>JAVSCE010017616.1:0-429542 GCA_032199065.1 Smutsia gigantea
GGAAAAAACTTACTATGGCTAATCTAAGGAATCTAAAAGCCCCTTCTTAAATACATCAGTCTAGAAGCAACCCAAAGAAAGCCAAGCAGTCTGATGAACAGAGGCATGCCACAGAATCTGAGTTAGACAGTGAGGACTCCAACCAGGGTTCCCACCACAAAGCTCTTTAACTCTGGGTGGAAAGTTACTTTAATGTCTGTAAGCCTTGCTTTATATAACTACTGAGCTTAAGGGTATTAAATGAGGCAATACGCGTATATAAGAAAGTATGGAATGGGTGACTCCCAAATGGGCTTCATCTTTTCCCCATAAGGGGTGCCCCTAGACTTCAAAGCCCAGTCACCCAGGAGTGAGAATTGTAGTCACATATGAGTGCAGATGGCTTTCCCTCTCACAGGGTTTCTGTATTTCTGTTGCTAGTCTTCACTAGAAGCCAGCAGGAAAATCATTACAATATTTCAGAAATGCTTATTCATTTTTACTTTTCTTCTAGTGGTGGGTGGACTTGGGTTATTCTGCTGAACACATCTGCCCTGAATTTGAATATATAACAAAAATGATTTTGTTAAAATGTTTTTGTTTTGTTTAAATTTTTATTCAAAATATTTTGTTGTGGTCAGGATACAAGAGGAACTTCCTTATGAAAAAAAAAATGTGGATAACCTAAAGTGGGTGGCTGATGCTAGAAACAGTGCTATATACATAATTCCAGCAACTACTAGCAAAGGGTCAATTATGATTTTAAAAAATGTCTATTGAGGTGTATGTAGATACAGAAATTTTAAGTGTAAAAATCAACAGATTTTTATAGACATATATATTATTTTCAATACCTCAGAGGGATCCTTCATACCCCTTCCTAAGTTCATACCTGCACTGTCCTTCCCCCCATGAGAAATAAGGTAACTGATATTCTGACTTCTATTACCACAGTTTAGTTTCTCTGATTCCTAAATGTCATGAATTGAATTATACACTGTCTATGCTGCTGTGGCTTGCTTCTTTCACTCATTCAGTGAGATTCCACTGTGATATTGCTTGTAGCAGATTTTTGTATTGCTGCAATGTTTTATTGATGGTATTCTCCTTTATGAATATTCTATAATTTATTTCATTGTAGACAGACACTGGGATCTAATTTTTAGCTATTATGAATAAACCTATGAGTCTTATCCTTGTCATTTGGTGGACATGTATTTAGCTTTCAAAACGTAGTTTCAAAAGGTTTTCCAAAGTTGTGATTTTTTTGGAGAAACAGACTTTTGACCATATAGGATACACATGAAACATGGGAGCCTATGTTTCTCGGATTTTCTTCTGTGTCAGGTGTAAAAGTTGGGGTGTTACAGAAAACCTGAAAACCTGGACTGCATCACTGACTGACGGAAGAACCAAGCAGCCCACGGAGGTCTTGGAGGGTGGAGGTTTCTCTCACACCGGCAGGCTCAGAGGAGAGTAATCTCCCAAGGTCTGAGCCCCAAGCACAAGCAAGGGGAGCAATTTATACCATTTTGATATGTGGCATTTTGGCGTGCGCAGCAAGCAGGGCAGAAGAGGAGCCCGGAGGAGTGAGGGGAGGGGGGCTGGGAGTGTTTTCTGCTGACCTTGAGGGCTGTGCTGAGTGTTTTCCTTATCAGGGGGTCTCTGTTTTTAGGGAAAAGCCCCAAGGAAGGATACCCCTCTCTGTTTCTTTCCTTGGCTGCTTCTCCTGGCTGGCTGCCTCTTGGTGCAGCTGTAGATCACAGCCCACAGGAGGGGGCGTGACGTGAGGCTATCAGGTGAAATCAGCAGAGCTAAACTGAAAACAACCCTGACGTTTCAATACTGAATTAAACAGCAGAAGGAGTCACTGTTACTTTTTCTTAGACATACTGTGGAAGAAAAGGAAAAGAACAAGATTGGCAACAATTTGAGGTTAGGGGGAGAAACTTCATAATTAAACCTTTGTGTTACTTTCTCTGAAAGCTCAGAATGTACCCATCTGAAATACAGCATCTGGTGAGTGTTTACTTTCTATTTTTGAGGAATCTATTTCTAAAACTATATCACAAAAGTGATAACAAATGTAAACACAGACAAAATGGAGTTAGCACTGTCAATGAGAGTAAACTAAAATAGAGTTGGGAGGGCATTAAGGAAATAGGGCCTATGAAGGGCCTCTTCTCTGAAACTATTCTGGGAAGAAGGTGAAACTTTGTATTCTGTCAAACCATAAACATCCTGGACAAACATATGCTGCCTGTAAAAAAGTGGCCTTTTTGCCTGGTGGAGAGCCTTAGAGCCTTCGCAACCAATTATGTATAGTTAAATGTAGGTTATAGTAGTTTTAGCTAATTGTAATTCTTTGGAAACAACTCATTTAAGCCTACTCAGAGTTTCCCTTCTGCCTTTAAAACCCCCAAGTCCTTTCCCTTTTTCTTCCCAAATATGTGTTCCCAGATTGTAATCCCTAAGACCCCCAAATAAATAAAACGAATTGTTTTACAGCTTTCCCCTTTTTTGGTCCACACAAATATTATAATTTACTGTCTTGAATTTTTTGTTGTCTCCTAAAAGGAAAAGCATCTTCAGTCAGCCTCTCATTAGGAGCCAGGTTATCTATTACCATGATACTCCAAATCACTATCTCATTAATTATTCACATATGGTCTTGTTCAAGGCTTGATGACTCTGTGTCATGAATATGTACTCGTGGCCGCCCATCCCAGCCATTCCAAATTTCTTTCAGGATCAGCAATATGAGTACATTTTCAGCTGTAAGCTTTAGGAGGCATCTAACTACATTATATGGGGGCTTTGGGGGCATTTTTTAATTATTTGGTTCTTTGCCCGCGTTAAGTGGGGATCTGGCAACAACCTGGCTTGCGATCAATGCAAACATTTAAGACAGATAATTCAGGTCCCTACAGGAAAAGCTACATAAAACATTCTGTATGGGAACTCTGGCATGGCACGTTTCCTCTCTGAGGCTCAGCCTCTTCCTCTGGCCGAAGTTGAAGTTAGAGGAAGATCAACTCTAAAGACCTCTGCCAACTCTAATGTTCAATGACTTTATAATTTTCATCTGGCAATGTGATTATGGGGATCCAAAACATCAATACTGATCAAAGAAAGCTAATCAGTGAAATTAAACCAATATTGAATGACCACTTTTGTGCTGATACTGTTCAAAGAAGACAATAAAAAGTCATTGGATAAATAAATTAGTGAACGTGTAGATGAAGAGGTCACTTTCTACAAAACCAAATTTCTCTGAAAAACAGCAATTAGTATATATAGTTGAATGAATCATTAACAATGAAAATACAAACTAAAACCAAGTGCCAGCAAATGTCTGAGTAACATTCCTAAAAAATCAGATGCCATCCAGTTTCTATAATCGATGATGTATAGTGGCAAAGAGCACATCCCAACCCTGTCACCTACCAGCTTTGTAACATTGGGGAAATCTCATACTCTTTGACTCTCTAACTACCAAGGGCTTTGTTGAACTTCATAGTTTATGCAGAACGCTATTTCATCAAAGAATTAATGAGATGTGAAGATAAGGTTATTTTACAAATTGAAAAGAACTATTTATTGCTGTTGTTAATAAACAACATGATGTAAAAACACAGAAGTCGGGCTTCATTAGGACTGGGAGACATCAGAGAAGGCTTCACAAAAGTGACATTTGGCACGATAGCCATTTTTCCAGTCCATTTCTTTTTCTGGTATGAATCGGGCACGTATTCAGGAGATGAACACAAATTGAGCATTTATTATGTGCCAGAACCCTGCTAGGTTTTCAAGTTACACAAATATCAATATGTGGTTCTTGACTTTGAGAAGTTCATAATCCTGTGGGATTCCAAAATATTTACTGAAAGCTTTCTCTGTGCCAGGCACTGTTAGGTGCCAACAATTATAGTGGTGAACGGGGAAGGCACTACCCTTGTCTTCAAAAGCTTAAATCCAGGAGAAAGGGAGACCTTCAAGCAATTTTGACACAGTTCCATAAGGGATTGTGAGATGCTGTGGGAACACGTACGAGGAATATTTACCTCAGACTAATGGGGGCAGAGTGGGGAATGTATTTAGGTATATAGTGTGGACTACTGCTTCTCGAAAGTTGAAATGCATAAGTGACCTGTGGATCTTGTTAAAATGCAAGTTCTGAACCAGTAGGATGGAAGTGGGGCCAGGGATTCTGCATTTCTAACAAGCTTCCAGCTGTTGCTGATACTTCTGGTCAATGGCTCTCACTTTGAGTATTACAGGGTCTAGTAGTATTGGGTATAGGAAATAAAATGAGAGGTTGGAATTTAAAAATGGATTGTATTTCATCCCTAATGATATTTGTCTCTAAAATTAGATCAGTGTATCCCAAGAATATGTCCGTAATTGGGAGATTCAAGAAGACCAATAGCTATTAAATTACAACTTTGTTTTTTTTTTTCCTGTCAGAATTATGCCACAGTAAAGTGGGTTATCACAGGAACTAGTGGATTTTCTAACACTGAAGGGTGAGCAGGTACTAAGTATTGATTATTTAATTAATTCATTAGTATCTAGTAGGTGCCAGGCACTGTGCTCAGTGTTAGGAATAAATGTTAGGACTACGCACACAGGGTCTAACATTACAGCCAGACTGAGAAATGGAAGAGACTCATCCAGGCAATAACTTGAAGCCCTTTCCAAAAATATTTTTATTTTTTAATATTCACTTAGTAGGATGGGGGAAACTTATTTTTAATAGATAAAGCTTTTTATGACCTTTTATGTTCAAAATAAAAGATTTGTTACAAGTTCTGGATGTAAAATATTTTTACTTTTGTCAAATGTTTTTGGAATGACGATTTTTCTGAGCCAGATACATTCTTGGTGGTCATATTAGAGTGTACATTGTAAATACTCTAATAAAGACACAAGTCTTCGTTGGTAGAACTAAGTTGTGCATTATTTGGTTTGGGGGTGTGTAGATGGTTTTACTGACACCAACTAGTCCCTACTTGGCAGCTCACCAGGTTAGTGGTGAGGCTGAAGCTGCACACGGCAGTTTACACATGCCTGCCATGAAAATGTTCTGCTAGTGGAGACTTGGACTGGTGAGCAGTATTTTATACTTACACTCAGGTATGTCATCTCCCTTGAAGGCAGAAGGGCCAATTTCTTTTTGGCTTATCATGTAAGAATTGGGGATAGGATATAATCCAATGGGTGCCTGATTTTTGGTTTTCCCCAGCTTCGTTTTACAATTTCTTGTAGATTAAAGTTGCTCGGCCCACCACTTACCCCATCTTTGCCTCTTGTTCCGAAGTAGTCTAATGATTCATATAAAGGGCATGAAAACAAACAATTACAACCTGTTTTTAATTACTTCTGCTTGGCACTGAGCAAGGAGAAACAAGGAGAGGTTAGGTTGGTCACCAAAGCTCTTATGGGAACTGGGTTAGACTTGAAAGGACATCTAACAATAAATGGCAACTATCTCAAACATTTCTAGTATGAGAAAGACTGATGATCTGTATCATTGTTGACTTTCTTCTTAACCAGATAATTTTTGGCTATGATTTTGTGGCTGTGCCTGGGTAGTGGGAAAGCTACTGATGAAATTCTAAAAAAGGAAGTCACTTACTGCTTTCCTCCAGAAAAATCTATTGATTTTTTTTTAAAAGGGAAGCCATATCCTGTCACTTGAGATGTAATAGCCATTTTCTCCAGGGTGTTGTTAAAGTTCAGAATAAGATTCACCTGGAATCCTTTGTCTAATAATATCCATAATTAGATTATATAAGAATGCCCCTCTATTTTCCCTCACCTAGTTGACTTGGCCTGTGATGTGCATGTGGACCCAGTATACCCAAAATACCTGGAAAGGAGAATGCAGTGCTAGAAATAGAAGGTCTTTGTGCCATCTCCCCAAGTATTTCCTTTCAAATCAGTAAAGAAAGCACTTACTAGATGTTTGTAATGTGTTTTGCATTATTATGCCCAGTGCAATAGAAGATTCTCTCTTGATCCAAACTGCCTCCACCTCGTGCATTGTCTCTCAGTGAATGGTAGAGCCGCCTGAGCCAGAAATCAAGGACATACCCTCACACACCCACTGCTCCCTCTCTCTTCCCTGTTCTGTTAAGGCCAGTGTTGCCAATTGCCTGGCCATAGCTGTCCACTTTCCTTGATTGGCATCGTTCTACCCTTGTGCCACCTTCATCTCTCACTTGGATTAGTAGAGTTCCTTTTTTTTTTATTATAAAAAATGCAAACATACAGAAAATTTTAGTGTAATATAACCAGTACCCATGTACTTTCCACCCTGTTATTAACAAATATTAACGTTTTTTTTACATGCTTCAGACCTTGATAAAAAAATCCAAATTCAGTTGAAATTCCATTTAGTATCTCTCTGCATTTCCTTTCCCCTTCTTCCCTCCATTATCAGAGTAAAGAAGCCATGCAGTTGCTCATTCTTCTGAATTATGTTCTTAAATATTTGTCACACATTTATAAATAGCATTTGACATTCTACATACTAAAAATATACACATGATATCAAACTACGTACATGATTTTACAATATTCCACTTACATTTTTCTTTCATCTTTATGTTTTTGTTGATACACACAGATCTAGTGTTCCCATTGTTACAGCTATTGTATTCCATTTAAAAAACAATAATGTGTATGTTCTCTATTGATAAATGAATCTTTTTTTTCCCCCTTTCCTTTTTTGCTGGTACAAATGATGCTACCGTGAGCAATTTTCTATGTATCTCCTTTGGTAGATCTATGAGAATTCCTCTAGGTTATGTCAGTAACTGTGGATTGTCTGAATTGTCAACGTATTTCCAGCTTGACCAAATTGTTCTTTATTTTGGTGATTGTGGGAACTGGCAAATCTGAAATCCATAGGGCAAGATGAAATCTACAGGGAAAAATTCAAGTCAGTCTTGAGTTCATAGGCTGGAAACTCAGGCAGAATTTCTGTGTTGCTGTCTGGAGGCAGAATTCCTTTTTCCTTGGAAAACTCAGTCTTTGCCCTTAAACCTTCTCCTGTCTATTTCAAAACTTGAGTTGATCAGATGATGTCTGCCCACATTATAGAGGGTAATCTGCTTTACTCAACATCTCTGATCTAAATGTTAATCACATCTGAAAAATGCCTTCACGGCAATATCTAGACTGGTGTTTAACCGAACAACTAGACACGTAAGCCAAGTTGAGACATAAAGTTACCTTCACAATATTCTTTGCTGTTTCCTGTTGGTTTGTTCTTTTCTTACTTTAAAAAAAAATCATATAACTATTTAAAAGAAAAACAGAGTTCCTTGTAGAATGAAGTTCATAACATTTTTTTTAAACCAAGGACTATATCTGAATATGACTTTCCTAAGGAGAGTAAGACTAGCAACTTTTCAATCTCTTATTTATTAAACAAACAGTTCATCCTAATTTATTGAAAAAAGTGAACATGTTTGTTCTTCTCTAATGTGTTTAAGGGCACTCTTTAAATATTTTGAATAGTAATGTTTTATTTGTTTTATAGGTTTCAAATGTCTCTCAGTGTCTGGCTTGCATTAGCATTTGTTTATGGTGGTGTCTCATTAAAAATTTTAAAATTCTGGTACAGTAAAGTTTATCAGTGTTTTCTTTTATGATTTATACTTTTTATATTTTGTTCAGGAAATCTTTTCCTCTCCCAATTTCATATAGAAATTATTCTGTTTTCCTACTAAAATTTTTAGAAGTATACTCTTCACATTTGGGTACATAATCCAATTAGAGTTTGTGTGTGTGTGTGTGTGTGTGTGTGTGTGTGAAATCATATATATATATGTATATGTATATGAATATATATATTCATTTTGCTTTTTAAAAAACTTCATGTTTTAGAACAGTTTTAGATTTGCAGAAATTACAATTACAGAGTTCCCATATATATGTTATATACAGTTTTCTCTATCACTGACATTTTAAATGAGTATGGCACATTTGTTACAATAATGAACCAATACTGACACATTATTATTTAACTGAATTCCGTACTTCAGTCAGTTTTTTTTAGGTTTTCCTAATGACCTTTTTTGCAGCTCATTTTTAAAGTAGATATTTTACAAACATGTTCTCAGTCTGTGTCCTGTCTTTCCTTATTTTCCCCTCTTATCTCTTTGTTTTATGCCTGTTTGTGCCTTTGTCTGAATTGTTGTCTTACTTCAGGTTTCTGTAACAATACCATAGACTGAGTGGCTTAAACAACAAACATTTGTTTCTCACAGTTCTGGAGGCTGGAAGTCTCATGACCCGGGTGCCAGAGTGATAGGTTCTGGGCAGGGCCCCCTTCCTAGTGTGCGGAGGGCCCCTCCTGCTGTGTCCTCACCTGGTGGAGGGAGAGCACCATGAAGGAATCCTTTGTGCCTCCTTATGAGGGCCCCATCTTCATGACCTAATTATCTCCCAAAGGCCACGCTTCCTAGTACCATCACACTGAAAGCTGGGATTTCAGCATATGAATTTTAGGGGACACAAACATGCAATCTATAACAAATGGTTTTGCCTCATGAAATTTTTACTTGAAAACATAGGATTTGGGCGTAGATGTTGCTCTCCATAAAGCCTTTCTGGGTCTCCCTAGATCTTAATATTTTTCCCTCCTTTCTGCCGTGGTGATTATTCCTATCTAGTATCTATTGGTTTGCATTATTGTGCCTATTTACTTTCTCCTTTTCTTCTCCACTTGATCTTCAGATCTTTGGAGGTGAGGACTGGGCCTGGTTCTCCTTGTAGCTCTGGCGTGTAGTACAGCGCATAGCACATAATAGATGCCTATCAGATGTTGGTTGAATGGATGGTTAAATGAATGGTTCTTTCCCCGAAAGAACAAACATAACTCATTTAGTTCAAAGAACAGTTGAACTTGAGTTTGCTTAATATTGACTATGTAGGCAAAGGGATTTAGAAGAGGCTGAGCTGAAGTCTGGAGTTAACAGTAGCATGGGTGAGATGGGGGTGGGGAGCAAAGAACTTGAGTGAAAGGTTTTGGCAAATGTGTATGTGTAAAAAACTGAGAACCTGGTTTAGGACAGCAACGTGAAAATAGAAGGGGAGAAATGTAATAGCATTTTACTGAGAAACAGCTGGACCTAATGACAGATTTGTTTCTATGAAAAAGGTTAAATATGATTAAAATAATAATAATGGTCATATTATCTAGTGCTTGCCAAAATGCTACCAAACATAAAAGTCTCACATTGCTGGTGGGAACATAAATTGCCACCATCTTTCTACAAAATACTTGGTCAAGATTTCTCAAAAGCCTTCACATTCTAACAGCATTTGACCCACTATTTCCATTTCTAGGAATGCATCCCAAGGAAATAATCAGAGATGGGAATAAATATTTATGAACAAATATGTACATTATTTATGAGAGCAAGAAACTGGAAACCACCTAGAACTCCAGTACTATGAAAATGACTATGGAAATTATGATATATATTCATATGAAGGAATAGAATGCAATCATTAACAACTGTTTATAATGCTGTTAATGATAATGAAAATACTTATAGCATTAAGTAAAGAAAGTAGATTATAAAATTATCTCAGTTATGTTGAGAAAAACAGTACAAAGCTGAAAGAAAACATGTCTAAAATATTAATGATGGTTGCTTCTGGGTAGAGAAAAGAAGTGATTTTCTTCTTGCTTCACTGAATATGTCTGTAATTTCTGAAGTTTTACCCTAAGAACTACTCTGATAACCCAGAGGGGATTTTAATAGTGTATTTTCAAAGTAGAGACATTTTTACACTCAAATCCAAACGCTCCCTCCATAGAACCTCATGTCCTCTAAATTAAAAAGTGATAATCCCCTCTGCTTATATTTTCATTCATTTATTAATTTGCCCATTCAGCAATCTGTATTTTATACTCAGTGCTTGAAATAGGCAACATGACACATATTGTTTCCCCTAAAAGAGCCCCCAGTATATGGGACAGGAAAGCCCATAATTAACAGAGTGTTTAAAAAGACATGTATGACACCCAATGGGTGTATATATATGAAGGACTGACTAACCTTGCATTCCTGAGGAGATGATAACATTTGAGTTTGCTTATGAAAGTTGCCAGTGGCATTCACTTGTTAAAGAAAAAACTATGGGAAAGGTAGGGATTGTAATCACAGGTCACAGGAGGTGCAAAGCGAGCTTCTGAAAGTAAAATATGACTGGGGAAAAACTAGTCTAGTTAGACTTAAGAGGGTAATTTGTGGGCTTGTTGGCCATAACACTGTGCTCAGGCTTTATGGTGGTGTGCTATGTTCAGGAACCATTGCAGGTTTGATTTAGGAGGGAATGGACTTAACCAGTTCCGTATTGTTGAATGTCAATTTCCTCCTAAGCACAGTCCATCGTCTGGCTCATAACTTTTGACACACTTTGTGGGCAATAAATGTTGGTGGCAGAAGAGGTAGAAGAAAAGATCGTGACTTAGCTCATAGCCAAGTTGTGTCTGAGGTGGGCAGAGATCTGTTGTAGGTATTCTGGAACTGGAAGCTGTGACACAGATGAGAACTGAGGGCAGAGATTCACAACATTTTTTCATTATTGGCCCGTAAGGAGTCTTAGACATTTTTTTACTTCTAATCATCCCCATAGTTTTAAACCTCAGATATACTGTACACTTTTCTATGGACTTTGTTTATCAATGCTTTATACATTAAAAAGATAACATTTTTCTCACCTCTCTTACGACCAATTTTTTTCTTCTTGGTGGTGCTCTGTTGAAAGTGCAAGAGTAAGAGCCTTTAAAAAAATATTTAATGTAAAATATATCACATAACATTTACCATCTTAACCATGTTGAAGGGCACAGTTCAGTGACATTGAATTCACATTGTTGTGCGATCATCACCACCATCCATTTCTAGAACTCTCTCACCTTCTCAAACTGACACTCTGTCCCTATAAAACAATAACTCCCCATCCCCTCCTGCCAGCCCATGACAACCCCCAGTCTACTTTCTGTTTCTATGAATTTAAGTACTGTAAGTAGCTTAAATAAGAGGAATCATACCATGTTTGTCTTTTGTGATGGGCTTATTTCACTTATTATAATGTCCTCAAGGTTCATTTTGTTGTAGCATGTATCAACATTCTCCTCCTTTTTAAAGTTGAATAATATTCCATTGTGTGTATGTACCATGTTCATCTGTTAACAGATACTTGGCTGGCTTTCACATTTTGGCTATAGTAAAAAGTGCTGCCATAAGCAAATACCTCTTTGAGACCCTGCTTTCAATTACATTGGGTATATAGTCAGAGATGGAATTGCTAGATGATACCATAATTCAGTGTTTAATTTTTTTGAAGTACCACCATACTGTTTTAAGCAATGGCTATAACATTTTACATTTCCCACCAACAATGTACAAGGGCTGCAATTTCTCCACATTCTTGTCAACATTGTTATTTTTTGTTCTGATATGCAGTGATGTCTCATTCTGGTTTTGATTTGCATTTTCCTAATTATTGTTTCATATGTGTGGGCATTTGTAGCTCTTCTTTGGAAAATGTCTATTCAAGTCCTTGACCACTGTTTTTTTTGCTGTTATTAATATACAATTACATGAACAACATTATGATTACTAGAATCCCCCTATTATCAAGTAAGTCCCCACCACATACCCCCATTGCAGTCACTGTCCATCAGTGTAGAAGGATGTTATAGAATCACTACTTGTCTTGTCTGTGTTATACTGCCTTCCCCGTATCCCCCTACCCCATCCCCATCCCCGCTACATTATATGTGCTTATTGTAATAGCCCCTTTCCCCCCTTATCCCTCCCTTCCCACCCTTCTTCCCCACTCCCTTTCCCTTTAGTAACTGTTAGTCCATTCTTGGGTTCTGTGAATCTGCTCCTGTTTTCTTCCTTCAGTTTTTTCTTTGTTCTTATACTCCACATATGAGTAAAATCATTTGGTACTTGTCTTTCTCCTCCTGGCTTATTTCACTGAGCATAATACCCTCTAGCTCCATCCATGTTGTTGCAAATGGTAGGATTTGTTTTCTTCTTATGGCTGAATAATATTCCATTGTGTATATGTACCACTCTTCTTTATCCATTCATCTACTGATGGACACTTAGGTTGCTTCCATTTCTTGGCTATTGTAAATAGTGCTGCGATAAACATAGGGGTGCATCTGTCTTTTTCAAACTGGGCTGCTGCATTCTTAGGGTAAATTCCTAGGAGTGGAATTCCTGGGTCAAATGGTATTTCTATTTTGAGTTTTTTGAGGAAGCTCCATACTGCTTTCCACAATGGTTGAACTAATTTACATTCCCACCAGCAGTGTAGGAGGGTTCCCCTTTCTCCACATCCTTGCCAACATTTGTTGTTTGTGTTTTGGATGTTGGCCATCCTAACTGGTGTGAGGTGATACCTCATTGTGGTTTTAATTTGCATTTCCCTGATGATTAGCCATGTGGAGCATCTTCTCATGTGCCTGTTGCCCATCTGAATTTTTTCTTTGGAGAAGTGTCTGTTCAGATCCTCTGCCCATTTTTTAATTGGCCCATTTGCTTTTTGTTTGTTGAGGTGTGTGAGCTCTTTATATAATTTGGATGTCAACCCCTTATCGGATATGTCATTTATGAATATATTCTTCCATACTATAGGATATCTTTTTGTTCTACTGATGGTATCCCTTGCTTTACAGAAGCTTTTTAGTTTGATATAGTCCCATTCATTTTAAATCAGGTTATTTGTTTTGTTCTGTTGTTGAGTTGTAGGAGTTTCTTATATATTCTGTATATAACCCCTAACATTGATGTATAAATATTTTCTGCAATTCCATAGTTAACTTCTTACTCTGTTTATTGTGTCCCGTGGTAGGGTTAGCCTTTTAAATTTACTGGATGCTTAGGTTTTCCATGCTCTGACATTCCTTACATATTTCTTCCTTCTATGGTAACTAGGAGGTTGGAATCTGGATGGTGGTGCCCTAAGCTTGGGAAAGCATTGAAATCCAACCTAATAATTGGGGTTTGGGCCAATGGTGTCTTGGAAAAGATACAGGATTCTATGGATTTCTGCACCATTCAGGGAAAGATGCATAATATCAGATCATTCAATCCAAGCAGAATATGATGTGAAGGGTGAATCACACTGCCAAGCAGAGAGTTTAAAACAAGAAAGGAAAAGATGCATAAAAAGATTAAAAGCAGAAATATTTAGATGGAGAAGAGACATTTTCTTCTAAATCAGCCTTTTTCCACTCTACTTGTTAATGTTATGGGCTGTTAACTATTCATATGAGGCCACTTCCATCTTGTCTACATAATCAAGTTGTCAACCTATCTGTCTCATTGGTGTTTGCTGGATGGACATCTAGGCAATTTACTTCAGGTTTCCTTTCCATCTAGAGATTTGATCAGGGCCAGAATTTGGAGGCATGGTCACTGGTAGAGCTCAAGTCGAAGTCCAGCCAGAAACTTAATACCTCGCAGGTAGCAAGGAGGTCTTGACTTCACTCTCAATTTATCTAACAACCCATCACCTGTATGAAGATTAAACATCTTGCAGTTGGAGGGTAAAACAAGTTTTCTGCTATTCCTAGGGGAGAGAAGTAATGCATTTAAAAATCTTTCTGATGCCATGGCTGTAAGATTAATGCTGTAATCCAGTTTGTTATCTGTCTTCTACATCTTCTTGTATCTAGTGTAAGTCAATAGAGCTTCATTTCTCTGATTGAAATCAGTGTGCTGATGGAGTCTGTTCATGGAAATGAGAGGTGGCTGCTGTAATCTGTTGAGAGTTGAATTAATCCTCTGGGAATAAGGCCTACCTAATCACTCCACTCAGAAATACTGGCTGCTTTCTCTCCTGCAGTGTACAGTCATGGGTAAGAGGCCAACACACCATTTGGCTAATTTTTTCCTGAGTTGCTTTAAACTTACCTAACATGCATTGTGAGACCTTTTCATTAGAAAGTGCTATTTCTTAGGTTTTCCACCTTTTTATCTGAAAGTATTTCTCAAATAAAAAGGCCAGTTGGCACTAAACTATTTCACCCCTATAGTGTCATACTCAGATGTAATTTATAAAAGTTATGTCTTTGATACTCAGAAGAAATGTTACTCAGATTATTGGGAGAAACATAGTTTACTTTCAGAAATCATCTAGTTTCAGCCAATTATTGCAGCAGCAGCAATGACAGAAATAGAGTATATATCATGATTCAGACACTGACCTAAGCATATTGTACTTCCTCATTTTTTATTCACAACAATCTTTTGAAGAAGATGCTATCAATAATCCCTCTACATATATACATACATATATATGTATAATGTGTGTGTGTGTGTGTGTATATATATATATATATTTTTTTTTTTTTAAAGAAGCACTGAGAGTTTTAAGAAATCTGCATAATGTCACACAGCAAGTAAGTTCCAGAACTGGTTGAAACTGAGGCAGTCCAAATCCACAGTTAGGTTGCCATGCAAGATACAGGACACTCAGACTTGAATTTCTGATAAGCAATGAAAAAATTTTTAGTGTACATATGTCCCAAATATTGTATGGGACATACAGATACAAAAAAAATTGTTTACTGTTTATCTGAAATTCAAATTCAACTAAATATACCATGTGGGAAGTTTTGTTTGTTTTGTTTTATTTTTGTAAGGCTGATGGACCTCTTTTGACCCCATGTTCTTGGGCACACTGCTGCACTGCTGCACCTGAACAGTGAGGGCTGAGACAAGAAAGGAAAAATACATTACTTCGAGTCCCACAGGTGATTGTGGCAAAGCTAGCTCCTCTCATCCCCACCTGACCCCTAGAGAGAGTTAGTCCCTCCTTCTCTTGTCATTTCAGATTCCAAGTTTTGATGCTTAGTTGAATGCTGTTTTTACTGCACCATAAACCATAATATAAGGACTTTAGGATCTTTATCCAGGAGTAGATATACATTTGCATTTATCCATGCTAAATCTCAGTGGCTATTATTGGCACACATTTGGAACATAGTGGGCCTAACATTATGGCGGGGATGAACGTCCATCATTCGACAAATGTATCTACATATTCATATATATGGATACATTTATTATTTTTTGTGGGTCTTTGATGTTGTGGGGAAGTTGGGGTTCCTATGGCCAGGATCCTCACTGAACTTAAACCACCTGATGATGTAACTGGCCTGTTGCTAGGCTACTGCTTCCACACCTTTAGGCAATAAGCTATTAGCTATTACTGTGCTATATAGAAAGCTTGGCCCAGTGCTCTGGGCAGAGGCAGAGATGCTAGTGCTCCACTGCTGGGAGAACAAGGCAGGTAATAAACCCTTTCACCCCAAAGAACGTTCTGCTGTTAATTTCTTTGGTTGCATTGAATCCATAGCAAACTTGCCTGGGGCCGAAACCCATTGTCAAGACAATTGGCGAAAGTTGGCAGGGTTCATTGTAGACCAAGGAAAAAGACAAGCTGCCCTTATGGGAAGGGTGCTTCAGCGGGCTGCCGCTGTGAATGGGGAAGCAGTGGATTGTCCCCCAATGGGTATGTGGTCTGAGGTGGCTTGCCTCTTAGAGGACTGGGCCCCACTCCAGGACTGGAGGCAAATGGAGGTGACACCTGAGGCAGTAGGGGAGGCCCTTGTTATAGTAAGTAGATCCTTTGAGAAGCAGAGTGCCCATGAGGCAGCGGGGCCTGTGGGTTGGCTGCTTCTCACAGTATTAAAAAAGTCTACAGAGGAGACCCAAGAAATGGCAGCATGAGAATGCGAGCTGCAAACTTCTTTGGATTCCCTGAGGAGGGAAATGGCATTGATGTGATAGGAGGTGGCACAAGAACGCGAGCTGCACACTTTTGTGGATTCCCTGAAGAAAGAGATGGCATTGATACAAGAGCACTGGCAGCAAGGTGCCATTGGGGATGAGATGGCAGTGCTGCCAGGTGCTCTGAAGGAGGGAGAGGCCATCAAAGAAAAAGACGAACTCCTGAGGGAAGCACAGGCAGAGGTGGTACAAGAACATCAGCTGCAAAGCATTGAGCTGAAGGTAAGAGACCTTCTGAAGACTGAGGTACAGTAGAAAAGGTAAAGGTTGTAGCAGAAGAGGCACTCGGGGGAGGGGAGAGAAAGGTGCCATCAGCCCTGGAAATGGAGGAGCTGGAGAAAGACGAAGGGGTGATGCCGGAGGCACTGGCTCCTCCTGTATTGAAAGCATGCCCAGTGGTTGTAAAGAAAATAAAGACCCAGCACCTGAAAGTTCCCCAAGGAAAGGAGCAGCCCCCTCCCCAGGTCGTGGAGCACTGTATGGTCTGCCCCTATACTCAGGCTAAGCTGGTGGATTTGGGCTCCTGGTTTAGGCAGAAGCCCTCGGAGTCAATATCAGCTTGGCTCTTGCGTCTGTGGGACTTAGGGGTAGATGGAATTGCTCTGTAAGGGTCAGAGATGGGAAAGCTGTCTTCCCTGACAGTGCAGCCTGCCTTGAGGCAGTGATTACAAAATGCACATCGAACCCCAGGGAGTCACTCCCTCCTCGATTGGCTCATGGCTGCACTTCGTGCTGTGTGGCCCAATCCGGGTGATCTATCATCCTCTCCTGTTAGATGGCAGACATATGCTGAGCTCCAACAGGTGCTACGAGAGCTAGGCATGAGAAATGCCATCTATAGTCCAGAGAATTATGGCCCAGATGAAGATATTTTCACTACTGGTGATGAGAAATATTGTACTTCAAACAGCTTCTACATCCCTCTTTGGGTCTCTAGTGGCCATTCTTTCCCCTCACTTAGGGCATCCCATAAGCGAGGTGACATGTACAGTAACAGACTTAGGAGAGACTGAAGCAATGAGAATCCAGAAAGAAATAAGATCTGTTACTCACAAGAAGAATTTACAGGGCCCCATGAAGGTTACGAGGACCCAGATATGGGGTGATTTAATACGGGCAGGAGCAGATGGAAGGAAATTAGATGGGAAGTCAAACAGGATCTTACTAGAGCTATGGCAACAGCTGAAACCAGAGCAGCAGTTCCAGGCAATAAGACCAAAGAGGCAGAGGTCAGAGACAGAGCCACAAGTCCGGCCTGTGTGTTTGCAAGACTTCCTGCTGGAACACGAGCCAACCTCACTTGAGCCCACACAGGAAGGTGATTGGGGAATACGGTTTGACTGAGAGGAAGGTCAAGGTATCTGCCCTGAGGGACCAGGGGTGGACCGGAGGCCACATATTGAAATAGCTATCCATTGGTCCCCAGTGAACATACAACGTGTCCTGGCTCTGGTAGATACTGGGGCTGGATCTTCACTGATTCATGGTAACCCTGAGCGGTTCCCGGGACCCCCCACTATCATAGATGGATACGGGGGGAAGGCTATCAGAGTGAAAAAAGCCCAAATCCCTTTGGGAATAGGGCACCTACCCCCCAAAGAGTATATCGTGTATATCGCCTATCCTTGCGTATATTTTGTGAATTGATATCCTGCAGAATCTATGGTTGCAGACCACTGCAGTTGAATTCAGACTGGCCTTGGACCTTTCGACACATGGACCAATGATGGCTGGCTCTCCTGGCACCTTGGGGACAAGGCCTGGAAGCTGGCCTCCTGTGTATTCCTGGAATAACAGCAGAGTGTCCACCAAATGTCACAGTAGTATATCCTGAATGGCCAGAAGGTAGGAGCATCTTACCAGGGAGTTTTGTTTTATCATTATGGCCAGGGCATGCACCTCCAGTAGCACTATATATAGACCCTTCGGTAACCCCCATGGGGAGAGGAGTAAAAGTATGGTATACTAGACCTGGAAGGGACCCCCTTCCTGCTACAGTCCTATCACAGGACCACTCTCTTGCATGCATCCTACCTGATGGACAAGATTTGCCTATGTTGGTGGCATTAAAACATGTGTCTTACTGCCCCTAAAGTCTTTGTGGATTGGGAACTTCCTCTGGCTTGAGGATTATTATAATTTTTCTTATTAGGAACCTCCTCTGGTTTGAGGATTATTATAATTTTTGTTATCTGTATCTTAATTTTTTATTATCTCTAAGTTGTTGTTATCCTCTGTTGATATTGTGGAATCTGGTTACAGTGCTCCAGCTTTCTCGGCCAGGGACCATTGAGGAAGATGGAAAGCGTGTAGATTGTAAGGTGAGAATCATGGAGGAGTGGAGTGTGGGGAAGTTGGGGTTCCTATGCCCAGGATCCAAACTGAACTTAAACCACCTGATGATGTAACTGGCCTGTTGCTAGGCTACCACTTCCACACCTTTAGACAATAAGCTATTATTGTGCTATATAGAGAGCTCGGCCCAGTGCTCTGGGTGGAGGCAGAGACACTAGTGCTCGACCTACAGCTGGGAGAACAAGCCAGGTAATAAACTCTTTCGCCCCAAAGAACATTCTGCTGTCAGTTTCTTTGGTCACATTGAATCCATAGAGAACTTGCCTGGAGCTGAAACCATTGGCAAGAAAAATGTGTTCGATGTTTTTTTTTTAATAGTTTATTTTGGTATCATTAATCTACAATTACATGTGCAATATTATGGTGATTAAACTACCCCCTTCATCAGGTCCCCCCCACCAACCACATTACATTCACTGTCCTTCAGCGTAGTGAGATGCTATAGAATCACTACTTGTCTTCTCTGAGTTGTACAGCCCTCCCCATGCCCCCCCAACATTACATCTGCTAATCGTACTGCCCCTATTCCCCCTTGTCCCTCCCTTCCCACCCATCCTCCCCAGCCCCTTTCCCTTTGGTAACTATAAGTCCATTCTTGGGTTCTGTGAGTCTGCTGCTGTATTGTTCCTTCAGTTTTTTTCTTTGTTCTTATACTCCACATATGAGTGAAATCATTTGGTACTTGTCTTTTTCGGCTTGGCTTATTTCACTGAGCATAATATTCTCTAGCTCCATCCATGTTGTTGCAAATGGTAGGATTTGTTTTCTTCTTATGGCTGAATAATATTCTATTGTGTATATGTGCCACATCTTCTTTATCCATTCATCTACTGGTGGACATTTAGGTTGCTTCCATTTCTTGGCTATTGTAAATAGTGCTGCGATAAACATAGGGGTGCATATGTCTTTTTGAAACTGGGCTGCTGCATTCTTAGGGTAAATTCCTAGGAGTGGAATTCCTGGGTCAAATGGTATTTCTATTTTGAGTTTTTTGAGGAACCTCCATACTGCTTTCCACAATGGTTGAACTAATTTGCAGTCCCACCAGCAGTGTAGGAGGGTTCCCTTTTCTCCACATCCTTGCCAATATTTGTTGTTGTTTGTGTTTTGGATGTTGGCCATCCTCACTGGTGTGAGGTGATATCTCATTGTGGTTTTAATCTGCATTTCTCTGATGATTAGTGATGTGGAGCATCTTTTCATGTGCCTGTTGGCCGTCTGAGTTTCTTCTTTGGAGAAGTGTCTTTTCATGTGCTCTGCCCATTTCTTAATTGGATTATTTACTTTATGTTTGTTGAGGTGCATGAGTTTTTTATATATTTTATATGTCAATCCCTTATCGGATATGACATTTATGAATATATTCTCCCATACTGTAGGATGTCATTTTGTTCTACTGATGGTGTCCTTTGCTGTACAGAAGCTTTTCAGCTTGATATAGTCCCAGTTGTTCATTTTTGCTTTTGTTTCCCTTGCTTGGGGGGGTATGTTCATAAAGAAGTCACTCATGTTTATGTCCAAAAAATTTTTGCCTATATTTGTTTCTAAGAGTTTTATGGTTTCATGACTTACATTCAGGTCTTTGATCCATTTTGAGTTTACTTTTGCGTATGGGGTTAGACAGTAGTCCAGTTTCATTCTTTTACATGTAGCTCTCCAGCTGCTGAAGAGGCTGTCATCTCCCCATTGTATATCCAAGGCTCCTTTATCAAATATTAATTGACTGTATATGTTTGGGTTAATGTTTGGATTTTCTATTCTGTTCCACTGGTCTGTGGGTCTGTTTTTGTGCCAGTACCAAATTGTCTTGATTACTGTGGCTTTGTAGTAGAGCTTGAAGTCAGGGAGTGTAATTCCCGCTGTTTTATTCCTCCTTCTCAGGATTGCTTTGGCTATTCGGGGTCTTTTGTGGTTCCATATGAATTTTAGAATTATTTGTTCCAGTTCATTGAAGAAAGCTGTTGGTAGTTTGATAGGGATTGCATTGAATCTGTAGATTGCTTTAGGTAGTATAGCCATTTTGACAATATTTATTCTTCCTAGCCAAGAGCATGTGATGAATTTCCATTTGTTAGTGTCCTCTTTAATTTCTCTTAGGAGTGTCTTGTAGTTTTCAGAGTACAGGTCTTTCACTTCCTTCGTTAGGTTTATTCCTAGGTATTTTATTCTTTTGATGCAATTGTGAATGGAATTGTTTTTCTGATTTCTCTTTCCGTTAGTTCATCGTTAGTGTATAGGAAAGCAACAGATTTCTGTGTGTTAATTTTGTATCCTGCAACTTTGCTGAATTCAGATATTAGTTCTAGTAGTTTGGAGTGGAGTCTTTAGGGTTTTTTATGTACAATATCATGTCATCTGCAAATAGTGACAATTTGACTTCTTCTTTACCAATCTGGATGCCTTGTATGTCTTTGTTTTGTCTGATTGCTGTGGCTAGGATCTCCAGTACTATATTGAATAACAGTGGAGAGAGTGGGCATCCCTGTCTTGTTCCTGATCTTAGATGAAAAGCTTTCAGCTTCTTGCTGTTAAGTATGACATTAGCTGTGGGTTTGTCATATATAGCCTTTATGATGTTGAGGTACTTGCCGTCTATACCCATTTTGTTGAGAGTTTTAATCAGGAATGGATCCTGAATTTTGTCAAATGCCTTTTCAGTATCTATGGAGATGATCATGTGGTTTTTGTTCTTCTTTTTGTTGATGTGGTGGATGATGTTGATGGATTTTCGATTGTTGTACCATCCTTGCATCCCTGGGATGAATCCCACTTGATCATGGTGTATGATCCTCTTGATGTATTTTTAAATTCTGTTTGCTAATATTTTGTTGAGTATTTTTGCATCTACTTTCATCAGGGATATTGGTCTTTAGTTTTCTTTTTTGGTGAGGTCTTTGCCCGGTTTTGGTATTAGAGTGATGCTGGCTTCATAGAATGAGTTTGAAAGTATTCCCTCCTCTTCTATTTTTTGGAAAACTTTAAGGAGAATGGGTGTTATTTCTTCTCTGTGTGTCTGGTAGAATTCAGAGGTGAATCCATCTGGTCCGGGGTTTTGTTCTTGGGTAGTTTTTCGATTACCGCTTCAATTTCGTTGCCGGTGATTGGTCTGTTTAGTTTCTCTGTTTCTTGTTTGGTCAGTTTTGGAAGGTTGTATTTTTCTAAGAAATTGTCCATTTCTTCAAGGTTTTCCAGCTTTTTAGCATATAGATTCTCATAATATTCTCTTATAATTCTTTGTATTTCTGTGGGGTCTGTCGTTATTTTTCCTTTCTCATTTCTGATTCTGTTTATGTGTGTAGATTCTTTTTGTCTTAGTAAGTCTGGCTAGGGGTTTATCTATTTTGTTTATTTTTTTCAAAGAACCAGCTCGTGGTTTCATTGATTTTTTCTATTGTTTTGTTCTTCTCAATTTTATTTATTTTTCTCTGATCTTTATTATGTCCCTCCTTCTGGTGACGTTGGGCCTCATTTATTCTTCTTTTCCCAATTTCAGTAATTGTGCCTTTAGTCTATTCACTTGGGAATGTTCTTCCTTCTTTAGATAGGCCTGGATTGCAATATACTTTCCTCTTAAAACTGCCTTTTTGTGTCCCACAGAAGTTGTAGCTTTGTGTTGTTGTTGTCATTAGTCTCCATATATTCTTTGATTTCTGTTTTGATTTGGTCGTTAACCCATTGATTAATTAGGAGAATGTTGTTAAGTCTCCATGTATTTGTGAGTCTTTTTGTTTTCTTTCTAAAATTTAATTCTAGTTTTAAACCTTCATGATCTGAGAAGTTGGTTGGTAGAATTTCAATATTTTTGACTTTACCTAGGTTGTTTTTGTGGCCTAGTATGTGGTCTATTCTGGAAAATGTTCCATGTGCACTTGAGAAGAATGTGTATCCTGCTGCTTTTGGGTGTAGAGTTCTGTAGATGTCTGCTAGGTCCATCTGTTCTAGTGTGTTGTTCAGTGCTTCTGTGTCTTTACTTATTTTCTGTGTGGTTGATCTGTCCTTTGGAGTGAGTGGTGTGTTGAAGTCACCTAAAATGAATGCATTACTGTCTATTTCCTCCTTTAATTCTGTTAGTATTTGTTTCACATATGCTGGCGCTCCTGTGTTGGGTGCCCATATATTTATAATGGTTATAGCCTCTTGTTGGATTGACCCCTTTATCATTATGTAATGTCCTTCTTTGTCTCTTGCTACTTTCTTCATTTTGAAGTCTATTTTGTCTGATACAAGTACTGCAACACCTGCTTTTTTCTCCTTGTTGTTTGCATGAAATATCTTTTTCCATCCCTTCACTTTTAGTCTGTGTATATCTTTGGTTTTGAGGTGAGTTTCTTGTAGGCAGCATATAGATGGGTCTTGCTTTTTTATCCATTCTGTTACTGTGTCTTTTGATTGGTGCATTCAGTCCATTTACATTTATGGTGATTATCGATAGATATGTACTTATTGCCATTGCTGGCTTTAGATTCGTGGTTACCAAAGGTTCAAGGGTTGCTTCTTTACTGTCCGACAATCTAAGTTAACTTTCTTGTTAAGTTATTGTAAGCACAGTCTGATGTTTCTTTATTTCTCTCCCTTCTTATTCTTCCTCCTCCATTCTTTGTATACTAGGTGTTTTATTCTTTGCCTTTAGTTAGTATTTGGATGGTCTGCTTTCTTTACTATGATTTTATTTTTTCTGGCGACATCTTTTTAGCCTTAGGAGTGCTTCTCTCTAGAGCAGTTCCTTTAAGATGTCCTGTAGAGGTGGTTTATGGGAGGCAAATTCTCTCAGCTTTTGTTCTTGTAATTGTTTAATCCCTCCGTCATATTTAAATGATAATTGTGCTAGATACAATATTCTTGGTTCGAGGCCCTTCTGTTTCATTACATTAAATATATCATGCCATTCTCTTCTGGCCTGTAAGTTTTCTGTTGAGAAATCTGATGATAGTCTGATGGGTTTTCCTTTGTAGGTGATCTTTTTTCTTTCTCTAGCTGCCTTAAATGCTCTGTCCTTATCTTTGACCTTTGCCATTTTAATTATTATGTGTCTTGGTGTTGTCTTCCTTGGGTCCTTGTGTTGGGAGATCTGTGGGCTTCCATGGACTGCGAGACTATTTCCTTCCCCAGCTTGGGGAAGTTTTCAGCAATTATTTCTTCAAAGACACTTTCTATCCCTTTTTCTCTCTCTTCTTCCTCTGGTACTCCTATAATGTGAATATTGTTCCGTTTGGATTGGTCACACAGCTCTCTTAATATTCTTTCATTCCTAGAGATCCTTTTATCTCTCTCTGCCTCAGCTTCTCTGTATTCCTGTTCTCTGATTTCTATTCCATTAACAGTCTCTTGCATCTTGTCCAGTCTGCTGCTAAGCCCGCCGATAGCTTGTCTCATCTCTGCATTGTCTTTCCTGACTTCCCTCACTTCCTCCCTCAGCTCTTGCATATTTCTCTGTAGATCCATCAGCATGGTTATGAGTTTTATTGTGAATTCTTTTTCAGGAAGATTGTGCATTTCCATCCCTTCAGGTTCCCTCTCAGGTGTTGTCTGGGTGTTGGTGATCTTTGTCTGTACCATATTCCTCTGTCTTTTCATGGCGATAGAAGTGGTCGCTGGTAGGTGCCACGTATGTCAGCTGGGCTCTTTAAGACTTAAAAAAAACCCAAAAACCAAAAAACAAAAAACAAAAGAAAACAAAAACAAACAAAAAAAAAGAAGGAAGAGAAAGAAAAGAGAAGAAAAGAAAGGGGAAAAAAAAACCGCCCACCTGGAGTGGATTCTGTCAGGATGCTGTAGGTGGTGCTGTTGCTCCACTATTCCACAGCCGTGGCAGCAGCGCTCTTTGTAGCTCTGGCCGGGGCAGGAAAGAATGGGAGGCTCTTTTCCTCTGTGTAAAGTTTCAGTGTGGCTACCTCTTCCCAGTCGCCGGCCAAGGGGTCCGAAATTCCTCAGGACTCCCAACCCGCTGGGCTGAGCATGCCGGGGCGATCGTGTTCCCTTGCTGGGCCCCCCGCCTCTCCAAGACCGCTAAAAACAGCGCGCGCTTTTCTCTTGTCCTGGGGCACCTGCTGCACGGACCCAGGCACGTTCCCAGCTCAAAACCTGCACCTTCTGCCTCTTCAGTATACGATGCACTGCGCAATGTGTGTCAGTGCTGCCGGCGCAGATCACCGGGGCCTGTTATTTCGCGGGCCTGTTGTTTTCCTCTCCTCCAGCCGGTGCGCTGGGGTGGGGGTGTGCTTATGTCCTGCCAGGATGCGGCTCCGTATCTTACCCGCCTCGCGGGGTGCCATGTCCTCTCAGGTGCAGATGCAGGCTGTGCGCTGTGCTGTAAGTTCTGGCCTCTCTTTTAGGAGTAGTTGTGTTTGCTGTATTTTCATAGATTTATATAGTTTTGGGAGGAGATTTCTGCCGCCCTGCTCATGCCGCCATCTTCCTGGAACTCCAATCGTGTTAGATGTTTTGCTGAAATATTTTAAGTAATGATATTGACATTACAGCAAGCATAGAGTAACCAACACAGAATGTCACTTAATAAAGATTGGCTCCAACTAATTCTTTTCCCTATTCATATGCTTCACCTTACAGTGATTAAGACATCTGTATTCTGATCCCAGCTAGGCCATTAGAATTTCTGAGACCTTGGGCAAGCTTCTCTCTGTATATTTAATTCTATCCTCTATTATGTACAAAATGGGAGTGGGTATTTCTCTCCTAATGTTCCTTTTGTCCTTGATATTCTGTCGTTCCAGGACTTGAGAAAGATTGGCTCAAATATTTTATTGCTGATTATTATAACCAGTATTGTGATGGCATTCTAGGATCTGTCTTTGTCTCATTCATGTGTAGGTTGATTCTTTAATTATATACTCAGCTCTAAATTGGCTGCTCGGTTGGGTCATTTGTCCTCCATAGGAGCATAAGTATAGTGTCTAATAATTCTATCATCTGTCCTACAGAATTCAGCACAATTCTGGGTAATAGAAGGTGAATACAATCTTTTTAGTTGATTAATGACTTGACAACCTGTGAACCCCAATCAGCTGAAGATCCTGTACATCTGGCCTAAACCCACATTCTTTCTATGCTCTTTTGTCACCGCTCAACATAGTGTTCCAGCCACACAAAACAATTTGCTCCTACCTAAGATTTAGGCCTCAAGATGTCCATTGCCATTTTGTTACACAGATTAATTGGAACTAAGTTGAAGTCCAATGTTATTGGAGTAGTAAATTGTGGTACATATTTTTAATGAAATACTGTGTTATTACTAAAATTTATGCTTAGAAAGATTTTTAGTGACACAAGAAATTGTCTATTGTATAATATTAAGCAAAAAACAAGAAACAAAATCATATAGTCAATAGTAAACAACTTCTGTGCAAGCTGTAATGAAAGACTGGAAGGAAATATGGTAACATGATAACAGTATCACAGAATAGTGTCATTAACAGTGACTTCTTTTTTCTTTCTATCATGATGGATTTTACAGTCCTTCTCACAAGGATTGCACACAAGCTCCATAAGCAAGCAAACAAACATGGAATATACCTTGTTCACGTTCCCATCACCACCATGGTTCTAGTAAGGACCCTTCCTGCCACACACAGATGATCTCCCTGTATGGTTTTGGGAAAGAATGGAGGGAGGAACGGCATGAGGGAGGGACAAGCCCTGAAGGCCGAATGATGAGGAAGCTCACTGGAAGAGGAGATGGAGACCAGCTGTCTTGCTTTGGATTTCTAATGCTGCCTGGGAGAATCTCATCATGCCCCTGAGTCCCAGTTCCTCATCTGTAAAAGCAATGAAGGTCGCTGGAATGAGTTCCCCTTAGCACCTTCTGATGTTCTGTGATGAGCCACCTGAAAAGAAACTTCAACTTAGCACTTTTTCCCTCCTCCTCCTCCCCGCAACACATCTTTTCAATTCTGGCTTTTTCTGATTCTAAGTGTTTATTTATTTCATAAATGACACCAACTGTATGATTGACCCGCCAAAGTGTCCAAAGTCTTTCTACAACCAACTCTTCTTAATACCCTCAAATGCCAGGCCCTTCATTTAGGAAAACTCTCTTGTTTAGTGTATTTTTGGAACACCACTTGTCTCTTAGCTCAGGAGCAGTAAAGAGACTCTTAGATCCATTTTAGAAACTGTGTCAAATAATGACATTACTTTGAAAATGAGCTGCCCTCTTTTGGAGATACTAAGTTTGAAACCAGAAAAATGTTCCTGTTATTTCCTCTCCATAAGTCACCAGTGTGGAAGGTAATGATGTTGATAAATAGTGGCCTATAGATACCCTAGTGATCTTTGTAACATGTCTCCTATCCCTCTCCAGAGGATTATGTGAAGGTACCATCTGCAAAAATAGCTCTAGAATGGGACTTTATCTAATTCTGTATTATGCATTATTTTATAATGCCTCTTTTGGGAGACAGGTTCTGCCTTTACATTATGGGCTTAATGTCTACATTTTATCTATGCAAATTCAATTCCAACAAATATTTTACAAACTATTCTCTGAGATCCTCAGAGTCTTATTATAACTCTATTACCTAACCTGGTAGCTGGCAGATATTAGATTCTTCCTATATGTTTATTGACTAACACATGTCTTAGCTTAATAAATCCTGATAAATGATTGAACTGACTTACCAAAAATGGTGGGATATAAGGTTGTCATATTTCCATGCCACCACAGTATTATTGGCTTCCTGAGTTTTTGCTCAGTTTGCTTCTTTTATTATTCACTCACTCATATTTATTCACCAGATATTTTGGAAGAATTGTACCAGTCACTACTTTTTGACGCCCGTCGATTACCAGCAGACTACAGAGGCACTTTGGGACTTAGAACATTTAGGATTGGAAAACAAGTTTCTGTGTCTTTCTAGTTGCATGAACTTGAGCAAGTTAATCTCTCTGAGGCTCAGTTCTCTTTTCTGTAAAGTTGTGTTATAGGACTATTACGAGTATTCCATGAATTTATGTGTGTAAATCACTAACAGAGTTCCTGGGATGAACTTGACATTATTATTTTTTAAAGTAGCTCTATTTAAGCTCTATAGAGATAGTCTGAAACAACTTTCACAGTTGTTGTCTCTTGTAATGCTTGCCTCTCTGTGGTGAGGAGATGGATTATTTTCCCCTTTTGTACCTGGGGGATTGCATTACTGCTAGGGGACAGAAATTTTGGGATGTAGGGATCAACAGAACACTGTTATCATGAAATATATGCTGGGTACAATGGTATGGATGGCTGCCAGTGAGGCCTGCACATGGCAACATGTGCAGAGGCCTTTTGTAAAGTGAAATTTCAGAAGCAGTAATGCTCTAAAAATGGCTTGGTGAGGAGGGGGGTAACATTTGAACATTTACTTTGTGCCACAGCCTTCATCCTCACCACCATAATTCTCAGCCACTGGACTCACTTACAAATGAGGAAATATAGGCTCAGAGATGTTTACTTTAACCAGAGTTCCCAAGTGGCAGAGCTGGGCTTTAAATTCAGGTTTATGTGGCTGAGAAAACTCAGTTTAAATGCTAAAGTAGGAAATCTGAAACTGTTAGCTATGGTTATTATAAAAAATGCAGGTAACATTTACAAAGCACTACTGTTAGGAAATTTCTAAGCCTTTTATACACATTAACTCATTGAATCCTCATCAAACTCCGTAAGATATATAACATTATGTTTTTCAAGTCATAGATGAGGAAATTAAGGTAGAGATGTTAATGTACTTGCCCATGATCACATGACTAGGAAGATGGCAATGAGATTCCAACACAGCCTCTCTGATTCTGAGATCCTCTAACTTAACCCTAACAGAATATTTTTAGAAGTCCAGCCTCAAATAAGGTTAAGACTTAGGATCTTCATAACCTGTAAGTAAATCCTAGCTCACAGAATCTGTAGTTTGAATTGTAATAGTTCATTACAGTTTTCCGTTGTTATTCAGAAATGGAGAAATTTGCATTTTCAGGACAGCAGGTAGATCTAGAAAACTGGCTTTGGTTTGAGTACCCATGTTGTGACCAACCTTTGCCCCATCTAATTTTTGTATTTTCTGAGGAAAACTAGTCATAGTTGTTGCCTGCTGTGCATTTAGAAGGCCTAAAATATATCCATTTATCACCATCTGATGATCATCTTGGTCAGCAAGCTATGGGCAATTCATCTTGTTGATATCCTTTCCTAATTTCACTTGTTCAGGTCACTACTTCACTTCTTAAAATCTCCTGGTCTTTTTTTCTTTGCACTTTGATTTGTTATGCTTGGTGAAAGGCAATTTTGGAGAGAAAGAATCGTAGATTTGTGAATTTTTGAATGGGTAAATATGTAAGGTTGCCGTGTTTAATTGTAGAGGTTGAGCCCTGCACAACTATAGAAGACACCAGGTATCTATGTTAATAACATTCCCTGGAATTGTGCAATGTGTGTTCAAGTAGAATAAATACTGAGGTATGAATATTGATGTGTGCACGGTTAAGGTGTCATTCATGCATGAATATGTGTATGAATGTGGGATTAATGTTTCTAAGAATTCAAGATCATGCATGTGTGGGTTTGTGTGCATATATGTGTTTGTGTCTGAGTAGGAGTTTTGATGATAGAGTGGGAGCTATGAGACAAGAGAAACTGAATATTAGTTTCCATAAGACATGAGATTACAGCAAGACGAGTCATATGTGTCCCCTGCTAAAGTGAAGAAACATTTAAGCATGGTATATGGTAGGCTGCATTGACAAAGTGCCACATCATAGTACTTGGTAATTATTTAAAATAGCTCCAAAATTTTTTCCCCAAGGAATGCACCTCCTGGTAGCCTGTACAGCATTAATTTTTTTCCAGTATGGAAGAATATTTCATAGGAGCTGCAGTTCTGAGCTTTACTCTGAAATTTATGAAGTTTTTTTCTTTGTAATACCATTCTTCCTCACCTGTAAAAATAAACACCCATAGTTGTGTGTATGCACATGTATGTGTATATATAATTTTCTTGTGCCTGAGATAATGCTGGAAAATCAAGTCATAAAATTTGATGAAAAAGTATACTTAGTTTGTGACAAGTCATACAGTTATAATGCTAAATTTCTGCTTTTCCTCAGTTCATTCATTTTTCAATAAACATCTACTGAGCAGGGACATCCTTCCATGCATTGTGTAGCTGTTTGGAATATCTGTACTTTCCTCAGAGGAGATGCATAAACAGACATTAAAACGAAATGCATGGTAAGGCAGGTTTGTGACTTTAATACGCTCACATGCTACTTGGGCAAAGAGTCTAATAAAGCATAGAAATTCTGATTGAGTACTGCTTTTGACATGTTTGTGGGAAACACTAATTCCACTTGGGATTGAGGGTCCAGAATTCTTTGTGGAAAAGATAACTTTTTGCTTTATTGAGGTATAATTTACAACTAATAATGCTCACCTATTGTAAGTGTGTAATTCAATAATTTGTAAAAGTATTGAGTAGTACAGTCATGTAGTCTTTTAGAATGTGTCCGCTTCCCCCAAAAGTTCCCTGGAGTCCTTGTAGGTAACCTCCAGTCCAAGGCTATGTCACACAGTCATCTGCTTTCTCTACAGATTTGCATTCTATGGGCATTTCATATAAATGAAGCATGCAATATATAGTTTTTTGGTATGTATATCTGGCTTCTTTCACTTAGCATAACATTTTTGAGGTACATCCATATTGAAGAATATATCAATAGTCTGTTACTTTTTATTTCTGAATAGTATTGCACTATCTGATTACAGCACAGTTTGTTTATTCATTCACCAGTTGATAGACATTTGGATTGCTTTCAGTTTGTAGCTATTATGGACAATACTGCTATAAAGGTTTGGATGCAAGTCTTTGGGAGGACCATTTTTCACCTCCATTGGGTAATACTTAAGAGTAGGAGTAGAATTGCTGGACCATTTGGTAACTTTTTAGCAGTTTTATGGATCTGTAATTCACATATCATAAAATTCATCCTTTAAAATTACAATTAAATGTATTTCAAATTTAGCTTTTAAGAAAACTGAAAAATTGTTTTCCAAAGAGGCTGTCCCATTTTAAATTCCCACCAATAGTGGATGAGAGTTTCAATTTCTCCTCTTCCTTGTCAGCACTTGGTATTATCAGCCTTTTGATTACAGCTATTCTAACAGATAATGCAGAAGTATTTTAATTTGATTTTAATTTGTATTTCCTATTGACAAGTGATCTTTGGCATCTTTCCATGTGCTCATTTATGTGACATCTTCACTGAAGTATGTGTGGGTCCTTGTACTAGTTTGGGTACAGATCTTAGCTCTATTACTCCCTAGCTGTAGGACCTTGGATAAGTTACATAACTACTTTGTGTTCCAATTTTCTCGTTTGGAAAGGATAATAATAATGATAGCACCTATTTCCCAAGTTGCGAGAATTACATTACTCAGTTAAAGCATTTAGGAGAGTGCTTATAGCTTGTGCATGCTTACTAAATATTAGCTATTCTAATGCTCTGGATGTTTCTTTCCTCTTTTTAAAATAGTGTCTCCAGTATATCCTATCCCTGTAAGTCAGTTTTCCTCTAGGATTCCATCCAAGGCTCCCTTGCTCTCACTGTGCATACCCACCTGGATCATGTCACTCTCCCTCATGTTTCCCCACCATCAGTTACTGTGGTTTCTCAACCCTTCTCAGAGATCTCCAAATACCCAGTGGTGTCTCCACTGGCAACCCCAAATCAGTCACCTGAACTCATTACTTTCCCTTGAAACCAGCTTTTTCCTTTTCTGTTCTCCATTCTTATCACTATTGATTGTCTGTCTCATATAATAGCAACAATACTGAAATCAAACAGTTCTGGGGGAAAATCCTGGTTTTGTTTATGCTAGCTGTGAGACCTTAGGAAACATTTAATCCTTCTTCACTTCTGTTTCTTCTTCTTTAATATAAGGAAGATAATATAACCTACCTAGGTTTGGTTGAGATCACAAATTGTTATCATGCTTGATACTGAGTAATGGTTTACAACAAGGTAGGCATTCAGTAAATGTTAACTATTGTTATTTTTGTTGCACTATTGGCTTATTTATCTCTATGCATATAATTAAATCACATTCATTTCTTTGAATATGTCTCTTTTTGTTTATTCCTACTACCACTAGTAAGCTCCAGTTTAGATCCTTATTATCCTTTGAATTACTACAAATGTCTCTGTATTTTTCCAAACTTGAACATTCACTTTCATTGTCTATGTTATCTCAAGTTCTTATATCTAAAACATGCCCCCTACCAGCTTAAGCTTCTCAATATTCCCATCTTGTTTCTTGGATTAGTTCCAAGTGTCTGAAAGTGAATTGCACATAATAGCAAATGATGGAATTATCTTTCTTGAAGAGGATGTACTATATTGCCTTGATGCAGGCATTTGGACCATATGATCTCATAAGCTGTCTTTTAGACTTGGGAGTCCTAGGGTAGAGAAACATTTCCTTCTTTGCAGAGGAGGTCAGGGAAAGGGCAATAGAGTGTTTTCCACTAATGAAACAACAGTTACAGTGGGAGATCAAGTCCCTCAAGGAGCTTGACTCTTATTTTTAGCTCAGCTCAAAGGGCTGTAGCCTATTTTAGCCAGTCCTGGGACTTCCCACAGCAATCTGAGAGATGACTGTTCTGGCTGCAAATATGCTCAGATATTCGAAGTGAAAGAAATCTGTGAATTTTAGACTAGAGACATAATAATCATCACCAGTCCATGCGAGGTATGTTTTGACTATGAGGAATTTGGATTTTTTGGAGCCATTGGCAGTAAGAGGTTCTGTGCTACAGTAAAGAATAGTTCATGTTTGATGGTCAAGGCCCTGGGTTCCAATTCTGACACCAGTTACTGGCTGTTTTGAACAATAGTTAATCTTTTTGAGCCTCAGCTTCCTCATTTGTGATATAGGAATAATGATTCCAATCACAAGGTTATTGTGAGAATTAAATGCGATGAGGAATGTAAGATGCCTTTCACATAACTGGTGCTCACAATGTGTGAATTACTTTCTTCAAGATGGTGAGTGGGTTCTGGTGTGGCTACGTTACTGCAACATTACTTTGGGCACGCTGCTTAGCAAGAAGGGACATGAAATAAAAGCTGGCTCATCCTCCAGAGGAGGGAACTTAAAAGTGTCATAGGCTAGCAGTTCAGGGCCACGATCTATTTTGTCATTTATTCTGGCATCTATTCCTACTCAATGAAACATTCACAGGTTGTTGGAGTCTTTGTAAAAGGGACCCTGCCTCTCCACATCTGTGTCCTGTTCTCCATTTGAAAGACCATGGATAGCATATTGAAAGAGCAGAGTGTTAAATGGCCTCAGATACAGGATTTTGAACACTGAATCCTGTTCACCATTAAGTTTAAATTTATATTTGGGGGCAGATTCACTGCTGCTGGATCTCTTGCTTATTAACCCAAATTTATTTACTTGTATTTCAGTCAAAACATTCTTCTGTCTTAATCTACCCTACAGTAATCTGTAATAGTTATTTAACTATAACATTTTTCTAAAGATGAAATTAATAGAAAATAAAAATAAAATTTGAAACCAGGTGTCTGGTTTTTGAATATCAAAAGTCTCTTAGTTTTGAATATTTAAAGTTTAAAAAGACTGTTTGAAAAGCACAGACTTCTGGCAAAAAAGATGGTGGAGAAGGAAGGCAAGGCAGAACCCTCCTAGCACACATACACCAAGGAAGCAATTACAGCAAAAACAACTAAACCTGAAAAAGACCTGAAGACTGAAGAACAGACCATCTACACCTGGTGAGGAAGACCACACAGAGGAGAATAAAGTGGCAGAGCTGCGATTGATGGGGACCCAAGCCCTTCCCCCATCCCAGCCCACAGGTGGGAGAGGAACAGAGCGAGGAGGGAGTAAGCACTCAGGAACTCTGTATACCTGACCCTGGAGATCTGCTCTGGGAATACGAGTGCACATTGCATTGGCCTTTGGTGATTAATGAGGCTGGACACCACGGAGAGGAGAGTCTGAGCACCCTGGGAAGCTGAGACTTCTGCTGCTTGTGGGAGACAGGCACACTCCATCATTCTCTCTGAGACTTAACACAGAGGTGGCAGTTTGAAAGATTTAACAGCAGAGGGAAGGGTGCCAGAGGGGTGGGGGATAGACAGAGGTCCCCCTTCTGCAGGACAAAGGGAAGGTGGATGATGCTTCCCCAGCCCTCCCTCAGCCCAATAGGTTGGGCACTCATGGGAGCCAGCCCAGAATGCTCCATCCTTGCTGGTGGTTCAGCACCAAGATGCTTCTCTTCACACCCACCTGCCTGGCCTACTTAGCCCAGCAGGGTCAGAGTTTGCTACCTGGCAGGTGGAGGGGATGCTTTCCCAGCTTTCCCTGCCCTCTTTCAGCCCAGTTCAGGAGGCACTTACAGGAGCCACCTCCAAATTCTCCTTCCTCCTCATTTTCAGCCCAGCTATGTGCTGTGCTCCCCTGGGCACCTGCTCCACCTACCTGGCTTAGCAGCATTGCCCTTGCTGTAGGGCAGGCAGGGGGTTGTCCCGCCACAGTGATCCCAGCAGAAGTACTGCTGCATGGATCACAAACAGCCGGCTGAGGCAAGATACCAGGTGGTGGACTGAGATCCACCACTGCTGCCAGATGAACAGAGGGGTAGCCCTGCCCACAGGGATCCCAGAAGAAGGGCCACTGCATGGTCCACAAAGGGCCTCTACTGACAGAGATCAGCCACTACCAGCAGACAGGCAGAAAGGTGACCTTTCCCACAGCCCACCAACAGCAACTGCGACTCCACCTCAAAGGAGAACCAGGCACAAGTAAGCAAAGAGTCTTGAGCTTCTGGGAATCACAGGATGCCTTTGTCATAAAGTCATTACTCTCTAGATCAGGAGGCATAGTGGATCTATCTAATACAAAGGAAAAAACAAAGCAACCCAGACAAAGCAAGGAGGCAGAGAAATATGTTAAAAATAAAAGAACAGGATAAGACACCACAAAGAGGGATAATGAAATGGAGATCACCAATCTTCTTGATAAAGGTTTCAAAATAACAGTCATAAATATGCTCACTGATCTGCAGGGAGGATCTCAGAGAGAACTTCAACAAAGAGATTGAAGATTTCGAAAAGAGCCACACAGAGCTGAAGAAAACAGTAACTGAAATGAAAAATAAAATTGGGGGAATGAACAATAAACTGCTGCAAGTAGAGGAGACAATCAATGAGATGGAAATTAGAGAAAAGGAAAACAATGAAGCTGAAGAAAACAGAGGAAAAAAGATTCACTAGAATCAAGAAGATGCTAAGAGCATTGTGTGACAACTCCAAATGAAACAGTATTCACATAATAGGTGTCCCAGAAGAAAAAGAGAGAGAAAAAGGAGGAAAAAGTCCCTTTGAAGAAGTAATTACTGAAAACATCCCCAATTTTGAGAAGAAAATAAGATTCCCAGGTCCTCGAAGTGCAGAGAGACCCTAACAAGGAACCCCAGGAAGACAACAGCAAGACATATTTTAATTAAAATTATGAAGATTAAGGATAACAAGAGGGTTTTGAAAGCAGCTAGAAAGGGGCAAAAAGTACTATAACGGCAACCCCATAAGACTATCAGCATTTCTCAGCAGAAACTTTACAGGCCAGAGGGAAAGGAATGAAATATTTAATGTATTGAAGCAGAAGGACCTTCAACCAAGAATCCTCTATGCAGCAAGGTTATCATTTAGAATTCAGAGAGAGATTAAAAGTTTCCCAGATAAATGAGAGTTAAGAGAATTCACCACCACTAAAGCTTTACAGGATATGTCACAGGATATATCTTCCTTCTGTAGATGGAAATGTCCTTAAGCCTAAATATTTTTCATCTGTGAACAAACCCACAGTAAGAGTAGTAGAGACTATTTCTTATCAAGAAAGTATGAAAGTAAAAAGGTTGTAAAATCAACTATACACAAAATCGGTCAAGGGATACACAAAAATTCATATTATGACAACTACTACATAAAGTATGGAGGAGTAAGAAAATTATAGACCAATATCCCTGGTGAACATAGATGCAAAAAACCCTCAACAAAATATTAGCAAATTAAATTTAAAAATACATCAAAAGGATCATCCATCATGACCAACTGGGACTTATTCCAGGGATGCAAGCTTGGAACAATATTTGTAAATCAATCAGTGTGATGTACCACATTAACAAAAAAGAAGGCTAGAAACCATATGATTATCTCAATAGATGCTGAAAAAGCATTTGATGAAATTCAACATCCATTCATGATAAAATGAAGAAAGAGAAATCAAGAAAACAATTCATTTACAACTGCATCAAAAAGAATAAAATATCCAGGAATAAACCTAACCAGGGTGAAAGATCTGTACTCTAAAAAATATGACACTGATGAGAGAAATTAAAGAAGACACAAGTAATTGGAAATATATCCCATGCTCTGGATAGGAAGAAGTTAATATTGCTAAAATGGCCATCATGCCAAAAGCAATGAACAGATTCAGTGCAGTCCCTATCAAAATACCAACATCATTTTTCAATGAACTAGAACAAATAATTCTAAAACTTATATGGTACCACATGAGACCACAAAATAGCCAAAGCAATCCTGAGAAAGAGGGAAAAAGCTGGGGGATTATGCTCCCTGACTTCAAACTCTACTACAAAGCTACAGTAATCAAAAAGTTTGGTACTAGCAGAAGAACAGACCCAGAGATCAATGGAACAGAATAGAGAGCCCAGATATAAACCCACACATATATAGTCAATTAATACACAATAAAGGAGCCATGAATATACTGTGGGGAAGAGAGCCTCTTCAATAACTCTTGTTGGGAAGACTGGACAGCTACATTCAAGAGAATGAAACTGGATTGCTGCCTAACTCCTTACACAAAAGTAAACTGGAAATGGATCAAAGACCTGAATGTAAGACATGAAACCATAGAACTCTTAGAAGAAAACATAGGCAAAAATCTCTTGAACATAAGTATGAGCAATTTTTTCCTGAACACATCTCCTTAGGCGAGGAAACAAAATCATAAATGAACAAGTGGGACTACATCAAACTAAAAAGCTTCTGTACAAGCAAAGGACATCATCAGCAGAACTAAAGGCATCCTACAGTATGGGAGAATATAGTCATAAATGAATCATCTGATAATGGTTAATATCCAAAATATATAATGAACTCATATACTTTCAAAAAAACAAATAACCTGGTTAAAAATGGGCAGAGGACCTGAACAGACATTTCTCCAAAGAAGAAACACAAATGGCCAGCAGGCACATGAAAAGATGCTCCACTTTGCTAATCATCAGGGAAATGCAAATAAAAACTGCAACAAAATATCACCTCATAACAGTTAGAATAGCCGTTATCCAAAAGACAAGAAAAACAAATTTTGGCAAGGATGCAGAGAAATGGGAACACTCCTACACTGTTGGTGGGAATGTAAATTGGTTCAACCACTCTGGAAAGCAGTATGGAGGTTCCTTAAAAAACTAAACGTAGATACACCATTTGATTCAGTAATTCCACTTTCAGGAATTTACCTCAAGAAAACAAAATCTACGATTCGAAAAGATATATGCACCCCTCTGTTTAATGCCATGCTATTTGCAATAGTCAAGATATGGAAACAACATAAGTGTCCATCAGTAGATGAATGGATAAAGAAGAAGTGGTACATATACACAATGGACTATTATTCAGCCATAAAAAAGAAAGAAAACCTACCTTTTGTGATAACATGGATGGACCTAGAGGTTATTATGCTAAGTAATATAAGCCAGGTGGAGAAATACAAATACCATATGATTTCAGTTATTTGTGAAAATCTAAAATCAAAACAAAGCAAAATGAATAAAGTATTAGTAGACTTATAAATGCTCAAAAATGACTTGTGGTTACTGTGAGGAAGGGGTGGGATGGGTCGGTGGGGAGGGGGCTGGTGGTAAAGAGGCACAAAAGTTCTCTTTCATTATATAAATTTGTTATGGGGATGGTAGTACAGTATGGAGAATATAGCCAGTGATTCTGTAACATCTTCCTATGTTGACAGATGATAACTGCACTAGTTGGGGTGAGGATTTAATGTGGGTAACTGGTAAACCACTGTGTTGTATACTTGAAGCTAATATAAGATTGTTTATCAACTATACTTCAATTAAAAAAAATATATAAGTGTAACTATATATGATATATATATAAATTTTTAAAAATGCTATTTGGTAAATAAAAAAATAAATGAATCAAACAATAAACTGGGAAAACCATTTACAACATATTGGTAGAGATAATTAACATCATATGAAGATTTCTTAAAATTAATTAAAGGAAGATAGCCAATCAATGGCATGGTAGATAAGAGACATGAATTAGTAATTTATGAAAAGAAAATAAAAATAGCATATAAACGTGTGAAAACTTGAGAACACTCCCCAGTGGTCAAGGAAACTTAAGTGAATACATTCATAACACATCAGTGACTTTTTTTTTATTCTGGGTGTTGCCATACTCAGGGTTAAGAGGTGGTAATTTACAGCCTTTGGGTTGGTAGAGGCAAAGGTCAGATTGGGAAAAATGGGTAGTTTGACCACATGACGTCTCATATCATCTAAGATATCTTTCTTATAATCTATTATCTTGTGTCTTGTCACAGAGAAATGATAGGAGCAATTTCTTGTTGGAAATATACATAGGTCAAAAGAAATAGGGAAAATTAATGGTGCCTTTTTTTCTTCCATATGACTTGGTACCTGGTAGATATCTGGATACAGAGCTATTTAGTAAAATTGTCATGTAAACGTCAGGTTAGTGATGTTTTAAGACCTCTCATGAGATGCATTGGCATAAAATATAATTGACTCAATGCCAGAAAGAGAATTGGCTGGATAAATAGAGAACAAACATTTATTGAGCATATATGCTGTAAGGTAGGGACTCTGCTAAGACTCTCACACGTTACTTTTTGTAATGTTCACAACAGTCTTGAGAGGTAGGCATAGTAATCCTTTTTTAAAAATTGGGAAATTGAGACTTAGAGAGATAACCACTTGCTCTAAATCTGAGAGTAGGAAAGAGAAGAGCTAGGATTACTAATCCCTGGATATGTTAAACCCACCAACCCATGGCTAGACAGATGAGCAGAGTAGAAACCCAAGTTTTACATTTAGCTTTAGATTATTCTTCAAGCCCCTGTTCTTCCAGGTTTAAGAAATAATCCTGTTACTGTTTTAAAAAAAGAAAAAGTATGATTCGATATGTACTTTTTAACTGGAACTAAGGATTTTTTTAAATCACCTGGCAAAGAGTCACCAGCTTTGAGCAGCAGAAACAATTATCTCCTCTCAGCAATAGCTTTGCAAGCAGAAATGTTTGCTGAGCAAAAAGTTTTCTGATTTGAAGCTAGAATCTACAGTTCTTTCTAAGACTAACAAAGATTCTATGTGATAAGTATATGTACATTTGAAAAATTTTTTGACTTTGAAAATGGAATATTTTAAACTTTCATCTTTTATCTTGAAAAACAGTTCACAGTTTTGAGAATGTTCTCCATCTATTACAGCCTACATTGGTTGCACTGCCCATATTGACCTGTAATCTTATGAATTCTGATAGAGAATTTTATGTTGGAGAAGATTCTTCATTACTATGATAAAAAGCTAGCTCAAAAATCCCAGTGAATAATATAGTCATTGGGACCTTAATGACAAAGAGAAAGATGTTTTCGAGGAATGTTAAAGTCTTTGATGCAAGTAAATATGACCCAGGAAGAACCTTATATATAGCTTTTTTTTTTTCCTGGAGTCTTTGCTCAGCCAATAAACCACATCTCCTTTTCTGATAACTGCCATGTTCCAGTAACAAAAAGTTCTAACATGTGCCTCAGCCACTGCAATCTTACTGTGTGACTGTATTTCCACATGACTGCCCTTCTTGTGGTTTACAGAACCAAGAGTGGACATGTGACCCCCAAAAGGGTCACTTATATTCTCCCAATCTTAAATCCTGATTTGAATTTAAGACACTAATCCTATGCTGCTAGTCACCCAGAAGAGGCATATGAACTGTGGAGGTACACGATGGCCATCTTTGACCACACACACACACAGAATAAAACAGTTGTAGAAAGAAAAGAAATAAAGACGATAAGTACACAATATATGGGATGAGGCATGATATTCTCGAGCCAGGGACTGAGGAAGTTGAGGACTTGATTTTTTTGACAGGTTTCTGTTTCCAAGTTTTAATCTCTTCTGTTTCCCTTCTTTGGGTCCCATGGAATATCCCTGTCTCCTTTTGATAAATTCCACCTTTCCTATTTTTCCTGTTTAAGCTCATTTGTGTAGGTTTTTATTTGTTGGGTTACTTGTAACAAAAGAGACTTCATTAAAACCCCAGGCTGTCACCCCACTGAGACCGCATAGGCCACTGGTCCCCTGATGGCCACGTGTTACACTGTTCTAGAAAGTGCCTCATCCAGGAAGTTTAGTCTCCAACTCCAAGGCAGCAAAATTGAACGCTGTGAGCCCTGAGCATGCAGAGGCTAAGATGCAAAGGGCAAATGAAGCTGGAGTCCAAAGGGAAGAATGCCAGGGAACTTCAGAGGTGGCTTATTTCCCAGGGTTGTTGTAAAGTCAGAAAGACAATATACATAAAAATGCTTGCTTTATTATAAAGGGTGAGACAGTTTAGTGGTTTAGGGCGCAGATTCTACAAGCAAACACCCTGAGTTGAAATCTTGGCTCTGTTGCTTTCTGGCTGGGTGACCTTGGATAAGTTCAACTTTGTCTCAGTTCCTTTGATCTGTAAACTGGAAATGATAAAAGATAATTCCTACCTCATAGGCTTATTTTGTTGATTAAATGAGTTTGTATTTGTAAAGTGCTTAGCATAGCTCCTGGGACTTGTTAAGGGCTGGTAAGTTTATGTAAGTGTTTTTTATTATTAGCGTTTATGTAATTCTACTGTTGGCTGTCACTGTCTCACAGACATTGTGATACTGGCTTTATAAATAACTATGGCATTCTTCACTATAATCTCCAGAGCATACCATATGTGACAAAAATTTCCCTTAAGCTAAGGTTTTATAGTACTGAAAAATAAAAAGCACTTATTAAGCTCTTATTTTATGCCAGGCCCTGTACAAGCCCATTTAGTTTAGGCAGCACTTACAAACCTGTGATATACTTATTTTTATGTCCATATTCCAGATAAGGACACTGAGGAGGGCAAAGGTTGAATACCTTGGTCAGGATCTCAGAGATGAGATATGGCACAGGCCATTCAGTTCTAAACCCAAGACTGATTCACTTTGAGTTGGCAAGGTACAGCTTTAATCTCAATGCATAGCCATATATCACACAACAAACCTTTACATGGGTCCTTTGCATTCTCAAAGTCAAAGACAATTTTCTCCTGTAAGGATTTATCTAACTAAGCCCACTCTGCAGCTGGCCTCTCTTTTCTCTCCTTTAACTGGGAATGAGCCAAAAAAACAAGGAATAAAATGATTGTAAAATACCAAGGAGGCGTGGCTAAGCATGAAAGCAGGTTGTGGCAATGTGAGAGTATCCAGGAGGCCTGGGTGTTACTGAAGACGTAAGGCAGATTTGGGAGCATTGAAGAATTTTGTAAACTTTTGCTACAACTGAATAGCTTTTTATAATTGCTACAGAGGCTTATCTAATTAAGAGAGATGCTGTGGGAGTTGGGAAGACATGTAACAACCATCTTTCAGATTCTCTAGGACTGAACACTCTGCAGCTTCCCACAATTCATAATGCAAAACATAACTACGTTTATGATGGAAAACAAATTTTGGTTGATACAGAAGCATTTTTATAATTTTACAGACATGGATCAGTTGATCCTAGAATGTTTTTCTCTGTAATATTATACCCTGTGTGTTACAGCTTAATCATTTATACTTAAAGCAGATCTGAGGAGTCTTCCATGAACCCTTTGCATCTCCTTTTGTAGGAAGAATGGTGCTCAGTCTCCAGTTGAGGTCCAGTGGTTCAACTGGTCAACCAAGTTAAGTAGTGAAATCCAAGGATACCTTTGGGATTTTTTCATGTTCTTCATCACTTCTCTTAACATGTTGCCAGGAAAGCTTATACTCTAAGGGAAAACAGTATGCTTTCTATGAAAGTAGAGCTTCTAATCAATTTTCTACTCAGATGGTATGAACTAGCTCCCAGAAAACAAAAACAAAATAAAAGCAACTGTTTTGTAGTGTTTGCTGATCTTTCTCTTGTGAATACTCCCACTGTGGCTCATTTCAAGGCTGGCTATATTTAACAACTGGCTAGCAAAATCCCCAACATGAGCTGGCTCCCGTGCACCTCTGACCCTTCTAAGCCCTGGCTAAGTAGAAATTCTGGAGCTAATATCACCAAAGACACCAAAGATGAATGCAGGACATTCTCTCCTCTAAGATATTTGGGCAGTCATGGGATGTAGCCCCAGAACTGGTTTACCCCAGGCCAACAGGCTTTGTTTCTACTTATTTTTACCCCAGCTTCATTGAGGTATAATTGGCAAATAAAATTGTAATGTACTTAAAAGTGTACAATGTGATGAAGTGATATATATTGGGAAAGGATTTCCTCCATTGAGTTAATTAACATATCTATAGCCTCACATATTTACACTTTTTTTGGTAAGAATATTTAAGTTCTATTCTCAAATTTCCATTATACAGTATATTATCAACTACAGCCCTGTGCTGTCCAGTAGGTCCTCAAACCTCATTCATCTTACAACTGAATATTTGTATCCTTTAACCAGCCTCTCTCCATTTCCTTTGCTCTCCCAAATCTAGCTCATTTCACTTAGCAGTACCCTCCAGGTTCATCCACGTTTTTGCAAATAGCGTGATTTCCTTCTTTGTTAAGGCTGAATAATAATCGATTATGTATATGTAATGTATATTACATTGCTTTCTCCTTCATCCATTAATGTATACTCGGGTTGTTTTTATACCTTGGTTATTGTGAATAATGCTACAGTGAACATTGGAGTGTGAGTATCTCTCCAAGACAGTAATTTCATTTCTTTTAGTAGATACCCAGAAGGTGGAATGAAGGATCATGTGGTAGTCCTATTTTTAATTTCTTGAGGAGCATTCATACTGTATTCCATTTGCCTGTACCAGTTTACATTCCTGCTAATAGTATACAAGTGCTCCCTTTCTCCACATCCTCATCAGCACTTATTACCCATCGTCTTTCCCATAATAGACATCCTGCCATATGTGAAGTGATAGCTCACTGTGGTTTTGACTTGCCTTTCCCTGATTAGTTTTGTTGAGCACCTTTACGTCTACCTGCTGGCCATTGGTATATTTTCTTTGGCAAAGTGTCTATTCAGATCATTTGCCTATTTTTTTATTGGGCTATTTGTGTTTTGCTATTAAGTTATATGAGTTCCTTGAATTGTTTGAATATTAACCCATATTAGATATGTGGTTTGTAAATATTTTTGCCCATTCCAGATGCTGGCTTTTCATTTTGTTGATAGTTTCTTTTGTTTTGCAGAAGTTTTTTAGTTTGATATAGAAGTTTTTTAGTTATTTTTGCTTTTGCTTTGGTGTTAAATGCAAAAAATAATTGCCAAGACCAATATTAAGGAGATTTTCCCTGGTTTTCTTCTAGGAGTTTTATGGTTTCAAGGAAGTCTTCTAAGAGGTCTTATATTCAAGTCTTTAATCCATTTTGAATTTATATGTTAGTATGGTATAAGATAGAAGTCCATTCTTTTGTGTATGGGTTGCCTGGTTTTCCCAGCACCATTTTTTAAAGAGACTATCCCTTCCCCATTGCATATCATCGGCACCTTTTCCAAAAATTAATTGACCTTATATGCATGGGTTTATTTTTACTATTTCTTATTTCTAGAGAAAAAAATCCAAATTATATAATAAAACAGATCAGTCAATATGTGGCTTCTTTCCCTCACCTTTGTCCCTACCCTCAGACTGGATAGGTTAGAAGTGCCCATCACATTTTGGGAGGAAAAGCTTTATTTTCAACAAATATTTTTTGAGTTCTTTCATGTAACATACACGGGACTAGACACTGGATATGAAGTTGTTTGTGAGGACACCAGGAAATGGCCGCATTCAATGTGTTTCTGAATACTAGTCTCTAAATGCTGACTCCTGCAACCATGACAGAGACCTTCCCTGGATATCTATTTCCCTTTCTGATCGCTATTTCCAGCCCAGCTTTTTCATATTGCCTCCTGCTTGCCCATGTCTCTTGCTTCTCATTTAACAAGTACTTATTGGGCATCTACTGTGAGTTAGGTAAACTCCAAGGTGCTTGAAATGCATCAGTGGAAAAAATTAAAATTCCATATATTCTACTGGTGATAGATTCTACCAGCTCATCAAGGTATTATTAAATACTTAGTTTCCTCAAAATCCCATGTTATTTCTAACTCCTTGTCTTTCCTTCATAAACACTTCCACTCCCTTGTCTGGTAAACACCTGATAATCCTTCAAGACTCATGTAAATGTCTTTTCCTCTTAACTGCAGTCCCACTTAATTTCCTGCCTCCAAAGCTAATGCCTCTTTTCTTTGTACTCCTATAGTATAATCACATTTCCCTATTTCCACTTTAGATGGTGAGCTCCATGTGGAAAGAGGTGATTGTTGTTTACATGTTGACCTACTATAGACACTTATTTAGGTGTAACTGACATAAGGGACAGAGAGAATGTCTAATATTACAGGTATCTATTTAGGCAATTTATAATATAAATGATTTAAGAATATACTGCTTTAAAACATTCTTGCTTGTGTTTAACTTCATCTAGGAATGCTTTAGAAGAATATTAATTACACTTGGATTCAGAGAGTATCTGAAAAATGTGGGAGTGTTGGTTAAATCCCTATAAGAAACCTTAAGGGATTTGCATTTGTTGAACTTGAAACAAAAGAATAAACAGCCAAAGACATTGAGTAGGTGGTAATCTTCAAGTATCCATGGAATGCATTCATTTAATAACCGTTTGTTCCCATCCTTCCTGGACTAGATTACATGGTGTCCTTTTCTTATTCAGAATGTTCAGGACAAGGCGGTATTCATCTCTGCAGTCTCAGCACCTAAGATGGTGCTGGCACCCAATGAGTACTTGGTGAATGAGAGATACATTAGTCAAACAACATGTTTAATAGGTATTTATTAAACCAACCATTTGAACAAAATGACTGAATTATTGCAATGTTTTATTATCTAGACACTACCACAGGCATTACAAACTGCTGCTGCAGACTATAGTCAATTATTTAAGCAAATTTCAAGTGCCAAAGAAAATGAGCTGCTGTAGAGGAAATATGCTTACTACATGAAATATGAAATGAGAGGCTAGGTTTTACTTTATGTTTAAGAAAACCTTGACTATGATGAGGAGACATAATTTTTGTTGGACTAAATTTTTCAATATAAAAACAGTTTATTGTTCAATAAAATATTTTGAAAAACAGCTTGGTTTTGTATCAAATGGAAAACCTACCCCTGTAAAATATACTTTCCCCTAACCAAGTTAGTGCATTCCAACAAATGTAGTGCAAAGTGTCAGCTCATGTGATGTAAAGATTAAGGAAACAGTTCCTTCCCTCCAAAGAGTTTTAGAATAATGCAGTTGCCCCTAGGGTAAGGTGCGGTTTAATTAAAAAACAGTTGAATATGGAGGAGACAAGATGGTGGTGTGAGTAGGGTGGCGGAAATCTCCCCAAACCATGTATATTTTGAAAATACAGCAAATACAACTATTCCTAAAAGAGTGACCAGAAGATACAGTACACCAGCCAGACTCATGAGAACCCAACATCTCATGGAAAAGGGTAAGATACAAAGCTGTGACCTGGCGGGACCCAAGCACTCCCTGCACCCCAGCTCACCAGTGGGAGAAGATTCAGAGTGGGGAGGAAATGGAAGCACAGGACTGCTAAATAACCAGCCCTAGTAATCTGCCCGGAGAGCACAGACACACATTGCATGGTGCTCTGGATATTGGAGGAGCAGACAAGCAAAATCTGAGACTAATAAGACTGTGAACAGGTTCCCATAGATGCTGCCCTGGGACAAAAGAAAAGCAGGCACTTTAAAAGTCTTAAAGGGACAAGGGTTTAACAGGTGGACGAAATCGTCTTGGCACACTCAGCCCAGCAGCCTGGAAACTTTAAGGAACTTCAGGCACCCTAGGGCCCTGGTTGGCAACGTAGCTCCGAGACCCCTCAAGGCGATAATCAGCCTGCCATACCATCCTCCCCGCCAGCACCTGCAACCAAACCAGCTGTCCCTGCCATTGCTGCAGACCAGCCAGAGAGCAGCTCCGTCTACAGCAACCACACAGCTTAACACAGAGGGTTCTCCCTGCACAGGGCTAACTGACCCAGACCCAGAGGCTGCTCCCTGCACATGGTTGACTGGCAAAGACAGTGGACATGGGTGCAGAGACCGGGAGGCATGAAGGGGCTTTGCTCTTGTGGCAGAACACACGCTGCTCACCTGCGACCCCCACCAACGCCCTAGGCCCCTCCCATGGCAGCAGCTTAGGGCATTAACCCAGAGGCTGTTCCTTGTGCATGGCTGACCGGCACAGACAGAGGAGATGGGGGCAAAGACTGAGAAGCATGAAGGGCCTTTGTTCTAGGTGCAGAACAGGGCGGCTGACCAGCAAACTCCGCTAGTGCCCTAGGCCATCCTGAGGGCGGCCCCACGCATGGCAACTTGGGATTAACCCAGAGGCTACTCCCTGTAGGCGGTTGACTGACACAGACAGCAGAGATGGGTGCAAAAACCGGGAGGCATGAAGGACCCTAGTCCTTGCGGCAGACACACACGCTGCTGGTCTGCGACCCCCGCCAGTGCCCTAGGGCTGTGCCATCCATGGCAGTCTAGGGGATTAACCCAGAGGCTGCTACCTATGTGCGGTTAACCAGCACAGACAGCAGAGACAGGCAAGGGGAACGCCAAGGAGGAAGGGACTTTGTTTTCTCCCAGCTGACACACGCACCTCTTGCTGGCGACCACTTCCATCACCAAGAAAAGGCAGAAGATTCTTGTTCAATCCAAAATCCCAAACATGAGAGACAGTGCATGGTGAGACTGAAATCACCAATCTTCCTGAAAAAGAATTCAAAATGAAAGTCATAAGCATGCTGATCGAGCTACAGAGAAATATTCAAGAGCCAAGGGATGAATTCAGGATGGAGATAACAGAAATGAAACAGACAATGGAAGGATTTAAGAACAGACTGGTTGAGGTGGAAGAGACTGTTAATGGAATAGAAATCAGAGAACAGGAATACAGAGAAGGTGAGGCAGAGAGAGATAAAAGGATCTCTAGGAATGAAAGAATATTAAGAGAACTGTGTTACCAATCCAAACGGAACAATATTCACATTATAGGGGTATCAGAAGAAGAAAAGAGAGAAAAAGGGATAGAGAGTATCTTTGAAGAAATAATTACTGAAAAATTCCCCAACCTGTGGAAGGAGATAGTTCCTCAAGCCATGGAAGCCCACAGATCTCCCAACACAAGGGACCCTAGGAAGACAACACCAAGACATATAATAATTAAAATGGCAAAGATCAAATACAAGGACAGAGTATTAAAAGCAGCCAGAGAGAGAAAAAAGATCACCTACAAAGGAAAACCCATCAGGCTATAATCAGACTTCTCAGTAGAAACCTTACAGGCCAGAAGGGAATGGCAAGATATATTCAGTGCAATGAAACAGAAGGGCCTCGAACCAAGAATACAGTATCCAGCAAAATTATCATTTAATTTTTAAGGAGGGATTAAACAATTCCCAGATAAGCAAAAGTTAAGGGAATTTACATCCCACAAACCATCTCTACAGTGTATTTTAAAGGGACTGCTCTAGATGGAAGTATGCCTAGGGCTAAAGAGCTTTCACCAGAGAAAATAAAACAACAGCAAAGGAAGTAGACCAACTAAATACTAACTAAATGCAAAATAAAGTCAGCTATCCACAAAATCAGTGAAGGGAAACACAAAGAGTACAGAATAAAACACCTAACATACAAAGAGTGGAGGAGGAAGAAAAAGAAGGGAGAGAAATAAAGAATCATCAGACTGTGTTTATAATAGCGTAATAAGTGAGTTAAGTTGGATGGTGAGATAGTAAAGAAGCTGCCCTTGAACATTTGGTAACCACGAATCCAAAGCCTGCAATGGCAATAAGTACATATCTATCGATAATCATCCTAAAGGTAAATGGACTGAATGCACCAATCAAAAGGCACAGAGTTAAGGAATGGATAAAAAAGCAAGACCCATCTATATACTGCCTACAAGAGACTCACTTCAAACCCAAAGACATGAGCAGAGTAAAAGTGAAGGGATGGAAAAAGATAATTCATGCAAAGAACAGGGAGAAAAAAGCAGATGTTGCAGTACTTGTATCAGATAAAATAAACTTCAGAACAAAGAAAGTAACGAGACAAAGAAGGACATTATATAATGACAAAGGGGTCAGTCCAACAAGAGGATATAACCATTATTAATATCAGTGGCCCCAACACAGAAGCACCTACATATGTGAAACAAATACTAACAGAATTAAAGGAGAAAATAGAATGTGATGCATTCATTTTAGGAGACTTCAACACACCACTCACTCCAAAGGACAGATCAACCAGATAGAAAATAAGGATGCAGAGGCACTGAACAACATATTAGAACAGATGGAACTAACAGGCATCCATAGAATTCCACCCAAAAGCAGCAGAATACACATTCTTCTCAAGTGCACATGGAACATTTTCCAGAATAGACCACATACTAGGCCACAAAAAGAGCCTCAGTAAATTTAAAAAGATTGAAATTGTACCAACCAGCTTCTCAGATCACAAAGGTATAAAACTGGCAATAAATTGTACAAAGAAAACAAAAAGGCTCACAAACACATGGAGGCTTAACAGCATGTCCTAAATAATCAATGGATCAATGACCAAATTAAAACAGAGATGAAGCAATATATGGAGACAAATGAAAACACCAGTACAATGCCCAAACTTCTGTGGAATGCAGTGAAGAAAGTTCTAAGAGGAACGTATATAGCAATCCAGGCCTATTTAAAGAACTAAGAACAATTAAAAACGAATAGTTTAAATTCACAATTATTGAAACTGGAAAAACAAGAACAAATGAGGCCCATGTCAGCAGAAGGAGGGACATAATAAACATCAGAGAATAAATAAATAAAATTGAGAAGAATACAACAATAGAAAAACTTAATGAAACCAAAGTCTGGTTCTTTGAGAAAATAAACAAAATAGATAAACCCCTACCCAGACTCATTAAGAGAAAAAGAGAACCTACACACATAACAGAATCAGAAATGAGAAAGGAAAAATCACTGTGGAAACCACAGAAATACAAAGAATTATTAGACAATACTATGAAAAATTATATGCTAACAAACTGGATAACCTAGAAGAAATGGACAACTTTCTAGAAAAGTACAACCTTCCAAGACTGACCCAGGAAGAAACAGAAAATCTAAACAGACAAATTACCAGCAATGAAATTGAATCAGTAATCAAAAAAATACCCCAAAACAAAATTCCCATACCAGATGGATTCACTGCTGAATTTTATCAGACATTTAGAGAAGACATAACACCAATTCTCCTTAAATTTTTCCAAAAAAATAGAAGAGGAGGGAATACTTCCAAACTCATTCTATGAAGCCAGCATCACTCTAATACCAAAACTAAGCAAAGATACCACACACACACACAAAAAAACTATAGACCAATATCCCTGATGAACTTAGATGCAAAAATACTAAACAAAATATTAGTAAACCGAATTGAAAGATACATCAAGAGGATCATACACCATGATCAAGTGGGATTCATCCCAAGGATTCAAGGATGATACATTTGAAAATCCATCAACATCATCCACCACATCAACCAAAAGAAGGCAAAAACCACATGATCATCTTCATAGATGCTGAAAGCATTTGACAAAATTCAACATCAATTCATTATGAAAACGCTCAACAAAATGGGAATAGAGGGCAAGTACCTCAACATAATAAAGGCCTTATATGACAATCCCACAGGCAACATCATACTTAACAGTGAGAAGCTGAAAGCTTTTCCTCTAAGATCAGGAACAAGACAAGGATGCCCACACTCCCTGCTTTTATTCAACATAGTACTGGAGGTCCTAGCCACGGCAATCAGACAACAGAAAGAAATAAAAGGCATCCAGATTGGTAAGGAAGAAGTCAAACTGTCCCTGTTTGCAGATCACATGATATTGTACATAAAAAACCCTAAAGACTCCACTCCAAAACTACTAGAACTAATATCTGAATTCAGCAAAGTTGCAGGATACAAAATTAACACACAGAAATCTGTTGCATTCCTATACACTAGCAATGAACTAGCAGAAGGAGAACTCAGGAAAACAATTCCATTCATGGTTGCATCAAAAAGAATAAAATACCTAGGAATAAACTTAACCCAAGAAGTGAAAGACCTATACCCTGAAAACTACAAGACACTCTTAAGAGAAATTAAAGAGGTCACTAATGGAAATTCATCCCATGATCTTGGGTAGGAAAACTTAATATTGTCAAAATGACCATCCTGCCTAAAGCAATCTACAGATTCAATTCAATCCCTATCAAAATACCAACAGCATTCTTCAACGAACTGGAACAAATAATTCTAAAATTCATATGGAACCACAAAAGACTCCAAATAGCCAAAACAATCCTGAGAAAGAAGAATAAGGGGGGATCTCGCCTCCCAACTTCAAGCTCTAGTACGAAGCCACAGTAATCAAGATAATTTGGTACTGGCACAGGAACAGACCCATAGACCAGTGGAACAAAATAGTGAGTCCAGATATTAACCCAAGCATATATGGTCAATTAATATACAATAAAGGAGCCATGGATATACAATGGGGAAATGACAGCCTCTTCAACAGCTGCTGTTAAAACTGGACAGTTACATGTAAGAGAATGAACCTGGATTACTGTGTAACTCCATACACAAAAGTAAACTTGAAATGGATCAAAGACCTGAATGTAAGTCATGAAACCATAAAACTCTTAGAAGAAAACATAGGCCAAACTCTCTTGAATATAAACATGAGTAACTTCTTCATGAACATATCTCCGCAGGCAAGGGAAACAAAATAAAAAATGAAAAAATGAGACTATATCAAACTAAGAAGCTTCTGTACAGCAAAGGACACCATCAATAGAAGAAAAAGGCATCCTACAATATGGGAGAATATATTCATAAATGACATATCCAATAAGGGGTTGACATCCAAAATATACCAAGGGGCCATGCACCTCAACAAACAAAAAGCAAATAATCCAATTAAAAAATGGGCAGAGGATCTGAACAGACAGTTCTCCAAAGAAGAAATTTAGACGGCCAACAGGAATGTGAAAAGATGCTCCACATCGCTAAACATCAGAGAAATGCAAATTAAAACCACAATGAGATATCACCTCACACCAGTGAGGATGGCCAACATCCAAAACACAAACAACAACAAATGTTGGCGAGGATGTGGAGAGAAGGGAACCCTCCTACACTGCTGGTGGGAATGCAAATTAGTTCAACCATTGTGGAAGGCAGTATGGAAGTTCCTCAAAAAAACTAAAAATAGAAATACCATTTGACCCAGGAATGCCACTTCTAGGAATTTACCCTAAGAATGCAGCAGCCCAGTTTCAAAAAGACATATGCACCCCTATGTTTATCGCAGCACTATTTATGATAGCCAAGAAATGGAAGCAACCTAAGTGTCCATCAGTAGATGAATGGATAAAGAAGAGGTGGTACATATATGCAATGGAATATTATTTAGCAATAAGAAGAAAACAAATCCTACCATTTGCAACAACACAGATGGAACTAGAGGGTATTATGCTCAGTGAAATAAGCCAGGTGGGTAAAAACAAGTACCAAATGATTTCAGTCATCTGTGGAGTATAATAACAAAGCCAAAACTGAAGGAACAAAACAGCAGCAGACTCACAGAACCCAAGAATGGACTAACAGTTACCAAAGGGAAAGGGACTGGGGAAGATGGGTGGGAAGGGAGGGGTAAGGACAATAAGGGGCATTACGATTAGCACACATAATATAGTGGGGTGTCATGGGAAAGGCAGTATAGCACAGGGAAGACAAGTAGTGACTCTATAGCATCTTACTATGCTGATGGACAGTGACTGTTGTGGGGTATGTGGTGGGGACTTGATAATGGGGGGAATATAGTTACCCCAATGTTTCTCATGTAATTGTATAATAATGATAGCAAAATAAAAAAAAAAACAGTTGAATGAGGAATTGGTAGATACAGTTTCTACATTTTAAAGCATGTGCAACCTTAGCCATGTCATTTAGGCTGTGTACCCAGGATACATCTCCTGTCTGCTTATCTTGTGCCAGATGCTGGGTAGGCTTTAGCCTCAGAATGTAGGCAATGCCTCGAACTTAGTGGATACTCAAGAAATATGTGTTGAATATGTGACTGAATGAATGAAGGTAGAACTTCAAACAGTTCTCTGTTCCTGTCTTGATAGTCAGGATTTGGTGGAAGAACCAAGAACAATTCGAAAAGCATTATTCTGCTTGAATGAAAGTCCAAGAAGAGTTTCAGCCCAAACTGTGTTTTCTCCAGAAAGGCTGGCCATTTCAGGCAGAGGAAACAAAGGCCTAAAAGCAAGAGAGACCACAGTGGTTTCTGGTATAGGCAAATCCCTTGGTTTGGGTGGGTGATAGAGTGGGATACATGTGGCCGAGGGTGGAGTTAAACCAAGAGACAGGTGGGTCAAGTTAAGGAAAATATGTGTCCATTTCATGTATGTATTCATTCACAGGTGCCTGTGAATGGTACAGCCACTCTGGAAAGCAGTTTGATAGTTTATTATAAAGTTAAACTTACGTATACAGTTTGACCCATTTACCCCCACAGAAAATTAAAACTTATATTCACACAAAACTATACACACTAATGTTTTTAGCGGCTGTATTCGTAATTAGCCCAAAGTCTAAATAGCCCAAATGTTCTTCAGTGGGTCAGTAGATAAACAACTGTGGTACACCCACATGACGCAATACTTATTCACCAATAAACAGGAATGAAATGGTGGATACAACCACTAGAATACCACAGGTCAGTGGAAGAAGCCAGTTTCAGAGTTGCATGCTGTGTGATACTATGTAAATATAATTGTCAAAGGGGATAAAAAACACATCAGTTGGTTGCTAGGGGTCAGGTGTTGGGGAGGGAGGTGACTACAAAGGGCCGAAGGAGTAGTTGAGGAGATGAAACTGTTCTCTATCTTTATTGTGGTGATGTCCACATGAATCTTCTACATGGGCCTACTGGGCGTGTGTGAAAATGCTGTACTCACCTAAAAAGTTACTCTTACCCTATGTTAATCTAAAAATTAAAGTAAAAAGGGTGGTTGCCAATGAGATGAGGTCTATAAAAGGGCTTTTATTAAAATTCAAAATTATATGTATATATTATATTCTATGTAGAGAGAATATATATTCTATTTCTGATAGGATGTTTCATTTAGACTCTTCACATCTCCCCTTACTTTTTTTCTCTTTAGAAACAATACAAATTGGACCTTTTCCTTTAAATTTATACTTTGTGGGTTTTCTAAAGCCTCTTGTGAAGAGTTTATGGAGGTACAAATGTGTTCTATTTTGGTGGGAAATGTTAGGCTTGGCATATGCAAATATTAAGATAATAGAAACCCTTTTTCTATGCTTAAATTGGGTGAGGGTTCATAGGAAAATAGCTTGGGAATGAGATTGGAATTTCCCCTCAATGATCCTTTGGTACTTGCTGGGATATGAAGACACTGTGGACTTGCTGACTATAACCTTCTGCTCTGAACCTTGACTCTCTGGTCCAGAGCTGACATATGTTGCTGTGCCTTGGTATAAGGTCATCTACATCACGCATATTCTTAATTAAAAACTCCAGGAAAGGTAGAACAGCAATAGACATTAGAGCTCATCTTGTTCCAGGGGAGGAAACCAAATGCTAGAGGGGCCATATTTCTTGCCCAGGGTTACATGTAGACCAGTATGAAAACTCAGTTTATTCAGATGGCTGGTTGAGTACTTTCTGTTTATACTCTGCTGGTTGACATTTAAACTGCTTGCTTATATTTTTGGCAAACTATTCTAAGCCTCTGGGGCTAATCCTTTTGCTTTCATAAAATATCCTTGAAAATGGATAGGAAGTACACAATTCATTAACCCCATGCTTCATAGAAATAAATAGACCTAAGTAGCCTTCTTTCTCTTTTTTTTTTTAAGAAAATCTAAGTAGTATTTGTGAGAGTTGTTTAATGTACAAGTTCACCTGTGAGGGAGAAAGGGATCTTTGAAAAACAGCCTGACCTTGATTTGAAAATCACTATATCTTGGGAGAAAATGCTTTTTTCCCTTTTATGGGACATGCCTAGGCTCTGACTTGATTTTCAGAAAGTGGAGATGATTTGCACTGAGTCATACACACTCCCTTGCCTAGTTTTATTTATCACATTGTGGGGGCATTTTCCAGATGTCTTTCTTGAATTGTAATCACTAGGGAATTGAATCCAATTTCAACCTTTGAAGGGGCAACTAGCCCAAGTGTCAACCTGATCTCTGCTATAGGGTAGCTTAGCACATTGGAAGTGCAGTAGCCCAGGAGTCCAGCAACTTGTTATAGAGACTGACTTCACCACTAGATTACCATGTGACCTTCAGCAAGGTATTTGATAGCCTCACGTCCTACATGGACAAAAAGATTCAGACTAGATCAGAAATGGTACGTATGTAGCATGTGGGCTATTCTTTACCAGTCTTGGGTCCATGCGGTCATCAGTAAATGACCATAGACCAGATCTTCCTTTCTGATCCCCAGAATCTTTGTCCTTGGTAACATCATAGTGCTATGAATGTTAATTGTAATAACTCACTGATGCATCATCATAAACACATTTGATATCAAAACATTTTTTGTTGAATTAAAGAGTAAGCAAATTCATTGATATTTATGCTGGCAATCACAATTGATGACTCTCTGATATTTTGCCTGACTTATGTGCCTGGAGCTGCCTGAACCCTGCCTTTCTACGTCCTTACCTGGAACCATGATGGCATCCTCCACTCACCGATGACTCCCTGCCTTGTCCCCCTATCCTCCACTCAACAGACGATTCCCTGCCATGGCCCCTTCTCATTTAGCTTCTCTGAGAGTTGTACCTATAAGAACCAATTCAGAATTCTTCATGGCTCTTTAGACAAAGCCCTTTGGGTACTTTTAGTGAATAAAACAGACTGTTATCAGCATGAAATGACATTAAGCACAAGATGTGCCTCAACACGAACTGGCAAATAGTTAATAGCATATTATCATCATTATTATTTCAATTATTATTATTATTATTAATAACTTAGAAAAAACTCTTCTGCTCATCACTAAATATGTATTCTTCTGCTTCTCTATTTTCTGGACAACAATCACATCTATTGTAGTTTCCAGATATGAATATTCATTCCCTGCTCTCTGAGGATGGTTGAGACAAAATCAGTTTCACATGGACTATTATTTTATGATATCTGGACTCTGCTGATGGAAAGCAGAATGTGAAGTCGTGCTGTCTAGGATTTCTTTTACATGGGGAGTTTTCACATTTTCTCTTTTATAACTAAAAAAATAATAAATGGAGAGAGAGAGATCCATGTCGCCCTGCTAGAAAGCCAATTCTTTGTTTCTCAGGAATGCAGTCATTCTCCTAGGCTTCTTCTGTGTTCCCATCCCAATCTGATCTTCCTATTATTGTTTCATATCTCCACATACACTTCTTTCATGGTTACAATACATTGATCAGTGTGAATGTTTTCCTACGTTAAAATGTAATCTGTACGAGAACAGGGACTTTTGTCTCTTCTTCTTTGTTTACCATCCATTACTTGACATAAAGTAGGTGCTTAATAAATCTTTTAAAGCAATGATTCCTATTGTGGGGTGAGAGGAGGAAAACTAATTTAAAGAAGCCCTGTTTCTTAAGTCCCTGAACCAGAAAAATTGTGTTGACTTCACCTTGAGAAGTATGGGTATGGGAGCTACCCAAGTCATTACTCCTCATAAATATCTGGACTAAGACTTTGGAGACTATGAGGGTTAATTTTGTGTCAACTTGACTGGGCCAAGAGATACCCAGATAGTTGGTTAAACATTATGACTGGGTGTGTGTGTCTGTGAGGGTGTTTCATGAAGTGATTAGCATTTGAATTGGCAGACTGAGTAAATCAGATGGCCCTCCCCAGTGTGGTAGGCATTTTCCAATCTGCTGAGGGCCTGAATAGAACAAAAAGGTGACAGAAGGTTAAATTCAGTCTGCCTGACTGTTGGAGCTGGGGTATTAATCTTTTCCTATCCTCACACTCCTGATTCTCAGGCCTTCAGACCCAGGATGGAATCTATATCACTAGTTTTCTGGCTCTCAGGCCTTTGGACTATATCTCTGGCTCTATATCTCTTTGGGCTATATCTCAGCAGATAACAGATCATGGGACTTACCAGTTTCTATAATCTCATGAACCAGTACCATATATGTAATATATATATACACACACACAAACACATATATACATACATACATGTGTATATATGTATATATATAATTTATCATAAGGTAACATAATAAAAAATATATTTTTATAAAATACATAAATTACAACCTATTGGTGCTGTCACTCTGGAGAACCCTGATGCAGAGACAGAACATTAAAAATGATTACCATTCGGCCCTTTTTCTTTATAAATGTTATATCCTCTTCATTTTCCCACTCAGGTTATAATGAGGCTTTAGATAGAGCTGTAACCTCTGATGAAGTTGAATGACGCTAAGCAAAGTGACCATAATCTCTGCCTCCCCATGAAATGGTCATAAAATTCCACATTTTCAAGGTTTGCCTTTGGAATCCATCTATCATCTACTTATCTCTTTAAAAAATGCAATGATTTGCTGCTGTTAGTCTCAAGGTGGAGAGCAGGACTGGTTTGCAAAGACTTCGTCCCATGTGGTTACTTCCACTACACTCTGTGTTGCCATTCACATCTATTATCTTAAGCCCTCATTTTGGCCCCACATGGTGCGCTTTGCTCTCATTTTGCACGTAACAAATCTGAGGACTGGAAAGGACAAGCGAAGTGCCCTAGGTTTTCGGTTTAGTCTTTGCTGCCTCTAAAGATGCATAATGTTATAGAAGTGGGAAAGGGAATAGAATTTTTGTTTAAGATGAAGGATCTACAAGAAGCAGGACGTGAAGATGTGAAAGGGCCTGGTGTGTCCAGGGAGCCCGGAGTTGTAGAGGTTACAGGGAGGAGTGTATCAGCAAATGAAGTAGTAGAGTGGTACCTTATAGGTCCAAGCACTGATCTATAAGTCTGAGCAATAAAATAATGACAGCAAACTGGGAGCTATTAACACTACCCCACTCTCTCTGGGAAGAATAGGGTAAAATCAGCTGCTGCTTCAGAAAATACAGCTTCTCCTTTCAATCTTCAGCTGTGTAATTGATGATAGAAATAATTATCAAAGGACTTAGAATGGGCTAAGATTCATAGAAGTCTCTTAAAAAAAAATTCCATGGTAATCCACATTACATCCAATCCCTGAGTGGGTGTGATGCCCATTACTGCCACCTGCCCCATCTTGTCTCAGTTACGACACCCCAGGGAGAGGTGCACTTAAGGCTCTGTCAAAAATGTCAGCTCTGCTTCTGGGGCCAGATGCAATGACTTCCCTTGAAGACTGCTGGGGCTGGGTCCCACGTGAAAAGCAACATTAAATCTTACCTTAGGCTAAACAATGACTGCCAATCTAGCTCTCTATTTTTGGCATACATAGGGAGACTGAACATTTCCCTCCAAAAGGAATGTGACAGATGTATACCAGATGCTGTAGGTAGGTTATTTCATTTAATCCCCAATACCCGAAAGCCTGTTTATCATCATTCCCAATTTATACATGAGAATATTGAGGCTCCAAGGTCACTTGTTTTCTGGGGGTAAACGAGCATTTTAGCACAATCATTCCTACTCCATCTGTTCTCTACCTTTCTCATTATCAGTGGTCAGAATTTGCTTAGATTTCTTTTGCATTCTTTAACTGGAAGCCTTCAGTAACTTTCTCCTCACTGTCTTCACTATCTCCATGCCTAATTCTCACCAAAAATATGACTGGAAACATGCTCTGCCATCTTGGTTTTTCACAATGGTACCCATGGAAACACTAACACTAAGAATGTCTCTGTTGAGAGGGCCCCAAATGAAAAATACAAAACTAAGAAAGTCATTGGCCATATTTGCAAGTTTTAGCCAAAAGAGCTGTTAAAAAGAATGCAAATGATTGTTACCAGTCTCTGAAAGTGATGGGATTCTTCTACTCCATGAGCCCACATACTTGATAAGCACTTAACGATTTCACGTCACTTTTACAGGCTTTACGTTACTAGACGTTCACAATAGCCCCATTGGGCAATAGAGTCGGAGGTATAGTTGTCCATCTGTAAAATTTCTAGTTTAGTACCTTAAAGCTATAGGTAACGGACCCGAAATTCAGTCCTGTGTATTCTGACTACACTCAGTTTGTTTTCACAGCTATATGGTTTGCTTCCCAAAGCTTGCCTAATATTTTAATAATACTCATTCACTTATTTAGTCATCCACGTATTCTTTCAACAATATTTGTTTCTTTCATTTGCCAGTCAGTAGGCTGAGTGTGAATCAGACAAACAGGCTGTTATTAAATGGCTCATAATATTAACTGAAAGACTAGCATATAACTAATAATCATGACTTAGTAAAATAAATACAAGCAAAGACCGAGATGTTTACAGCAAGCTACGAAGGAGAGATGGAGTTTTGTTTAACTACTTCACAGAAGCTGCTTGATTGGAGTTTGACAGATGATAAGATTTTGCCAGGTGGATAAACTCATGGAAAACTTGTCATGTTAGCTTTACCTAAAAGTCTATTATATTAAAAGAACAATGGCTTCAAAAATATACAGTGATACTCAGATCTTAATTCAACAAGTCATACTTGTGCTTTTCTATATCTCAGGATAACATTTAACTACTTTAAGTCTTCCTTCAATCTAGATGCTTTTCTAGTGGCTGGGAATAATTTTTATACATTTGCACATGTACACAGTGTTTTATTAAAAGAAATATTCTCTGTGTTAATCACTTAGCTAAGGGTTTCTTTTCTGGCCATTAATATTAGGAAACATGAGTATTCTTTGCACATTGCAAGAGTATTTGAATTTCACTCTAGGGAACTTGGTACTTCACAGACAATTTCTTGCATTAATCACATCGATCAATAGAGAAACCCTTCTGATGGGCTTTGATTTATGTTAGGAAATAAAAGACTAAACACAACCGTTAATAGAAACATAAACACATATGATCGTTGTTCAACACTTGCTGTGTGAATTAGCCATCGTTCCATCATTAGCTTTGGCATAGTTACAGTTTAGTATATGACCATAAAAAATATTGGAGTGCATATAAATATCAGGTCTTGTTTTTCCCAATGCTCTAAATCAGTGTTCAAAACAAATCCCAACCAGGGTCAGATAGATAACTCGAGTGCATAGGGGAAGAAATGCCCCATCTGAATTGTGTAGCTTTCGGTGAGTGACAGTGAATTGTTGCCATGCAGAAAACTGGGCTATTGTTGCCAGGCCTTCTGATTTTTTGCAAGAAATTGAAAAAACAGATTTTTATGGAAATCTCTGAATATTTACATTTTTAGTGTATATTCATTCATTTAAAATATGGAGAGCTAAGCAAAATACATTATAGGGCTGGTTACAGTCCACCAGCTGTTTAGGAATTTGACTCTAAATGGGGATGCCACATCACACAGAGGTGAAATGACTGCTCCATGCAGAGGGGTCAGCCTTAGGCCATCCCGAAGGCTCGACCGCCACTGACCAGTATGATCATATTTCTGGTTGCTCACCGTAGTGCTACTTTTCTAGGTGGGGTAAAACTGTGTGTTTTCTAGGTGTGGAGTTACAGAGCAGTGATCCCACAGCCAGCCACTGTGTTTGATGGAGTCATTAATGCTATGGGGAAACTACTGAAGGGGAGCTGGCAGGGCTGGACCCTGTCGCAGTACCACTTCTGCTGAGTGTGCTCTGCTTCCCCAGCTGGATAAGGTGGAGAAACTTCCAACAGGCTCTGAGGTTTTATCTAAAAGATGCATTTTGACTTAGGTTATAACCAGAGAAGGCTGGCAAAATACCAGTAATTGTGTTCTGAGTCTTAAGGCGAGTATGAATAAACCAAAAATCCTACTCTTACTCATTCTGGAGTAAGTGGCATAGAAGCAACCAAATCAACAGGATGATGTATTGTTTAACTGACTAGGCACAGAGAGCCCATTTCACCAATTAAAATAAGACATTGCAGCTCCATCTGAACTCCTGCATTGTGTTTACCTTAAAAACCATAAAATCTAACAGTCAACTGTTCTGTATTGTTTTCAGTTTTATGTGCTCTTCCAGGTTAGTCTGTAGGTTCCAGGAGAATAATTGTCAGTGTTAAATTACTCTAGGCAGAGTTGTATTTTCTCTTAATTTCAGTGAACTGAAGGCAGAATGGGATTTAATATTCAATATCACAAGTTTGTTTGAAGCCAGTCTTTACTGTTTTGTAACCACGAGTTTTGGGCAGTTTCCTCAATAGCTCTGGACCTCAGTTTCCTCAGCTGCCAAATAAGATGTGAGGATTTTTGTGTGGATGAAATAAGTAAAAATGGCTGGAACACTTGATGTCGGGGTTCTTGTTCACGAAGCCGAAGAATGAGATTAGCAAACACCCAAGGTAGGAGAGTAAGGTACAGGCTTTTATTTAGAGATAAAGTGAGAGGAAAGAGCTCCTGGCTCATGCCAGGAGGGGATGAGAGAGTCCGGTGTGTGCGTTGTCTAGGGGTTTTATAGGCAGATGAGGATTTTTCGAGAACATGAAAAAAAAGTTTAGGGGCGTAGACCTGCTAAGTGGTGTCTGAACACCCAGAATTAACTTAACACATGGAATTTCCTGCCCCGATCTCTCTCCAGGATACTGGCATCTTGGTCTAGGAGCATATCAAAAGGCGGCCTGCCCAGCCCCCAAGGTGGGCTGAGGTATTGTCTGTTTGCTAAAGAGTAAGTTAAGAATCTTGCTTCTTAAACTTCCTGGGTGTTAAAATGCAATCTTATCTTTAAGGTAGAATCTTTCTTGCCTTTTAATATGTTGTTTACAGCTGGGTCTGCATGCTAAATTAGTTGTCCAGTTTGTAAAATCACCCATCAGATCTGAAAGAGGAAAGACAGCACATAGGCCTGGGCCTTTTAGCATGATAAAGTGAATCTTACAAATGATTAGCATAATAAAAACATGTGCTACTCTTCTTTGTCTGGGGAACATTAACTGATCTTACTGAAGAATGACCCTAGAGCTTAATGTTTAGCACAAAGTTTTGGTAGGGGGTTTCCTTGCATGTAGTTACATTGCTCTGACTGCAAATATTCTGCCTTGCTTTTTCTGGAGGCCCACACCCTATTCTGTCTAAGCCCATGGTCCCTGTGTCTCACAGTGGCTTGCACATAGTAAGTGTTCAAGAAATGTCACCCATCATGACTGTGTTCCTTATTGCATAGATGCCAGATGATATCCAGCTGATGGATGGATTTTCTCATGTTCAGTCAGTGGTTTCAAGCATGTATTGATAAAGAAGGAGGGATGCAAGCAGACTGAATGCCAGTGAAAAGCCACCCTCTGGGGCGAAAGAGCTTGAAAATCACTTCCCTGTTGATCTCCCCCAACACACAATAAGGGCTCCAATCTCATGAGGCCAACTTGTACTCCACACCTTCCCAAACTGATGAACTGCTACTCCACATTCAGAGATCAACCGAGTGCCAAGGACTTTGTGTAGCTCTTGAGAGAACCCCAGGTAGCACTGATTGCTCCCTGACTCCCACAACTCACCATGGTAACACTCTTCCATAAGTGCATTCAGCCTGTCCAAGTGTGCTATGGCTCTGTCTCCTCTACTCTATGAGTATCGTCCAGAACAGGGGGCAGGTTTGTTCATCTTTATATCACTTAGCAAAGTGCCTGTCACATCATCAAGATTCAAAAAGTATTTGTTCAGTGAAAGAATAAAGAATGTTTAGCGGCTGAAAAACTGATGGAATTGATGAATGAATGAGCCAATAAAAACAGGAATGCATTATGCAAATGCTTAGCAAATAGTATTTTCTCCACAGTTTTCCCTAGTGTAGAACAATGGTTGGCCTAATCTAATTGTTTAAAAAATAGCCTAATTCTGTTGCAAACGGGTTATAAATGCAAAAGAGAAACCAGGTCAGCTGCTTGCTACCAGCTACAACATATCCTGCAGTTAATTTCATTTTCTACTGTTCAACTCAGTGCCAGTACCAGCTTTGGCTGCGTGCCACTACCATGTCCTGCTGTCCACAGGTGACTCCCTGCTGCTTTTCATGCCCTTTCCCCTCTTCTTCACCTTACCAAATTTCACTTGTTCTCTCAAGTTCAACTTAATTCTCACTTTTCCCAAAAGTTGCCCTATCCATCCGGCCTTCATTAAAATTTCACAATCACCATAATTATCATCACACACTATTTTATATCTTTATTATCTTCCTGATGATTGTGCGTTTCCTGAGAGGAACACCCACAAATTCTATTTCCCTTTATGTATTTATGCAGATTTCTACAGTGCCTACAAATTTCTAAAACATCAATTGGGCAAATTTAGGAGCCAATGAGTTTTTTGTATATAAGGGAAGTCATAACAAGTATAAATACTAAATATTACTTATTTTTTAGGTTACTAAAGATCTAAAAAAAATACATTTCCTCACTTCCACCATACACCAAAATAAGATTTCAATATATCAAAAGTTTAAGCAAAAAAAATACAATTATAAAAGTGTAATGAGTACTAAAGGCAAACATATTTAGAACACTGGTATTGGCCAGAAAAAGTAAAGAAAAAGACTGATAATGTAAATAGTGAAAATAGCATTTTTGTGTATCATATTACTTAGTGGCAAATGGTATGTGTCAAAAAATATAATATCCTGCATATATAAAGTATACCTACAAGTCAACAAGAAAAAATATGAGCATATCAAAAGAAAATTGAGGAAATATATAAATAATAAACACAACAATCAGTTAAAGTGTTCATATTTCCTAGTGATCCAAATGCAAATTAAGTGACCACAGATAAAAGTCAAGACTAGAGACAAACTACTCTAATGTTTCCAAAGGGTGATTTGGTGTAGGTACTTGTAAGTCCAGGGAGAGGAAATCCCGGGGCAAAATACCTCTAAAAACTGAAATCAGTCAAAGGGAGAAATAAAGTTTAAAACCCATTTATTGCTTACAAACTGCAGTCCAGTACTATCTCCTCTGCTCCGGAAGGAAGCAAGCAAGCAAGCGAGCAAGCAAGCCCCTCCCCTTAAACTCTCAGGTTCAGACATGCCCTCAGTTGCCCAGGTAATTACCCATTGACATGGAGATGAACTTCTCTCCACCCCTGAGGATATGCAAATACACTAAATCCAGGCGAGATACTCTGGAAATGTTACAGTCTTACCCACAGTACTGAAAAGCCTCAGAATGTCTATATCCTCTAACCAGAAATTCTACCTACAGAGTAAAAATGGGTGTGATGGAAGAAAGATATTGTTACCAATATTGTAATTAACAGCTGCTTAGTTTTCTTTTCCTTTATTTTCTTTTCTTATTAAATAACATATTTTCTATCCCTTCTGTATTATGTATATATAAAAATGTTCTTAATGAAAAACGCTGTTAAAAAAGATATGCAAGCTAACACTGTTGAATATATTCCCCATTTATGGTCCCAGGTGAACACAGAAGCTTTTTTCCCTTTTCAGTTTATATCATGTAGAATAATGAATTTTATCTTAATACAGGGTGCAAGAAAGAGCTCATTTCGTAAGAAAAAGCAGAGGAATTTAAATTATGAACTTGAATTTTGGCTTCATTTCTTGGGGCAGTTTCTAAAGTCTATTGGAGCCTTAATTTTCTCATCAGTAACAAAGGTTTCTAATACCTACCTTTCAGGTTTGTTGTGAGGTTAAATTAACTAGAGAATCTGATAAAACTCCTGGTGCTCAATAAATGACTGTGATTCCATAAAATAAAATCCTTAGAGAAAATATCCAGTTAGTTTTAAATTGAGAAATTGTTCAGTCAGTGTGAAGGTAGACACATGTGTAAATGTAACTTGAACAGGGACTTACATAGAAGTGTGACTCTATGTGCTTTACACATGATGGGTGCTTGAAGTCAGCCTCTTTGGCTACAGAAGGTGGCCTGCCTTTAATTTCCAGAGGCTGGGCTGGCTCTCTGAGCTTGCTATGCTCACACAGTCCATGAGCATCTTTGACTAATAGTCTGCTTGATGTGTTGCCTTTACCATTTACATATTCGGCTCTCTAACTCAGGGCTAGGCATTACATGGAACTTGGGTAATGCTAATGTCAGTTCTTAGTTTTGCACTACCAGCTCTGCTGACAGAGAGCAGAGGGAAGAAAACAGATGTAGGGAAAAGCAGCTTCAATGCCTGCTTGCCAAATCCTTGCTGACAAACTTTCCCAGTGAAGAGAAGCTCTCTTAAGCCACCCTTACATTTCCTCTTTTTAAAAATTGAATCTGACACTTACTCTTTATCACATTACCCTTTCTGAATGATCTTCAAATACTTAGAGCCTCTTGTTGCCCTGTCAACAACATACATGCAGTAATCCCTCCCTATCTGGTGGGGTTTTCTTAGATGTGTATGATGGATGCTGAGAGATTTGCTAACAGGTGGGGCAAGGATCATCCCCAGGCTCTGTGGGCGCCCAACATGACAAACACAGCAGTGCATCTAGGATTTGCTGCCCTGATGGCCTGTACATTGAGGGCAGGGAATGGGGCCAATGAGGGCTGTTCAACATAATATTTCCAGCATGTGTTCAGAAAATCTAAAGGTGAGCCTGTCCTGTAAAACTTGCCAGGGTATTATTTGCTTACAGTCAGCAATCTAGTAAGAGGCTATGTTCTCAAAAACAATTTGTAAATTGTACCCCTCCTCCCCGGTCAAATAATATCTCCACATCCCTACTTGACTACCTCCAGGGCAGGCCCACAGAGACGAATATTTATATGAGATGGAAAGAAGGTAATTTTGGACATAGACTGAGCTGGATTCAAGCTGTCCAGGTTAAATTAGTTTATTCCTATAAAATGCTAGAGCTATGGGAGGCCAGAAAGAATACTAATCCTCAATGGGGGTCTCCTGGCAGGTCTCCTGCGTCCTTTAGGAAGCTGCCCCGGATTTCCCTATGCAGCATTCCCCTGAGTCTCAGACACAGGCTTCCCTCACACAGACATCTATCCTTTGGCCCTGTTGCTAACTTAGATACCCCTGTAACTTCTTCATTCTGGGCCTGGCCTAGAGCAAGTGCTCAGTGAACACTTTCTGGGCACAAAGCTTTGGCAGTAGGTGAAGTGATTGCTCCTGGGACATATTTAGGACTTGTCTTTGCCATCCATGCTAATTTTTTTCCCAGAGCTTTAAGCATGATTCAGCCTGCTCCTCACACCACTGTTCTGCTCACTACCTCCTCATAACCTTGGCTTTCCTCTTCCTAGACTGGAATGGAACTGTTTGACTGAACCGTCACATGCTTTGGGGTAGTTCAGAGATTTATCGAAGAGGTATTTTTGGAAGTCCCCTTGGAGATTATGTGGTGGGATAAAGCAAATTTCAGGAATACTGCTGATGACACCCATCTTTGGGAATGGGAGGAGGAAGAGATGGGGGATAGAAGTGGGGATTTTCTGGCCCCATCCTCTCTCCAGTGCAGGTTCATTCCCAAAGCAAAGCAATCCTTGGTGACTTGGGGGCTGGTAGCAGGGGTGCAAATTAATTCCAGAAATTGGAATAGTGAGGGAAATGTGAGCAGCAGTGCCAGTAGGAAGGGAGAGACGCCCTTTGTCTTGGCCATCCTTCCATGGTTTTCAGGTTAATTCCAGAGCCCGTTGGGAGAGTAATCATAACCATGAAAATAACAATTAACATAAATTGAACCACTGTAAACATTGTTTAATACACACACACAAAGATAAGTGCTAATCTTACCTCATTGACTAGTAAGGCACCTGGAACTGGAGAGGTTAAAAACCTTGTCCAGGATTCTGTGGTTTGGAAATGGTGGCATTATAATCTGAGTCCAAGTTTGTGGCTCCAGAACTACCCCTGAACCATCACATTCTATATTCTAGGACTTTTGTTTCAGGTTTTCAAAAAAAAAAACATAGGCACAAACATACATGCACGCTTAAAATTACACGTCCATCATTTAATACAGTAGGAGCAATGGTGGTGAGTGAACAATCCTATGTCTGTTCCTATTACTTTTTTAATAACAGATTTATTAAGATATATTTCATCTTCCATGAAATTCACCCTTTTAAAGTATACATTTCAGTGCTTTTTGGTATAGTCACAGAATTGGACAACTATTAATCCTACCTAATTTTTGAACATTTTCATCATTCCCAAAAGAGGCCCCCAAGACCATGAGCAGTCATTCCCCATTCCTGGTAACCACTCATCTATGCTCTCTCCCTGTGGAGTTGCCTATCCTGGGCATGTCATATAAATGGAATCATATAATTGGTGAACTTTTGTTACTGGTTTCTTTCGCTTAGTATGTTTTCAAAGTTCATCCAAGTTGTAGTATGGGGTAGTGTTTTTTTTTTAATGGCTGAATAATATTCCATGTATAGATATACCATCATTTGTATTTCAAAGTAGACCATCAGGAAAGTGAGGTCAACCCCCAGAACAGGAGGAAATACATGTAAATCCTACATCTGACAAAGGACTTATATCCAGAGTATATAAGGAATTCTCATATTTAGGTCATTTTTTGCTTCCTTAAATATGTGTTTTCTTCCCTCTCTGAAAGCTATTTTAAAAGTAGACAAAGAACTTTTATTGTCAGTGCTCAACACTGGTATCAATCTGTTCTAACTCTTTACCATCTTCTGTATCACTTGGTTTTAGATTAAAATTCCAAGGGAAAAAATCAGATTGGCCTAGCTTAGATCAGGTGCCTGTCATGCCACTCTGATTTATAGCTTCTCTAAGACTTGAACGGATGATAGAGGAGAAGGTTACTTTATGGGGAGAACTGTTTGATAAGGGCTTGATCACTGGAAAAAGGACTGACCAGCCCATGGTGACCTGGCAGAGAGGACTGCAGTCATATGTAGCTTGGCCTCACTCCACTCCAGCCCTTTGTGTCACTTACTACTGCCTCTAACTGGCCAGGCTCAACTGGCAGCTTGGTGGTCCAGGAGCCCATTGATACAGCTTATAGGAAGTCATCCTCACAGGGGACACAGAGGCATTAAGGGTAGGGAGTGGATCAGAAGGCGCAAGTGGAATATACATTGAGCTAGTATAGAGAATGTCCCTAAAACATTCATAGTGGTGAATTCTTTCTTCCCTCTTCAGAGAAGGGCTCTGTCACTTTTCTTATCCCAGAAGGAAAAATTCTGTGTACAATCCCTGGTTCAGGAAATTCCTGTGTATAATTAATTCCTGGTTCAGAAAAAGCCACCAAAGGCCTTAGTCAGCAGGTTTCTCTCCTCTTCGTCCCTGGGGCAGCCTGGTCTCAGCAAAGTCCGGCGCCAGTGGTGGCGGCTCCTTCCTTGAGGAGCCTCCTGGAGCTGTGGTGGCAGATCCTCCTGGGCTGGTGGCTCTCTGAGCTCCTGCCAAGGCTAAAGGAAGCCACGTCAAAAGATGATAAATCAGCAGGGTCTGCTTCAGCCCAGACTGTTTCTAAGCAATTTTTACCTGGCCCCATTCTCAAGGGTGAATTCTTCTTATGAGTGGATTTGGGTAATGATGGGGGCCCCTCCACCAGGCAGCCATTTGTCAAGCATAAAAACTCATCCCTCAGTGTCAGAAATGTAGGAGGATGAGGGCTTGGCTTGAAGGGAAAGAGAATGGGGTTTCTGCCATGGCCTGTGTGCTGCTTCTTGTTCCTGTTTGCTAAACGAGCCTAGAATATTTTTAGTTTACTCTCAGGAAAGATGATGATTGGTAATTTCTGAGTGACAAATGAATAGACTGACAAATTAAACTTACATTTTTCTTCCAGTTTCTTAATGAATTCAATCACTATGATTCCATGGCTTAGGAAAATAAACAAAAATAGATATTCGTGTAAATGAGTATTTCATTTTTGTAAGGTGCAGCATGATATAGTGACGGGAACACTGAAATGGGGCTCCCAATCTGGATATTAGTATCAGCTAAACTTGGAAAAGTTGTTTCTCCTCTTTGGGCCTCTGTTTCAATTTTTGCAGGTGGAGAGGTAAGAAAGTGAATATTCAAATATTCATTGTGATCTAATGTACCTAGAAGATTGCTTCATAGCAGACGCACTGGAAAGGAATTATGCTTCCAGAAGGAAGGAAGCACATTGTTATCAGGGGGGGCTGCAACCATATGTGATTTTTATTGAGATTTAATTGATATATAACATGGTATTAGGTAGGTGTATAACATAATGATTTGATGTATGTATATATATATATATTGCAAAATGATCACCAGAATGAGTTTAGTTAACATCCATCCTCACAAAGTTACAACTTCTTGCAATGAGAATTTGTAAGATCTACTGTTTTAGCAATGTTCAAATATACACTATAGTATTGTTAACTAGAGTCACCATGTTGTACTTACATTCCCAGAACTCACTAAATCCTATAACTGGAAATTTGTATGTTTGACCGCCTTTGCCCATTTCCCCCACCTCACCCTGCTCTGGCAGCCACCAATCTATTCTCTGTATCTATAACTTAGCTTTCAAATTTCTTGAGTTGTGGATTTAAAGGCTTACATTCCATTTTTCTTTATTCCATTTTGTGTTTTAGTATTTTCATTATAAAGAAACAAGGGTAGGATTATGTAACATGGCTTTGCATTTAATATCAATGTGATGGAGGTAATAGAAGGAAACCCTGGGATTTTGGACTTAGGCTCAAATCCCAGGTTTGTTAGACCCCGTACTGAGTCCTTTCAACTAGGAAAACAAAATAATATATATTTCATAAGATTTTCTGAGGATTAGAGATAAAGATATAAAATAACCTTTTATTCAGAAGTACTTTGCATGTAGTGGTTGTTCATTGATAAGGACTCTTCTTATTTTTATGTTCATGTTTGTTTACATTTGTCTAATGACACTCAAAGCTCTTGGGGAGAAGGTGAGACCACACTCCGTTGGTCTTGGTTGGCCAGTGAGCCTACTCTGGTTGTTGTTCTTTCTTTTCTAGGGCAATTAATGTTAAATGTGCTGTGAATGAATGACAGGGACGTTGTGCAAACCAGCTAGTTTCCTCACTGTGGTATGAGAAATGGTAGCAGCCATACTGGGATTGAACAAAAAAGATACCAGTTAAAAGAAATGGAAACAAATTTCCAGGGGAAAAATGAGACAGGAATCCATTAGGAGGTGGAACTAAATCTCAAGAGGCTTCTACGTCGACTTGGTGACAAGAGTCTCTTCTCTTAGTTGAAAACAAAGAGCAAGCACAGAGCAGTGGGAAGAGCATGGACTCTAGAGCCAGATCATCCAGGTTTGAACTTTGACTTTCCATTTACTGAGTGATGTTGGACATGTTATTTAACCCATCTCTTTTTCATACCTTCACTTAAAAAATGGTGTCAGTAATTGTACCAAGTTTAAAGGATTGTTATGCCAATACTATGCATCAATAATTTTAAAGTGCTTAGAACAGTACCTGGGACATAGAAAATTGTCCACGAAATTTTGTTAATAAAAGAGGTTGCCAGATAGTTAAATCTCTGGTTTGGGATATTCCTAATAATTTGGAAGTAGCCAAAGGCATGGGTCAGTGGGTTTTTCCTTTTATATTTTTTAATACAGGCACTTGAGGAGGAACTTTAGATTACTCTTCATGGGCCTAGGAGTCAACTTCCCTAGTATTAATTATTAAGGATGAACCCAGATGTCACTTGGGGTCTCTTTCTCTGTCCATAGTCATGTTAGTACCTTTGGCTTAAAGCCCTATTATTCAACAATTAAGATAAGTGTACAGTCCTCTCCTTGACTTTTGAACAGGTCTGATATTATAATAGGGACTGGAAATTATGGCTAAAGTATATTTGTCCCTCATGTAAAAGGGAGCCTGAAGGTAAATTCTCAGTATACGTTGTTGGCTATCCTATAAACAGGAAGCCAGATTCCTTCGACCATTTGGATCCACTTCCATAGCTCCCATTCCCAAAGTCATTTTCACATTCCCAGACAGCTGCTGCTGGAACTCCAACATCACATTCCAGTCATAAGTGAGAAGACAGATTTAAAAAAAATGTGAAAGGAAAAAAAAAACAACTATTGATTCTTTTTAAGGAAACTTGGCAGAAATTCTAGAAGATGATTTGCCTTTATTTCTTTGGCCAGTATTTATGGCCTTACCTACTTTCTAGAGAAGATAAAAAAATAGTCCTTTGGATTAGCACATTGTCAAGAGATGGACCTTAGGGGGTAACTAGCCATCTTTGCCAAATTGTTCCCTGTCTCTGCTCCCAAATATGCTCAGACCCACATACAGATCTAGGTATACACTCGTCTCTCACCTGCTCTCAGAAGGAATCCATCCCATATTTTTACATTCTTTTTTATTTTTCAATAAATAAATGGGTTTTAATTTATTATTTTTCCCTGATTATTCCCCTTAGGGTATAACACATCTTTCAATGTTAAAATTTTTTTTATATTTATTTATTTTTTATTATGGTATCATTAATATACAATCACATGAGCAACATTGTGGTTACTAGATTCCCCCCATTATCAAGTCCCCACCACATACCCCATTACAGTCACTGCCCATCAGCCTAGTAAGATGCTATAGAGTCACTACTTGTCTTGTCTGTGCTATACTGCCTTCCCTGTGCCCCCCCACACATCATGTGTGCTAATCGTAATGTCCCTTAATCCCCTTATCCCTCCCTTCCCACCCACCCTCCCCAGTCCCTTTCCCTTTGGTAACTATTAGTCCATTCTTGGCTTCTGTGAGTCTGCTGCTATTTTATTCCTTCAGTTTTTGCTTTGTTCTTATGCTCCACAGATGAGTGAAATCATTTGGTACTTGTCTTTCTCCGCCTGGCTTATTTCACTGAGCATAATAACCTCTAGGCCCATCCATGTTGTTGCAAATGGTAGGATTTGTTTTCTTCTTATGGGTGAGTAGTATTCCATTGTGTATATGTACCACACCTTCTTTATCCATTCATCTACTGATGGACACTCAGGTTGCTTCCATTTCTTGGCTATTGTAAATAGTGCTGCGATAAACATAGGGGTGCATCTGTCTTTTTGAAACTGAGCTGCTGCATTCTTAGGGTAAATTCCTAGGAGTGGAATTCCTGGGTCAAATGGTATTTCTATTTTTCGTTTTTTGAGGAACTTCCATACTGTTTTCCACAATGGTTGAACTAATTTACATTCCCACCAGCAGTGTAGGGGAGTTCCCCTTTCTCCACATCCTCGCCAGCATTTGTTGTTGTTTGTCTTTTGGCTGTTGGCTATCCTAACTGGTGTGAGGTGATATCTCATTGTGGTTTTAATTTGCATTTCTCTGATGATTAGCGTTGTGGAGCATCTTTTCATGTGCCTGTTGGCCATCTGAATTTCTTCTTTGGAGAAGTGTCTGTTTAGCTCCTCTGCCCATTTTTTAGTTGGATTATTCATATTTTTACATTCTTACTGAAGTAGCATGGGGTTAGAGATATGGGGATCACAAGTGAGTCATTTAGCTATTTAAGCTTGTGTCACTGTCCCCAGAAACTTTTTTCTATGAATCTCCTCTATCCTTCCAAAAACTTTATACAGAGTCATGTAAATGGACAAAGGGCTGCTGCCTGATGCACACTGTAATTCAAACATGTGATACTGGCTTTTGTAGAAAGAAAAAACTTTTAATGCAAGGCAGCTGAGCAAGGAGACAGAAGGCAGGTTTGCTCAAGTCTGTGTCCCTGAACTCAGAGGGTGTACAGAATTTATACAGCAGGTTTACATGCATATTTGGCAGCATTGGTGAAATTTACAGGAAATGAACAGAGTTGGTAGGACTGTTTACCTGGGTCTGTGTAGCATGTTAACATGCTACTACATACATTGCAGGCTCTAAAAATGGCAGCTAAACCCCACCCAGAGGTGGAGAGGGTAGTATTATATATGGTAGTGGAAAAAGGGCAATTTTAGGCCATCTGGAACTGTCTTTGGGCATGTCTCCAGTCTTACTTAAGCTGGTTCCAGGCATAGTTGCAAGTTCTCACAGCTTCCTTAATTCCTACTGGTTCTGAAAAAACAAACTTGACACATTTCATTACTTGTTTTTTTTTTTGCAGGGGGTGGGGGTGGCCTTGGCTTACAGGTGTGGTTTGAATTTACCCTGTGGGTATGGTTTCAGTCCTCTCTCTCTTTTGATAATTCTTCATTCCTGAGGGGTTGGGAGCAAGAACTGTTCTGGCTGCTTCCTGCTTGACAGGAGTATAGACGGGTGTCTGAGGAATGATAGAACTGTTGGCACTTAGTTGGAACTATTCCCCGGTACCTGGTTTCACACCTATGCTTGTATAACAAATATGTTGGTTTCCTCTGCAACCATTCCCTCCCCAACAGTTTGAGTACATTTAGTGACACATTTAATTATCAGCTATCCAACAAAAAGAATAAGGAATGACGATATTTCCAAATTTTACCATTCTCTGTTACATCTCATCTCCTGTGGAATCAAAAAATAATAATCCTCTATACTAGTCACCTCCTAGGATCTCAGGGGATTTCTTCTGTAACCAAATGACCTGTTGTCTAATTTTTTTTTTTCAGTGAGTTTCCACCTTGGACGAGGTGCTGGTATAAACATAGCATGAGGTGTGGGTTGCCAGACAGACCCTTCCTTGCTCTGCAGATATATAATCCAAGGCTATTCTGCTGTCTAAGACCACCTGGGCCAGGGAGCTTTAATGATTTTTCCTGAGCTATAATAACTAGAGTGGTTTCGTTGGTCAATATGCCTAGGATAACCGATAGGTTTCTAATCATATGTTCTAATAACATGTTCCCCTCGTGGTAGGTGACCACACAGGCCAGAGTCCATTTCCTTGGTAAGTAAGTTGACCATGTTTAATTCTAGAGAGCAGTTTTAAAGAGCAGGCCCAGTGTTTGGCTTGCGTGGTGTGGTGGGTGGATGGAGGGTTGACCAAGTATCCCAGTAAACTGGTGCCTCCATTATCTAAGCATGTATAGGCCTCCGGAGTTCCTTGATGGCCTCCACAAATATAAATCCTGCGGCAGCACAAAGGACACCAGATACATTTTGAACATGGAGATCCACATTTTGTGGTAAGGCTTTGAGGGACTGGGTTGAACAATGGGTCCAATATTAGTGGTTTTGTGCCTCAGGGGCTTGTCCAGTTTTAAGGAGTTTCATTTGCTGAAATCCAAAATAAGACCCCTTACTTAAGAATCTTCTGAAGAGTCATAATAGGAGGAATAGGGACTCTGATCACTAGAAATGTCAAGTCTATAGTAGGCCTGGCTGAGGGGAAGTTACAGTTGTCTCCTTGACAGATACATGCAAGGTGTTCCGCAGAGGCAGGAGTCTCTTAAGACTGGCTTTCCCTTACACACTATTTGGCTGAAGTGCCAAGGAGAATGGTAGTTGATGAGTTCATTAATTATAGTTGCATCGACAGCTTCTGGGCAGTTCATGATGCCAGGGTACAACCCAAAGCCTCACATGGCAGGGGAAGAGTTAACAAGAAACAAGGAGGAAATGTGAGGCCTTGGATTGCTATCCCTACTCAGCGGTCTTTTTATCACACATTATAGTTGACAAATCAAAAACTCTAGGGACCAAGAGGTCCCTGAAATAAAAGGGTTTATGGAGCCTGGACAGATGCTAGCCACATAAGGACTGAGTCCTGGGACAGGAAGTGTCTGTTTCACTGGTAGCAAGGCCAGTCACCACAAACAACTTGTTCGCCAGACTCACGAAATAGGGCACATCTATGAGGGGTCTCAAGGAAAGACAGTTCTTTAAGTTCACATTGTCTACAGATAAAGTAGGCAGGCTGACTCAGAGTGGGGAAAGGCCTGAAACAGGTGGTTAGTCCAGAGAGACAGCTGGTGAATTAATTGTTCATGATGGTCAGACATTGTTCATACACAAGGGGGATGCGGTGGTCCTGGGGAGCTTCTAGATGCTTGTTGAAGTGACTTCATCTAGGACTGTGGAGTGTCTGGTCAGCCATGGCCCTTGAGTGATGACTTCCCTTGTCTCTTTCTCTCATTCCCTGGACCTTATGGCACTTAACTTTGGAACAGTTCAGAATTGTTCCTTAATACAGTGAAATTAGGAATAACAGAGCAGTTTGTTACAGGTATAATTAGGGGATCTGTATGATCATGCACAGAAAGGGGTTTGGGATGCCATATCCAACGTTTTGTAATTCCCTGCTTTTGCTAAAGTTTGATAAGTTTGTATTAAGGAATTATCTTTCCAAGTCAGGGTCAGGGAGGTAAGAAAAGGGTACATTGACCGAAGGTAAGGGGCATTTCGCCTGCTCCAGCAACTAGCATGTGGAAGCACAGGTGATTTATGTTGAGATATAAGAATTATTAACGTGTCTTTTCGCTTAATTATCTTTACAAAGGAAATGATTCCACCCTTCGGATAACATACAGAGTTCTTAAGGCGATAGGGAAGCACATATAACAAGCAAACAGTCCTACTAGACTAGTAAGAACTTGAATACCATTTGTCCTGGTCTTCCTCCTCATGATTTCTTCCTGAAAAACAATTTAAGATCAATGAAGGGTTCACAAAAATATTCTGAGGGTTGGGGAAGGTCAGCATCTGGAGTGTGCCATCTTTCAACCTTGGGGTGCTCTCGCTCTGTGTGGGCTTCACCCACGTCGTCCCTCTTCCCAACAGCATCCTGGGGAAGCAGTCCTGGTGGATCTGTTGGCTGTACCAGTACAGGTGTGACATGGGTATAATGGATCCAGGGCTGGACTCCCTTTAATTTGAGCTACAAGAAGTACTTCCTGGGGCCCCTCCCACTGAGGAAGCAATTGATCCTTGGGGTGTTTAATTTCCCAGGATTTAAGTAGCACCCTGTCTCCCAGAGTCAGAGAGTACAGTGACTCCTCAGTGAGCGTCAACCTGCTGGATGTAAACCTGTGAACAGCCATTAGAGTAATGCCTAGAGACTGAGTACATTTAGCAAACAAAGTCTAGTCTTTTATTCTTGACTCCTTTGAACCGCCCCAAACAAATTTACTGTAAAGGAAGGGTCTCTCATATAATATTTTCTAAGGGCTCCATTGGAGCTTGCTTCTGGGGGTCACCCTGACTCTAAGCCATGCAATTGGCAGTGCCTTATCCCAAGTCAAGTTAGTTTCCTGACAAATCTTACCCAAAGTTTTCTTTAAAAAAGTGGCAGTCGTTTTTTTCAGTTTTTCCCATGGATGGAGGTCAACATGAAGCATGAAGCTTCTGTTATATTCTAAGAAAGCTAGAGACTTCTTGAGACATTTGGCTATGAAAGCCCCTCCCCAGTCACTTTGTATTGAAAAAGGCAATCCAAACCAGTGACTTATTTCCTTCAGTAAAATTTCAGTTTCTGATGCCTTTTCTGTCCTGCTGGGAAATGCTTCCACCCTGCCTGTAAAAGTAACTACCAATACCGGCAGGTACCTCAGGTTTCCAGTGCCTTTCGGCATCATGCTGAAGTCTGCTTGCCGGTCCTAGCCTGATTCCCTTTAAAGTCGGGGGTATTTGAATTATCTTTGGCACATAGTACACATTGTCGCATTATGTTCTGAATTGCCCTTTGCATATTTAGGCCAATAATACAGCATTATATCCATGTAAAGTGTCATCTCTGTCATAATGGGTGCTTCGGTGGGTATGACTAATTACCTCTTCCATCAAATGCTCAGGAGGTAACACTATTCCCTGCCTATGCAGTCCTTCCTATAAGGTCTGAAAATGGACCAGTGGAAATGTTGATAGAATGGCCAAATGTTGCAGATAATTTGGACAGTTTGTCTAGCGAGGGGGTGCCACAGCCCCTGAGATTACAGAAGGCACATTCCTAATGGGAAGCAAGCTTGTTCTCCCTTTCCAGTTCCTCAAGTTCCAGAACTGTGCAGAGAAGATCAGAAAGCCTTCTCTCAGTAAGTTCTCCTAAAACCACAGACCTTTTTCACTGTCCCATCCATAAAAACAGAGTGGTTTTCCCTTCATCAATAGATGGCATCCTGAATGTTAACTATGGATTATAGGATTTAACTACCATTATTTCCTTACAGCTTTAAGACTGAATGCAACTGAAGCAAACCAGTGAATACTTAAAAAAAAATTAACCTGGTATTAATACTTGTTTAGCATCAGTGAGCTGTAAGGAATGTAAAGAAACTGATTTTGATTGAGTACCCATCTTGTTCCAGAACTGAAGTTAACACACCACATGCAGCATCTGTTTTAATTTTCACCATTCTATAAAAAGAAGAACCTGAGGCTAAGAGGTTAGATGGCTTCCTCAACACGAAACCAAACATTTTGTGGGTAGCAGAACCAGGATTTGAATCCCCCATTCTAAATGCCATTGTTTTTCATGTAAATTCTATTGCCTCTTGTAGAAGGTTTCTATTAGAACATAAATGTCTCAACATCTATCAAAAGGCTAAAACATCAACTGGTGTTTCACAATTATCTATAGGAGTAGAGCATCATAGTGACAAATGAAGATGAAAAGGGCTATTTGAAAAATAATGTAGAGATTGGCTTTTTTTGACTGACTCAAAGACGTAAAAAAATGGGACCCAAAAATGGAGAAAAAAGTAAAACCATTCTGGGCATGAGCTGTTAAGCCCATGTGACCCTGGTGTACATTGTTAACCTTAAAAATAAAACTGTCATACTTTATCAGCAAAACTGGGCTTATTCAGGAATAGCAGAGAATTGCAACTGGGGACATGCAGACTATGGCAAAACCATAGGCAAGTCCCTTCCACAAAGGAAAGGAATGTTATTTTATGGAGAAAAAGGAGGAAGTTGGGAGGGGTTGTTTTGAACAAAAGTTCATTGGAGAAAAGCAAGAGTTCAGGGTGATGACAGTTTCTCAATTTTTAAAATTATTAAAGCATCATTGATATACAGTCTTACGATAGTTTTATATAAACAACATAGTGATTTCATCATTGGCCCATATTATCAAGTCCTTACCCCCCCTCTATTGTGGTCACTATCTATCAGTGTAGTAAGATGTTATAGAGTCATTAATGTCTTCTGTGCTGTACTGCCTTCCCTGTGACCTACACATATAGTGATTGCAAATTATAGTGCCCCTTAATCACCTTCTCCCTCCTTACCCACTCTCCCCAACCCTCCTCTTTGGTAACCACTGGTCCCTTCTCCGTGTCTGCAAGTCTACTACTATTTTGTTCCTTCAGGTTTACTTCTGTTGTTATACTCCACAAATGAATGAAGTAATTTGGCATTTGTCTTTCTCTGCCCAGATTATTTCACTGAGCATAATACCCTCTAGTTGTTGCAAATGGTAGGATTTCTTTTCTTTTTAAGGCTGAATAATATTCCATTGTGTATATGTACCACATCTTCTTTATCCATTCATCTACTGATGGACACTTCTGTTGCTTCCATATCTTGGCTATTATAAATAGTGCTGTGATAAACATAGGGGTGCACATGTCTTTTCAAAACATGGATCTTGTTTTCTTCAGGTAAATTCCTAGGAGTGGAATTACTGGGTCAAATGATATTTCTATTTTTAGTGTTTTGAGAAACCGCCGTACTGGTTGTACCAATTTACATTCCCACCAACAATGTAGGAGGGTTCTCCTTTCTCCACATCCTCACCAGCATTTGTTACTTCTTGCCTTTTGTATGTTGGCCATCCTAAGTGCTGTGAGGTGATATCCTTCTGTGGTTGTAATTTGCATTTCCCTGATGATTAGTGATGTGGAGCATCTTTTCATATGCCTGTTGGCCATCCATATTTCTTCTTTGGAGAAGTGTCTGTTCAGATCCTCCACCTATTTTTTAATTGGAGTTTTTTTGTTTTTTGGGTGTTGAGGCGTGTGAGTTCTTTATATATTTTGGTTGTTAACCCCTTATCAGATAAATCATTTACAAATATATTCTCCCTTACTGTAGGGTGCCTTTGATCTATCTGCTGATGGTGTCCTTTGCTGTACAGAAGCTTTTTAGTTTGATGTAGTCCCACTTGTTCATTTTTGATTTTGTATCCCTTGTCTGAGAAGATGTGTTCAGGAAAAAGTTACTCATGTTTATATTCAAGAGATTTTTGCCTATGTTTTCATTTAAGAGTTATTTGGTTTCATGACTTAAATTCAGGTCTTTGATCCATTTCAAGTTTACTTTTGTGTATTGAGTTAGATAATAATCCAGTTTCATTTTCTTACATGTAGTTTTCTGGTTTTCCCAGCACCAGTTGTTGAAGAAGCTGTCTTTTCCCCATCATATATTCATGCCTGCTTTATCGAATATTCATTGACCATGTATGTGTGGGTTTATATATTTGGGCTCTCTATTCTGTTCCATTCATCTATAGGTCTGTTCTTGTGCCAGTACTGTATTGTTTTGATTATTGTGGCTTTGTAGTAGAGCTTGAAGTTAAGGAGCATAATCCCCCCAGCTTTGTTCTTCTTTCTCAGGATTGCATTAGCTATTTGAGGTCTTTTGTGGTTCCATATGAATTTTAGAACTATCTGTTCTAGTTTGTACAAGAATGCTGTGGTATTTAGAAAGGGATTGCATTGAATCTGTAGACTGCTTTAGGCAGGATGGCCATTTTGACAATATTAATTCTTCCTATCCATGAGCACAGGTTAGATTTCCTTTTATTTGTGTCTTCTTTAATTTCTGTCATGAGTGTCTTGTAGTTTTCAGAGTATAAATCTTTCATCTCCTTGGTTAGGTTTATTCCTAGGTTTTTTATTCTTTTTGATGCAATTGTAAGTGGAGTTGTTTTCCTGATTTCTCTTTCTGCCAATTCTTTGTTAGTATATAGGAATGCAACAGATTTCTGTGTATTAATTTTGTATCCTATAATTTTACTGAATTCACTTATTACTTTTGACAGTGTTTTGGTGGATTCTTTAGAGTTTTCTATGTATAATATCATGTCATCTTCAAAGAGTGAGAGTTTAACTTCTTTCTTACCAGTTTGGATGCCTTTTATTTCTTTGTGTTGTCTGATTGCCATGGCTATGACCTCCAGTAATATGTTGAATAAAAGTGTGGAGAGTGGGCATCCTTGTCTTGTTCCTAATCTCAGAGGAAAAGCTTTCAGGTTTTCACTGTTAAGTATGATATTGGATGTGGGTTTGTTGTATATGGCCTTTATTATGTTGAGGTACTTATCCTCTATACCCATTTGTTGGGAGTGTTTATCTTGCATGGATGTTGAATTTCGCCAAATGCTTTCTCAGCATCTATTGAGATGATCATGTGGTTTTTGTCATTTTTGTTGATGTGGTGCATAATATTGATTAATATATGAATATTGTACCATCCTTGCATCCCTGGAATAAATCCTACTTTGTCGTGATGGATGATCTTTTTGACGTATTTTTGAATTCCGTTTGCTAATATTTTGTTGAGGATTTTTTGCATCTATCTATGTTCATCAATAATATAGGTCTGTAATTTTCTTTTTTTGTGGTGTCTTTGCCTGGTTTTGGTATTATAGTGATGCTGGCCTCATAGAATGAGTTTGGAAGTATTCCCTCTGTACTTTTTCTAATACTTTAGTAGGATGGGTATTAGCTTTTCTTTATATGTTTGATAAAATTCATCCATGAAGCCATCTGGGCCAGGGATTCTGTTCTTAGGTAGTTTTTTTTATTACCAATTTGATTACATTGCTAGTATTTGTCTAGAAAGTTGTCCATTTCTTCTAGGTTGTCCAATTTGTTGACATGTATTTTTTTATAGTATTCTTGAAAACTTCTTTGTATTTCTGTGGGGTCCATTGTGATTCTCCTTTTTCATGTCTCATTCTGTTTATATGTGTGCACTCTCTTTTTTTCTTGATAAGTCTGTTTATATGTGTGCACTCCCTTTTTTTCTAGTGGTTTATCTGTTTTGTTTATTTTCTCAAAGAACCAGCTCCTGGTTTCATTGATTATTTCTATTGTTTTATTCTCCTCAATTTTATTTATTTCTGCTCTGATCTTTATTATATCCCTCCTTCTACTGACTTTGGGCCTCATTTGTTCTTTTTCTAGTTTCATTAATTGTGAATTTAGAATATTCATTTGTGGTTGCTCTTGTTTTTTGAAGTAAGCCTGTATTGCAACATACTTTCCTTTTAGAACTGTGTTCGCTGCATTCCACAAGTTTTGAGCTGTTGAGTTGTTTTCATTTGTCTCCATGTATTGCTTGATCTCTATTTTACTTTGGTCATTGATCCATTGATTATTTAGGACCATGTTTAGCCTCCATGTGTTTGTGGGCTTTGTTGTTTTCTTTGCATAATTCATTTTGAGTTTCATAACTTCATGGTTTGAGAAGCTGGTTGGTACAAATTCAATCTGTTTTAATTTATTAAGCCTCTTTTTATGGCCTAGTATGTGATCTATTCTGGAAAACGTTCATGTACACTTTAGAAGAATGTGTATCATGTTGCTTTTGGGTGGAGTGTTCTGTAGATGTCTGTTAGCTCCATCTGTTCTAATGTGTTTTTCAGTGCCTCTGTCTCCTTACTTATTTTCTGTCTGGTTGATCTGTCTTGTGGAGTGAGTGGAGTGAGTGGTGCATTCCATTTCCCCATTTAATTGTATTAGTATTTGTTTCACATATTTAGGTGCTCCTGTATTGGATGCATAATTTTTTTTGATACTGTTAAGTTTTTAATAATGGATGCATAGATTTTTATAATGGTTATATCCTCTTGTTGGACTGACCTCTTTATCATTATTTAATGTCCTTCTTTGTCTCTTGTTACTTTCTTTGTTTTGAAACCTATTTTGTCTGATATAAGTGCTGCTTCTTCTTGCTTTTTTCTCCATTATTTGCATGAAATATCTTTTTCCATTCCTTCACTTTTAGGCGGTGCATGTCTTTTGTTTTGAAGTGAGTCTCTTGTAGGCAGCATATAAATGGGTCTTGTTTCTTTATCCATTCTTCCACTCTATGTCTTTTGATTGGTGCATTCAGTCCATTTACATCTAAGGCGATTATAGATAAATATGGAATTATTGCCATTGTAGGCTTCAGATTTGTGGTTACCAAAGATTCAAGGATAGCTTCTATCTAAAAGTCTATCTTAAATCTCTGACTATTCTATTTAAAACACCATCTAAAGGTGCTGTTTTTTCCCTCCTCTTCTTCTTCCTCCACACTTTATATATTAGGTGTCATATTCTGTACTCTTTGTGTATCCCTTGACTAACTTTGTGAGAAGTTGATTTAATTTTGTATTTGCTTGGTAATTAATTGGTCTATTACCTTTACTGTGAGTTTATTTTCTGTGGTACCAACTGTTTAGTCTTAGGAGCATTTCCATCTAGAGCAGCCCCCTTAACATCTCTTATAGACATGATTTAGTTGTGGTGAATTCCCTTGTTTTGCTTATCTGGAAATTATTTAATCTGTGCTTCAAATTTAAATGATAATCTCGGCAGGTAGAGTATTCTTGTTTGGAGGGCCTTCAGTTTCATTGCATTAAATATATAATGACACTCCCTTCTGCTTTCTGCTGAGAAGTCTGCTGATAGCCTGATGGGGTTTCCTTTATGAGTGATCTTTTTTCTCTCTCTGGATGCTTTCAATACTCTGTCCTTGTCCTTCATCTTTGCCATCTTAATTATTATATGCCTTGGTGTTGTCTTCCTAGGGTTCCTTGTTTTGGGAGATACCTGCATTTCCATGATCTGAGTGACTATTTCCTTCTCCAGATTGGGGAACTTTTCAGCAATTATTTTTTCAAAGACACTTTCTATCTCTTTTTCTCTCTTCTTCTTCTGATACCCTCATAATGTGAATATTTCTCTATTTGGATTGGTTGCACAGCTCTCTTATTATTCTTTTATTCCTAGAGATCCTTTTTTTTCCTCTCTGTGCCTCAGCTTCTTTGTTTTCTTGTTCTCTAATTTCTATTTCATTTATTGTCTCCTCTACCTCATCTAATCTGCTTTTAAATCCCTCCATTGTATGTTTCATTTCATATAATGTAGTTTTCAGAATCTATGTCTTTGTTGAAGTCCTCCCTTAGATCTTGAATATTTTTCTATAGTCTCATCATCATGTTTATGACTTTTATTTTGAAATCATTATCAAGAAGATTGGTGATTTCAGTTACACTAAGCCCTCTTTCTGGTGTTTCTTTTTCTTGTAATTTTGTTTGGACCAAATTCCTTTGCAACTTCATTTTTTTAGTGTTTCCTATGGAATAATAGCTTTTTGTAGGAGGTGCCATTGGTGCCAAGAAGCTCAATTTCCTGTGTGGGAGCCCCAGCTGTTAGCATGTGGTGGGTGCAGTGTCTTTCTGTCTTATTTGTAGTGATCTGAATTCAGGTGGGCTGTGTGGGCCATCAGCTGATCATGCAAGCAGGGAGAATACACTCTGGAGGTGCTGTGGGCAGAGATTCCCTTCCTCTTGCCTGTTGCAATGGCAGGGGCCACATGCAAGTGGAACCAGCACCTGCTGTGAGGAAAGAGCTCGGCTGGGAGGGTTCCCTGCCTTCCCAGCTTTAACGCCTGCCTCCACTGCCAAGTCAAGTGGGCCATGGTGTAGGGAGGAGCCTCTGGGCTATGTCTCTGTAGCTGCCATGGGTGCAGCCACCATCTTGCAGGCCTGGCACGATGGTGGGTGTGCTAAGCATGCTGGACAGGCACCTGCTGGGAGGAAGTAACAGCAGGCTGTACATCACAGTGAGGGGCCTTGAGGCTGTGTTGCCAGCCATGGGGATGGAGTGCCTGAAGCTCCTGAGAATTCCCATCCTGCTTTACTGAGCATGCCAGAAAGGTTTTGTCCACCTGACCTTTCTCCTGAGCAGAGAGCTTTGTGTAATCTTTACCACTGTAGCTCATCTTTCACTGCTGGGAAGTCCTTCAAATTGCCCACCTTTCTTTTGTCTTGGGGGGCTGGTAGTGCGTACCTATTCTCCACAAGTGCCTGGAATTTCAGCCTCTCTGAGTGTTTCACCCATCTTGGCTTTCCAGCCCCACCAATCTCCAGAGCACCATGTAATATGGGCTTGTGCTCCCAGAGCAGATCTCCAGGGCCAGGTGTTCAGGGGCCCTGGGCTCCTATTTCCTCTCTGGTCCACTGCTCTTCAACCTGCCTGTGGGTTGGGGTTGGGGGAGGGCTTGGATCCCACTGGGTCATGGCTTTGCCACTTTACCCTTTTCTGTGAGGTCTTCTCTTCTTCCCCAGGTGTTGGCAGCCTGTTCTGCAGTCTTCAGGTTTCAGAATTAGTTGTACCTTCTGTATTTTCATGTTTTATGTAATTTTGGGAGGAGACTTCTGCCTTGCTTCTCATGCTGCCATTTTTTTTCCTCTCTGACAGTTTCTCATTGACTAAGTTTCAGGGGCAGTTATTTCTGGTAGGTGATGCAGTGTACATCTTTCTCTGTTGGGACCTGTAGTCCATGATTCTTTCCTATTGACTATTCTTCAGTTGGGCTCTATAGTTGACCGTTCTTATAATTCACATTGAGTGGTATGGCTGCCCCTTCAAGCCTTCCAACTCTATTTTAATGAGGTTTCTCTTTATTAATTTTTGCAATACTGTATATTCAGCTGTCAAGAAAGACTCTAATTCATGCACAGGCTAGTTTTTAGCCATTGTAACCACAGTCCTCTTGTACATGATTGAATTCAGCTTCTTACATTCACTGTCCACCTTCTCTAAGTGCCTCCTTATCCTCTTGTTCTAACTTTTTCTCTCTCCAGACAACCCTGGCAACCAATAGTAGCCATCTAAACCCTAATGCTAGCACCTGTGGCCCCAGGAATGAGCAGTAAGGCACTAGCTGTGCTTAATTTTCTTATTTGTGCTTACCCATTGTCTCTAGAATTTTGGAAATGCCACTGATATGCACAATGCTGACATACACATCATACACAATAGTGGGTATGATGTGGATGCTCTGCCAAGGTTCCCATGAATCAGAGCCACACTTTACTTGCACAAGAGCCTGAAGAAGCATAAGGCTTCAAACAATTCACTTGCATGTGGCACTTCTCCATAGTCCTTGTGACTTCCTCATTTATAGCTGCCTACTGCATTTCCTTAAAATAAACTTAGCTCTTAACATCTCACAAGGTGATATATGTGGACCACTGATTAACTGAAGTTTCTGGGAAAACAGAAACTTAAAGTAAAAAGTGTTGTCTGAGATTGAGAAACAAGATCCTAGAATTGCTGTAATGACTTTATACACACACTCACTCTTGGGAATTCAGTAATGGAGTAAATGTATTTTGATCTAATTAATAGCCTCAAAAACAACTCCATATACATTGTTCTCATATAAAGTATAAACCATTTTAAGTCTGCATTTTGACAATAATCCAAATGCATAGGTTTCAGGACACTTTCCTTAGAGAGTTGAGAAACCAGTGACTAAGAAGGAGAGTGACATTTGATTTATGCTTTAAGTGCATAAAGAAGTGAAGACAGCATAATTGAGTATTGTTCAGACAGTGTATACCTACCAAGCTTTAAAAAATGATGACTGTTCTTAAGTCAACTGCTGAGAACATTTTTTAAGAACTATTTTTGAGAGACACACACATACAAAAGAAGGAATAAAAAAGAAAATCTCTCAAGTCAGTTATACTTTGTTCTCTCCCTTGTGCATTTCAAACAAACTGTTCAGAGCTAGTATATTCTAGCATATAGACCAGGACTTTGAAAGTAGCCCAACTATCAATTAATGTTCTTTTTTGGAAATGACTTGTATTTTGCAATCTGCTCTCCCTTTTAATTATTATAACAAGACTTAGAATAATGTTTCCCTAATTCAGAGGCTATAGACTCATTAATCACTGTATTGCTGGTCATTTTCTTACCAGTGTTTGTCATTCTCAAGCAGGTATGGGGTTTGCATCTTCACAGCCTGTCTGGAAAGGGCTTTATGGAAGTACAACTAATTTTCCACCCCTCCAATCTTTGTAAAGTGGCTACTTCCTTGATGTCCTCATCTGCCAATTTGGAATAATGTCACCTTCTAGTGGTGGATGCAAGGAGTAAATTAAATAGCTCTTGGCAGTGCTAACCTTTCTTTGTCACAATTCCTAATTACTGATCCTTGCTTTTCCTTGTAGAAGTCACCACAGTTGAAGGGGCAGTTGAAGAGGTATGGGGTAGGACTGCAGTGAAAGACTGGACTTTAATTAAGACAGGCTTTTTCCCATTCCAGGTTGCTAGTCATTATCTGGGCCTGTTTACTCAACTGTGAATGAAGAGTCATGTTATTTGACCTTTGAGTTATGGCCCAGTCTGATTCTCTTAGCATTGTTTGTGGTTTGTTTTTATGTGGCCTAACTTTTATTGATTATTTTCTATGAACTGAACACTGAGCTAAACAATGCACTAAGGTATGTTTCATTTATATATATTTAAGGTGATACTTTAAATTCTTAAGGTAAATATAGCATGAAATAAAATGAAATTTTTATGGTCCCCACAGTGATCCCACAGACAAGGAAAGCTATGTAGGGTAGAGGCCCTACATCAGCCAGGACACCTCATGTTGGAGTCAGTGGGAGGGAGATGGGGTAGAAAGCTCTTGCAGGAGTGTTGCTAAGAAATGAGGTGGGTCCAACCTGTAGGGTGAGAGTGAAGATAGTGGGGAAGAGACAAAGGTAGGGTGATTCATTGATATAAAAAGGGAGGATTGGCGGAAAAGGATGAAGGGGAGGAGGACCCAGGATCTCAAGGTCAGAGACGGCAAACTGACTCCTCACTCAAGTTATTTCCTCTGTTTAGTCACTAACATGAGTCCCCTCCAACCTAGCTGCATCTCTCCTGGACTTCCTGCCACCTGCCCTCATGACACGGAGAAAACAATGACTCCTGTGGGCAAAAGAAGCCCTGTGCCAGCAGTTCCAGTCCCATCTCCTCCCCGTGCCTACAGCCCTTTTAGAGGGACCCTCTGACTCAAGCACACCTGGAGGCCTGGCCACGATCTCTAGGCTTGGAACTCCCCATTCTCCAGCTCTGCTCCTGCCTGCTTTAGAAATGTCTTGAATATTCTCTTTTATCCAGATCCCCGCCACACCATATGGGGACTTACCTTAGTCTTCCATGAAACAGAAACGTAGAGACACTTGCTTTACATTATGCTGAAATCAAAGTGTCTTTCTACTTTTGGTAGATAAAGTCAAAAGGGAGAAATTTTCATTCATTCATATCTGTATTCATTGAGCTGGCAGCATTGCCAGATGGATAAAGTACAAGGGAAATATTGTCCCTGGGGATACAAGGATGTAGAAGGTCCCTGCTGCCGTGGAATGTACACTCTGGTGTTAGAGAGGCAAAAGATGAGACAGGTGGGCAAAGCAATGGAATGATAGATGTGTGACTGGAAGGGAACATCCAGGATGCAGTGCTCAGGAATAAGGGGGTAGGGGTGGAACTGCTTGAAACTGGCTTAGAAGAGAAGACCTCTGTGAGGAAGTGATATTTAAGATCAGAAAGACATATGGAAAACTAGCTACAACATGCACAAACATGTGACTAAAATCCTATATAAATGATAGAATGCACATCAATATTGACCAGGAAGAAAGGCCACTCTTTTCATATCTCTATGGAAAGCCAGCAAGGAAATCATGAAATTTGGGGGTTTTTACCATGTCACATATGGAAGGGACCCTCAGTTTTATATGCGTTCCTCATGTGTATAAAGGCACAAATGGTCTATTGGAGAGACAGCACTTCAGGGGTTGGCAAACACTTTCTATAGAGTGAGACAGTAAATGTTAGGCTTTGTGGACCATATGTTCTCTGTTGCAGCTACTCAACTCTGCCATTGTAGCATGAATGCAGCCATAGGCAACACATAAATGAAGGAGCATGGCTGTGTTCAATAACACAACCATTTTTTTCCAGCCATCTAAAAACTTCAAATCTATTCTTAGCTCACAGGCTTACAAAAACAGGCAATGGGCTGTATTTGGTCTGCAGGCCATAGTTTGGTGACCCTTGCTCTTCTGCAAGGTGGTTAAAAGTACAGACTCTTAAGCAGACTGCCTGGGTTTGTTTCCAAATTACTCCATTTGCCAGTGGTACATTTGCATGTCCAGGTCAAAGAAAACTTACTTTGATCCCTCTTTGTTCTCTTTCTTATCTTTCTATCCTCTCTTCTTAGTCAAACTTCTTAAAAGAGTAATCTATACTCCCGCTCTGTGGCAAATTGCATTTTACAAAAATGGCTTCAACATACTTGCAGTCTCTGATGCTCTTCCAGAATCATGTCCCCCCTTAACCCCCAGCAAGAGGTGGTACTGATGTTCCCTCCCCTTGAAATCAGGCAGGCCTTTGTGAATACTTCAGCTAATAAAGAGCGCTACCGAAGGGAGTCTCTGAGACTTATGCGCTGGGTCATAAAGGCAACACAGCTTCTGCCTGCCTCTCTTTGAGGACATGTGCCCATGGACTCTGGAGCTGCAGCATAAAAAGTGTGTAATGACTATTATTTCCTTTCAAAGGCCTTCATTAAACTTCTTCAAAGCAGAGCTGGTCATAGGCAAAGAAGAAAAGATGTCCCACATGCATTACATGCCTGGAGTATAAGGTGAAGGAGCAGAGCTGGGAGCTTAGGCCAGTGTGTGCAGAAGGTGTTTCATGGAAGGCTTCAATAACAGGCTAAGGATCTTGGGCTGCTCTCGAGGAAACCATGTGGCCACTGGATAGAGGTATGCCGAGGAGTAGAATGGATGTTTTTCTGTTTTAGGGGGACCATTCTGGTTGTAAAGGCTGGGTTAGGAGGCACCAATAAGTGTGAGAGCCCTGGTTAGAAGGCACTGCTATCATCTGGATGATGAGGATTTAGAGGAGGGTGGTGGTAACAGACGTGGATAAGGAAAGGGAATCTGGAGATTCCAGAGGCCGACCAAAGTACTGCCTGTGTAGGTAACAGGCAGAAGTCAAAACAATTGACATTTTGGTATCTTCTATGACCATTTTGTCAAAGAATAGATCTCTTTTGTAAAGCTAAGACTCCCAGCCTGCTTTCTCTTTCATGAGTTTTCTTTTTCCCTTGTCACTAGGCAAGGAAGTTTCCCCCAGGGGTAGTCCATCTCTTCTCTTCAGCAGACACTGGGGAACCGTTCCTTGAAAGCAAGATGCCACAGATAAGCTCACAGCTGGCCCGAGACTGTGCAAAGCGCTTCTCTGTGCACCCCTGTGAAACACCTGCCTCTGTAGGCCACAGACCCAGCCCCCTGAAAGTACCCTGGGAACCCTGTCCCAAAGCATCCTCCCAGCTGTTATCTTGACACAATCACTATGTTCTGGGTTTTTAATCTGGGAGATTAAATCTTTACATGCCTGAGTGGAGAGATCATATCCATGTCATTTTTCACCTATACAATTTCTCAGCTGCCTTCATTTAACCTGTTGTATTTATGGCCCAACTGTAATTTAGGAGAATACTTAGAAAATGCCAATTTCAAAGGACAGCTCTTTCAAATTGCCACTCACAACAGCTTTCTGAGTGAGAGTAGTGAACTGTGGTAAAACTGATCATTTCAGTCAATTAGATTTTTAGACCAGTTGCTTTTTACCGTTCTGAAATAGAGAAAGAAAGCATTTAAAAGCTAGAACCAATCAATTACAGTCTAAATGTGGATCAAGGAGGAAGATACACAAAAAACCATATTTACACTTTTTTTTGTAGAAATGAACCTTGTAGAGGTCACTTGAGTTCTATTACAGAATGTTCATTTTGCATAATGTAGAAGTTACTGCTTAAAAAAATATACCTAACAAGGTCCTTTTGATAGAAATTGGGGTCGAAGAATTAAAAGGTTGAAATAGGAGAAGAAGAATGCCTCAGCTAGGAAAGCGAAGGGCTTATGAAATGAATGCCTAAGCAGATATGATCAGGTAGGCTTTTTTTGTAAAAACTTTATTGACCTTTGATTCAGAAAGTTCTAAGACAGTAATAAATAATCAAAGTAGAGCAGGAAACAACTGGTTCAGAAATTATATAGTAAATCTTTTGTGACTGTTTATTTCCTTTACCCAAGACTGGATTATAATGTTCAGAGATTCTAAAATGTTGGAGAGATTGCACTCTCTCCTTAGGCAACTGAAAATCAAAACATCACTAATGGTAAAGTAAGATTAAGAACATCAAAAATAATTTCATAATAGGTACTTTGCAATTTCAGACTCAAAAATCTCTCAAAATATTTTCTCATATTAAAAATTTCCTAGGGACAGTAAAAAGAGGCTGTGGAGTATAATCGGATTTGGCCCATTCAGTAGTACTGGTTATTATGGTATTTCTAACTGCCCAAGAATGCTTTGCTTTCAGACGCATCCTTGAGACTTGGGACATTGTTTAAATGACACCTTCTCTGTAAAGCCATCTATGACCACTTCAGACCATGGCAATAATTTCCTCTCTGGTCTTCTCTAGCAGCTGTTGATACCATGCACTAATGTCCTCTTTCAAACACCAATACTTTCTGCATGACCCAGTCAAAAGAGCCCCAGGTTTCAATAGCAGGTCTGGACTCGACTCTTTGTATCACCACTTGCCACCAAGCATATTTGGGTAAGTACACCAGCCAGGAGAACAGAGTCCACCCTGGGGAGATAAACAGAGAAAACTGAAAATCAAAGGTACAAAGGTACAGAGAGAGTTAGGACAAACAGGAGATGGAGAGGCAGCCAAAGAGTAACAACAGCAAGAAGCTGCTGGCACCAGAGGGCTTGGAGGGAATGTGGGGAGAAGGCGGTGTGTCAGAGCACAGAAGATGAAGGAGAAAGGCAGAAGCTAAACTGTGCCATGGGAGAGATTGGGCCAGAGAGGTAGGACTGTCTGGGAAGGATTTGGAACCAACTTCTGAGGAGAAGCAACTGCTGTCAGAGATCCCTGGCTTCTCCCGTCTTCTACTTACCATATTTCCATCTGTGCCACCCAATGGCCAAATCTACCTGGGACCCTACTGACAAGGGCACCTCAAAATATAGTCCCCAGTGCCACAGGGCAAGGGGGATCAGGGGCTAGATTTGAGAACAATGTGCAAGTCATTGACCTTCTGAATAATCATACACTTCTCTGTCAAATTTTAAAGCAACACCTTTCTAACCAAATTCTTGACACTATCATGTGAGATTATTAATATATTTGCACAGGATAAAAATCAAAGCTTTTTAAGGATACTTCGGGAAAATGTTTCCAAGATTTAAAATGTTAGATAATGGTAATGACATTTTTAGGAAAATAGTCATAGATATGCATACAGATATAGATAACAAAATATATATTTCAATTGTTGTAATACTGAAGGGTGGGAAGCATCCTAAAACAGATGTGATACGTTCAGGGCTTAAAAAAAAAAAGACCATTTCTGCCTTCAAGGATATTTCATGCATTTGAGGCAGCATGCACTAAAGATCATGAAAACAGGATAAAGTGCTATGAAGATCAAGGGGTGAGAGAGGACGGGGACTATCTGCCCCGCTTAGGTTTCTAGATGGGTGATACAGTGTGTGTCTTATATGGAATACAGAAATGCTAGGAGGAGGTTTTTAATATTTCTATCCAAATAGGAAAATATTCCCAGATGGAGATGATAAATTAATTTGTGTTCAAATTTTCAAAGCTCATGCAAAAAAGAAACACTGGGGTTAGGAGGTTGGATCCCTAGGTAGCGTAGCAAGAGATGACATGAGCATAATTAGAATCCAAGTGACCTGTGAGTTCATTCCAGTCCCGGTTCTGCTTCCGGTGGTGACCTTGTTCAGACCTCCATGCCAGCTTTCTGGTGTGAATAATGAAAACTAGAGAGGGCCCACCGACCCCACTGCTGAACACTGTGCAAAGAAATGAAGGACTGTCCCAGGGGCAGAGGCACTGTGTGGACCTCATTCTGCAGCCTGGCTGAGCTACAGTCTTTGTGCTCGACTTGCTGACAACTGTCAGCAAAATCAGTCTCTGTCATATTGGGACCATGCTTCATACTTCCTTCAAAAATTAAAGTTAGACACTTAGCTTTGCCTTTAAGACCCACCTCCTTTGCCTACCCCCAAGTAGCCTACTCTTCATAGGCCAAAATGCATTGCCCTTGGAAAAGGTCAGAACAAATTTTAAATTCTAGCTTCACAGTTGTGTAACCATTTGATTTTTTGCAATTAGCTTAAAAATTTCCCTGATTAAGTAACATGAATAATGCAAGTGAGGAACCTAGTTCAGGTTTTAGGCCAAGTACGAGTTTAATAAATTTGTGTTTTTTACCTTGCTACTTTGTCCCTAGTATGCCCTGATGCCCTAGCAAAGGTACCATTTAACCTTCCCCACAAAACATCTCCTTTTTTCACCTCTTCCTGTCCTTGCTTATACTATTTTCTTTGCCTTTAATGTCCATCCCTGTCCTTCAAGTGGCATTCCGTTGTGGCTTCTTCCATGAAGACTTAGGTTAGCCAAAATAGAAAAGACAATAAAAAAGTCTAAAAGCACTTTTCTGAACCTGGTGAAGGAATCAAAGCCTTTCAACTTTGAACTATATCTTCTTGGTGTTTGTTTTATCCTGCATCAACAATGTCTTACCTATTTCTTTAACCCGAAGACCAAATCAAAAAACAAAACTCATACAGAAAGAGCAAAGACCTTGTCATTAGATAGACATACCTAACCTAGGTTTGCGTTGTAGCACATAGTGTTTCAAACTTTTTTCCTATATGCTGTTGAAGAAGGTTTCCTTTTCGGCAGGTTGGGACCATTAGCAGGAATGAAAGAAATAACCTAGACAAAGGAACAACTATCCCAAGGCCAGCCTCAGGCTGGAATGTTTTCTTGTCTATTTCCTTTTCTTGCTTAGCAAGCGCTGAGCTTCCTGCCTCTGGTTTGGACCTGAAGTGGAGGTTACCAAATACCAACAGGAAGGTCATACTTGTGGTCTCTCCCGTTCACTGAAACCTCGCTGAAACCTGAAGAACTGGAATTTCATGTGGGTGTCATTTTCTCAAGAGATTTCCAGCTGCAATTCCCAGACCAGAGGTGGGCCACTGTACGCTGTTAGATTCACAGTCATTCTTTCTGTCTTTTACTTTTGTAAGGTTCCACTGTTATCTTGCCAAGTGTGGGTAAAATAATTAAAGAATGTCCCTGTGGGGAGAGGTGGGATTTTTAAATGTTAGGATAGAATTTCATTATTGAGTTGTGTCGGGTTTTATATGTAGACAAAGGAAAGGACGAGATTCATCTCCCCATCCCTCTATCCTTTATTCATTCTCAAACACTGAGTTCTTATGATATGCCAGTTACTGTCCTCCAAAGAATGTTCTTTCCAACACTTCTGAGAATCCACTTCTGAGAGTCAACTTAGACATTCAGATGAATAAATGAGATTATTATTGAATTCATTAGTTCCATACATGTATATGAAGACCTCATACATGCCCAGGCACTGTGGTAGCCATACTCTAGATGCTTTCACATCTGTGTTCTGGATTAATTTCCACAGCAGTCCCTTGGATAGAATCTTATAGTTAGTATAGCTAAAGTTTTGAGAGGTTTTGTAACTTTCACAGGAAACGTAGTTACATAGCTAAGATTCAGCTCATTATTTGAACATTTCTCTATTGATGGACATTTCGATGGTTTCCAGTTTGGGCTATTACAAAAAGTGATGTTCTGATCGTTCTTGCTCTTGTCACATGCAATGTTTCTATTTTGTGTATACCTAGGAGAACTGCTGGATCATAAGATATGCATATATTAAGCTGTGGTACACGTAATCAGTTGATACAGTTTTTCCTTACGTAATTTATAATTTGAGTTATTGATGTGGTAAATTCTATTCTCCAAAAATGGCCACAATAATATGTCCCATCCCATACACTTTTCTTTTCTATTGCACCTTGGGACTTCCTCCACCAAGTTATGGAGTCTAGGCCCCTTCACGATGAACTTGAGTAGCCCTTTGTGACTTTGTAGACAAGGGCTGTCCAATAGAATGTTCTGCAATCATGGAAATGTTTTATTTGTGCTGCCCGATACAAGAGCCACTAGCAACATTGGGCACTTGAAATGTAGCTATGATGATTACAACGCTGAATTTTAATTGTATTTAATTTAAAAATTTAAGCATATGTGTCTAGTGGCTATTGCATTGGACAATGCAGACTTAGATCAATGGAATATGGTGGAAATGATGCTATGTGATTCATGAAGCTAAATCATCAAAAGGCTGTATACTCTGCTTTGTTCTCTTGGAACATAGCTACTATGTTGTAAGGAATCCAAAGCAGGCTGTGGAGAGTTTCATGTAGACAAAAACCTAATATTATAGATCATAGACATAGCTGTACTCCCAGGCAGAAACCAAACCCAGTTCCCTCAGCCATGTGAGTGAGCCATCGCTAATGTGGAATCTGCAGCGCCCAGCCAAGCTGTTCTAGCTGGTGATGAAGGAGGACAAAGAAGGCTGTTCCTGCTGGTCCCTGCCCGGATTGCAGATTCATAAGCAAAATAAATTCTTTTGATTCTCTTAAATTACAAAGGTACAATCAGTTTATTAAACTATGTCCAGTTGGACTGTGACTTCCCAGACATGCCTTTCCTATTCATCTCACTAAAGAGAAAGAGGCTGTTCCTTGTTTACACAAACACAACAGCTATATAGGCTAGGAAAAGCCTTCCAAGCTAATGAATCCATCTTTAATAAAAGATGGTGACCATCCTAGTCTCAATGCAGCCTTCTATTTGGCCTATGGTACAGAGATGGTTTCTGAAACTTCCTGTACTCCCCGGAAAATATGTTTGAGATAGACCTAGATTAAAGCAAAATGTTTTTAATCTCAGATGATCACATAGTATCCACATAATTGTAGATAAAATAAAGATACAGATGTTGATATGCAAGGCTGCTAAATCGGTAATCCAGAATATGTTTATATTAACTCTGTAGACTGCTACAAAATTGGATACATAATATTTTAATGTTTCATCAAGAAGCCATAGACTCTCAAGGATATAGCTGTAGGTGCTGGTTTGAGAAGCTATCCTGGAGTTGTGTTTGCTATACTATGAGTTTTAACAATGATGGTGTGAGACAAGAAGATTTTACTAAAGGGTAGTTGGGAAGCATGTATTGTCCAGAGTTTTGTGCCAGACACAGGGAGAACAAGTGTTCTCAGATTTGTCTGATTAGTTTTCAAGTAGTTTAAAAAGTTTTCTTCTGGGTGCTACATGGAGGGAAATGCATTCTACATCACAGGGGAAAAAATCTTTTCAGCTGCCTAATTTGGGTATTTTAAAATTCACCCCTTTTCCATTTTTGTGGTAATATACTTGCTTTCCCCAGGAAAGATTTTGTGCATAATCATACATAAAATACTACCCCTCAGCCCTGATCCTATAAGCCTGCTCCAAATCACCATTACTTCTTATCTGGATTTAGCTCTGTAATTCACGTATAGAAAAGGCTCTCACATCATGGTTAGATGAGGGGGTAGGGTTGCATTACATTTCATTGCAAAGCAACCATGATTAGTTTGATTATTTACTTAGAGTCGTAAGACTGGTCCTATAACGATATGGGCAAATGTAATACCTACCTAGCTCATCTTCCCACATATATTCCCTGCTCACCTCCCCATACCATCCATTTTCTAAACCACAGGAACAGTAATCATTTGTCACTCTAGTGCATAAGATCTTTCAATAGCTCCATGTTGTTCCGAGAATAACATAAACTTCTTGTCAGTACCTACTAAGCCCAAAATGATCTGTCTACCTCCTCATTTCAGTCTGTTATACTCCTTGGTTTCTAAATACAACAGAATATTCTACCACCTATTTCTTGATGAAGAAATGCCCTCTCCTAATTCTGAGTATTCGCATGTCTTGTTCCCTCTGCCTGGAATACTCCTGCCCTAGTGCCTGAGCAGTTGGACTTTTCTTATTCTTACAGTCTAAGATCTACTCTCATCTGTTTAGCACAGCTGAAGCCCTGATACCCTCTCTAAAGTGGTCTCTCCATCATCTCTCTCTTTCATCATCTTTCCCCTTTCTAATTGTTACCATTTATCAGTAATTCTACTATCTATTTATTTATATTTTTATTTTTGTCATCTCTTCCACTGGTGTGTAATTGCTGCAAACACATGGAGCTCTTATTCATAACCTACGTATTCAGTATCTGTTGAATGAATTATTGAAGGAACAAGTGGAAGAAAGATGCATGAATTTGAAATGTGGGTTAAAGAAAAAGGAATTTCAGACACATAAGATAGAGAGAGGAAGTCAGATTGCCTCAAATGTTGCACTTATAGATGGGTAGAAAGAAAGTGCACAGGCTCTTCTGAAAATTAAGTAAGAAATACCAGAAAAGTACCTGGTATTTCACTAGCATTTTTTCAATGGTTGTGGGATATTATGTTTACAATGACCTCAATAAATGTCAGTTGTCATTTTCTTGTTGTTACTGATTTTGGTGTTAAACCCTCCATTTTTATTGCTCTTTTGACTTAACATCTTTATTTTTCCTCTAAGTTTCTTTGGTGTTTGATTGCTAGAAATTTCCTACTAGAAAAATTACTGTTAAATGTGTCTCACAATTATTGGTAAGAACAAAAAGAGAAACTTGGACAATTATACAGTCATTGAATGCAATGATCTAACGCTTTGCTCAGGAAAAATTCCATTGGTTTTTGAACTTGTATTCACTAGCATTTTTTTTAATGGTTGTGGGATACTATTTTTATTGTTTTACTTTTAAAAACAGAAAGGGCAAGGACTTTGTAGTTTATTTTTGGTTATTAACTATGTCTGGTTCACTTTCTCCATCTTTCCCAGTGAGCTTTGAAAATGAAAAAATTATGCAGGGTTGCAGTAGCTGTGAAAATAGAAATGTTGACCAATGATTTATTAATTTGGGAGCAAATTACCCATGTTTATCTCCTGATTTGTTCAAGTTGGTGGAGAATTTACTTAAGTAGCACGAAATAAGGGAAACAATATACTTCCAAAGGTGATGAAAGCTAAACAGAAAAGGACTTCAAGAAATAGAAAATAATGGGTATTTAATAAACTGAAAGGAGGTGACTATGAAATAAAAGATGAAAAATGAGATGGAAACAGCCTAGTTCAAAGTATTACTGTTGCAGTTCGGATGTCTGTTATCTGACTAATTGTCGATCTTTAGGTAATTTGTCTTTTGTGTCTGTTTGTTTTTAGGATATTTTCCTTGTGGTTTTTTTTGTACAGTTTCACTAGGATGTTTATGGGTATCTATGACTTTAATCTTGGTTGATACACTTTGTCCTTTCTGTACATGTGGATTTATATCTTTATTCTGGAAAAACTTCAGCCATCATACCTGTGTTTTAAAATTGTCTCTCCTCCATCATCTCTGTTTTCCTCTTCTATGACTCTGTTTATATGCATGTTGTATCTTCGCATTAGATTCTTCGGGTGTCTTCTCTTTAACTGTCTCTTCTCTATTTTATAATTTTCTGCATTCTAGAGTGGTGATATAAGAACTTTCCCCCAGCACAACAAAATCTTTAGCTTTTCCTTGCTGACATCCCAAGTCCCCTGATCATTTTGTCTACCTTCTGCACATTCAGCAATGAACTAGAAATGATGGCTTATTAAGTATCTACTTCTATAAAGCAGGAGAGACTTTCAATTACCTAGTCTTTTATACTTCTAAAGCAAAACACAACAGCAGACACAAGGAAAACTTATTTTCAAAGACATAAAATACAATTTCCTGAGCTGAGAAAACAATCAGAATATATGGACTGAAAGAGCTCACCATATTCTAGGTAATAATTAAAATGGAGACTGTCTGAACATATTTTGTGAAGTTTTAGAATTTAAAAGATAATGTAAATCTAAATTTCTAATGTGATGAGTGGTGGGGTAAGAGAAACAGACTGTCTTTAGAGGAACATAAATTAGCCTTTCCTTTGACTATTCCAGAAACTCATGGAATCATGAAAGATAAACATTATGATTCAAGAACTCAATATAAACCAATATGATATCATGTATGTGTGTGTGTTAAAGCAACAAAAAGATGTTCTCAGATATCTAAGGATTCAGAAAGTATATCTCATAAGGAATATTTCTTAAAATAACTCTAAGAATATCTTTTAAAATAAAGATAATATCACTAATGACCTTGGGTTTATTTTGATGTCCTACAGACGCAGGTTTAAAAACCTGCTCAGTTACTTTCTCCGTGAGAGGCCTTAAGACTCTCCATTTTTTCCTCAGTCCCCAGGTTGGTGCCACTGCTACGCTTTAATCACTCATGAACATGCCCACTGGGCTACAGTCTTTGAAGCCAAACAGTTGGAGACCTTCTTGTGTTCTACAACATGTAGATAGTGCCGGGGACGTCAAAAGTGGTCAATAAATGTAAGATGAATGACAGATTGTATGTATTCCCACCACTGCGCCTACCTCCTTGAAACACGTGTTAGAACACAGGAAAACATTATAACTAAGAAAAACAATCAAGTCTTGTTCCTTTGAAAAATGTATCGAAATAGATATAACACTTTATAAGCCAAAGAAGAAGACAACAATAAATATAAAAATAAGACATTAGAATAAACAACTCTGTATACTGAGAAGATTAAGAACTATATGAGAATCACTTTGCTTAATCTTATGTAAATTTAAAAATTTTGACTATAAAGATTAATGCTCTAGAAAATATATGGAATGCAACAAAAGATATTAAGAAACTTGTCAAAAGCTATCTCAAAAGAGCGTCAGCATCAATTTATTTCAGAAGTAAATTGTACCAAATATCTAAAGGATGCAATTTAAGCAATATTAAAGCATAAAGTGTAAGCTTTTAAGAGTTTTTTTTTACAAATGTAGGCAAACAGGCATAAAACTTAATAAACACAACACAATAAAATGAAACTACAGATGGTTTTCACTTGTGGGTACTGATGAAAAATTCCTAAAAAGTTTTAGCAAATAGCATCCAGTAGCTTATTAAAAGATTGAGAGATACTATTGAGGTGTGATTCATTCAAGAACTATTTAAATACCTTTTTCCATTTTAATTACAAGTCAAGGCAGAAAAATATATTATTATGTCTGATGATGCTGACAAAGTGCTTGATAAAGAGCCACTATCATTCTTGGAAAACAAGTTTGATAAGTGGAAGTACATTAATAATTAGCAACATGCCTAATAGTACAAAAATGTTCCCATTAAATTAATAAAACAAAGATGTGATTGTCATTCCTATTACCTAAAATTTGCAGGAAATTCTTTCCAATGAATTGAGACAATAAAAACATGAGGTATAAAAATTCTGAAAGAGAAAGGAAATTTTTCACTTTACAAATAGCTGGATAATTTCATAAGCAGAAAAACCCAAAAGCATCAACTGAGAAAACTATTATGAATAATGGGAGAATTTACTAAGGAGAGTTTAGAAATTAATATCGAAAATCCTGTTGGCTTTACTACATTAAAATAAGATACAATTACATTACTTAAAGAAAAATCCATTGAACAAAAGCCATATAGTAAGAAATAAATAACCCAGAAATAGAGGTGTGTAGAAATGTGTAGATTTATATAAATAAACCTTAAGATGCTCTAATAGGATATAGAATCCTAAAAAATCTTTAAAGTAACCTAGAAAACATAAAATACAATTTGAATTAATGGGAATTAATGCCCAGTTCTAGATAGGATAATGGAATGTTGTAAAGATGTTTCTTTACCCTATGTTAATCTATAAACTGAATGTGATTCCAATAAAACTATCAATAGAATTGTTTTTATGAAACTAGACATTCTGAATCTGTATTTCGAGTAAAGATTTGGCAAGAAAATTTTGAAAAAGAGAGACAAGGAACAGACCACATTATTATATATTACTGTAAGACTTCCATATGTTTGGTATGGTACGTTAAGAGAAGCATCAAAGGAAAAAGTCAGTCATGAGTGAAACTCAAATAACATGGATATTTAGATTATGATAATATCAGCACCCCAAATTGGTGTGTTATGGCAGAATATTCAATAAATGGTGTTGGGACAACCAATGAGAAAAGAATTAAGGTGATTCCTTAACTTGTCACACAAAAATCTAGATGGTTGGAAATACAAAATTAAGATAAAAATAGAGTTTTTCTTGCAATTTTGTAGCATGTGCTTTTTCTAAATAAGATACAATTGTGAATTCCCCAAAGAGTGATGAATACAACTTCCTAAAATTTAAGAGTTTCTACTTGTCAAGAAATATTATAAACCAAATCTATCTATATATAGAGAGACAACTTGGGAAATATTTGCAGCAAATATGATAGGCAAAGGAATAAGGTCCTTAAATAAAATTTTCTTAGAAATCAATTATGGAAATGCATCCCATGCTCTTGGCTAGGAAGAATAAATATTGTCAAAATGGCTATACTACCTAAAGCAATCTAGAGATTCAATGCAATCCCTATCAAACTACCAACAGCTTTCTTCAATGAACTGGAACAAATAATTCTAAAATTCATATGGAACCACAAAAGACCCCGAATAGCCAAATCAATCCTGAGAAGGAGGAATAAAACAGGGGGATTACACTCCCTGACTTCAAGCTCTACTACAAAGCCACAGTAATCAAGACAATTTGGTATTGGCAGAAAAACAGACCCACAGACCAGTGGAACAGAATAGAAAATCCAAACATTAACCCAAACATATACAGTCAATTAATATTTGATAAAAGTGCCTTGGATATACAATGGGGAGATGACAGCCTCTTCAGCAGCTAGTGTTGGAAAAACTGGACAGCTACATGTAAGAGAATGAAACTGGACTACAGTCTAACCCCATGCACAAAGGTAAACTCAAGGTGGATCAAAGACCTGAATGTAAGTCATGAAACCATAAAACTCTTAGAAAAAAACAAAGGCAGAAATCTCTTGGACATAAACTTGAGCGACTTCTTCATGAACATATCTCCCCGGGCAAGGGAAACAAAAGTCAAAATGAACAAGTGGGACTATATCAAGCTGCAAAGCTTCTGTACAGCAAAGGACACCATCAGTAGAACAAGAAGACATCCTACAATATGGGAGAATATATTCATAAATTACGTATCCGATAAGGGGTTGACATCCAAAATATATAAAGAACTCACGCACCTCAACAAACAAAAAGCAAATAACCCAATTAAGAAATGGGCAGAGGACATGAATAGACACTTCTCCAAAGAAGAAATTCAGATGGCCAACAGGCACATGAAAAGATGCTCCACATCACTAATCATCAGAGAAATACAGATTAAAACCACAATGAGATATCACCTCACACCAGTGAGGATGGCCAACATCCAAAACACAAACAACAACAAATGTTGGCGAGGATGTGGAGAAAGGGGAACCCTCCTACACTGCTGGTGGGAATGCAAACTAGTTCAACCATTGTGGAAAGCAGTATGGAGGTTCCTCAAAAAACTCAAAATAGAAATACCATTTGACCCAGGAATTCCACTCCTAGGAATTTACCCTAAGAATGCAGCAGCCCAATTTGAAAAAGACAGATGCACCCTATGTTTATTGCAGCACTATTTACAATAGCCAAGAAATGGAAGCAACCTAAGTGTCCATCAGTAGATGAATGGATAAAGAAGATGTGGTACATATACACAATGGAATATTATTCAGACATAAGAAGAAAACAAATCCTACCATTTGCAACAACATGGATGGAGCTAGAGGGTATTATGCTCAGTGAAATAAGCCAAGCCGAAAAAGACAAGTATCAAATGATTTCACTCATATGTGGAGTATAAGAACAAAGAAAAAATACTGAAGGAACAAAACAGCAGCAGACTCACAGAACCCAGGAACAGACTAATAGTTACCAAAGGGAAAGGGACTGGGGAAGATGGGTGGGAAGGGAGGGATAAGAGGGAAAAAGGGGCATTACGATTAGCAGATGTAATGTTGGGGGGGCATGGGGAGGGCTGTACAACTCAGAGAAGACAAGTGGTGATTCTATAGCATCTCACTACGCTGATGGACAGTGACTGTACTGGGGTTGGTGGGAGGGACCTGATGAAGGGGGTAGTTTAATAATCATAATATTGCACATGTAATTGTAGATTAATGATACCAAAATAAATGATTAAAAAAAGAAATCAATTAACAAAAGATACTAGTTTAATGTAAATAGGGACAAAGGACACAAATAGTGTTCTATGGAAAAAGAAACACAAATTTTTTTAAAATAGAGATGTTTAGCTTCCCTCAAAATTAGAGATATGTAGTAAAACAAAGAGAATATTTATACGGTGGACATGGTGAAACCTTTTTTGTCCTGGCAAGACTTGAAAACAACAGTTTTCCCTCCTGCACTGTTAGTGGGACCGTTAGTTGCTACAATCTTATTGAAGGGCAATTTGGCAATATCTACCAATATTCTAAATATGTAATTTGTTTTAAACTGGGAATCTCACAACTTCACTTTCATCCTACAATCATCACTGTACTAAAGAATCATATACCATTAGTTTTGTGGCCATATTGGTTTTAGGGTCAAAACTTTAGAGAATAGGTAAATACATATCAGTAGGGACTTCTGCTGTGCCTTATAACACACCCATAATGTGGACAGCTACAGGAGTTATTTGGAACAGTCCACCATGAGATGCAGTGAGTGTGTTTCATTGGTATGTATATTATGTGTAAATATATACATGTGTGAATATATATGTTTACATATATATGTGTAATATGTATGTTACGATTGAACAGAATATTTTTGACAAGCTATTATTATTTTAGTGACCCACTCTAGGACTTCTACAAAAAGGGGTAAAGGGTCAGATAAAAACCTTAATACTCTAAAGCTGTTCTTACTGTTTGACATATTTACCACATACCTGTCCTATAATTTTTTCTTAAAAGCAAACAAGTTAATAATAAAAGTAAAAAAAAATTCCACCTCCTCAAAAATCTCTCCCTTCTTGTATTGGCACGTTCTCAGAAATTCTTTCTATTTCTATGAATCAGCCTTTGGGGAAATTCCAGTCTGTGTTTCATAGGCAATTTTACAAAAGTCCATGAAATCCCAGGTTGGGCACTGACTGATGAACTTCACATAGTAGCTGCTTGTTGTTTGCTGTGTCCACAAACTGACCAGGTCCTTGAGGAATACACTTGTACAGAGCCTTCTCTGTGTTTGCTTTTATAGGGCTGATTCCTCCTATTTGCCCTGAAGATGTTTGTGAGTTTCTGATTGGCTTCATACTGATTTACTTTTTTGGCCCCCCATCCAAATCTCTCTTAATGTTCTTTTACATGATAAGCATTCAAAAACTATTTATTGATCGAAAAAAGTACTGTAAATGAAAGTTATTTTTTAAATCAACTTCAACATAGGAAAGGAAATGTGTTTTTGTAACACTGCTATAGCACTTACCATAAGCCAGCCAGTGTTCTAAACACATTACATAGTTATAAAATGTATATGACAACATTATATGTAAGTATGTATCAGACATATTATATATAAATACATATAATATAGTTATATCTATACTTTGTGTATAATGTATATAACATATAGTTAGTATAGGTAGAGATGAGATTTGAATCCATGTAATCTGGCTCCAGTGTGCATAGTGAGTTCATTATGGGGTTCCCTTTTTCTCCCTATTGTCCATCACCCCTTCCTGTCCTCACTCCCTCATTGACTGGCCTGGATTCCCGGACCCACCATTTCCTTCCTTCCCTTACCAACAGCCTTCTCTCTCAGGTCTCTCTTGGTCTCATGGTTCTCTGTCGGTAAAACCTCGCTCAGCCTGGTAACGTCCAACTTGTCATCTCTTCCACATCTGTCCAGAGATGCTGAAGGGACTGGACAAATGGACACAGTCCTGCTCACAGATCACACTTTCCGTTTATAACTAAAACCCCAAGAGGCCCTTAGGTCCATCTTGCAGTTCTATTCTGCCCCTCTGGGTCTTGTCAATCTCTTGCTCTCCTTGATAATGATATATACCATTTTGCTCTTCAAACCAACACTTTCTCCCCCAGTTGGCTGATGACTTTGCTTCTTATTTGTCTTAGAAAATGTCCCCAGGGGCCAGGTAGCTCACATAGAAGACAGAACTGAAGCGTTGCCTAGTACTGAGAGGTGAGGACCAAAGGTTCCAGCCGAGTGCAAACCCCATGTGAATGGTGCTCAGCTCTGGTAATCGTGGCTGTGAAGTGGGCCAGTGTGGGATAGCCAGAAAATGATCTTTTCAAGAGAATTTGAAAATTCAGATCTTGATGTATGTTTTCCTGATTTTAAATATCCTGGGGAAAAAAAATTTCAGCAATCTGGGATGTAGCTTGTAGGCACCAAGTTTGTAACTCTGTCGTGAAATGCGAACCAACAGGAATCGTACATTATTTTAGTGTAATTTCAAAGAAGGCAACCAGATTTCCAAGTAAGGAGAGGTCCAGTTCAAACTACCACTTATTCCTTAAGCATTTTCTCATTAAACTGCTGGGATCAGTTCAGGTCCCAGAAGGAATTTGGGGTTATTGGGACTTTATTAAAGATACTATTTTTAATGGTGTGGGTATAAAGAAACCATGGGGGGATAGCACAGCACCCAGGAGCTAACAACAGGATTCTTCTTACACTAATAGGGGACTGATTGGGGCATTACAGAACATCCCCAAATTTGTAATTCTGTGAGCTGACACTTTTCTTCTAGGAACACAAGCCAGTCCTGAAATCTAGGAGGGAGCTAAGCGCATATTCTTAACTCATTTTTCTCTCTACCCCATCGGCAAAACCCAGCTGGAGGACAAGGCATACCACTGATGTGGTCTTTATGTGTTGACTGCCAAAGGGTAGAGAAGAGCAGGGAGTAGGTTTGGGCAGGAAAATGAAAGACCAAGCAGAAATCCCACCACCGGTCTAATAAAATAGCTACTACAACTATTTTTTTTGTAGTTGAGAAAACTGAGACAGGTTTAATAACTTAGTCAATTATCACAAACACAGATGGAGCAGACTGGTCTTCATAACTCCAAAGCTTAAAAACATTTTTCTATACTGTCTCTTCACTATGAATTTCTATAGTATATGTAAAATTTATTTGAAAAAAAACCCATAAATCACTTAGAGAACTCAAGATGGTATATATGTTAAACTAATTACTTCACTTAGAGGAAATGATTTTCCAGAAAGCTGCAGATTTACATACATTCCACACTTGTTCATGGCATGCCCATTGTGCTGTGCCCAGGGGTGAACAGGCCAGGTAATGTCCCCCGCCTTTCTCAGGAACAGAGCTTGAATTTAGCACAAAACAGTGTAGAAACAATATAAATACATAAGTAGGTTGTTTTAAATAGTAACAAATGATGTAAACGAAGTAGTGTAAAGTTGTAGAACAAAGGGTCTAAGTCCATTGGCCAAATCCAGCCCGCCGCCTGGTTTTGTATGGTCTGTGAGTTAAGAATGGTTTTTACATTTTTTCAGTTGTTGGAAAAATGTCACCAGTAGAATGATATTTTTGACAAGTGAAAATGGCAGGAAATTAAAATTGCGGTGTGTATAAATAAAGTTTTACTGGATAGCCATGCTCATTTGTTTACATATTATCTATGGCTGCTTTAATGCTATAATGGCAGAGCTCAGTAGTTGCAACAGGGACCGCATGGCCTGCAAAGCCTAAAATATTTACTATCTGACTCTTTAGAGAGCGTGACAGCTGGGGGCATGAATTATACTTTCAATTGGGTGGTCAGGAAAAACTTCAGAGAAAAGGGCCTTATTCACATTAAATTGGGTTGTCCTACAAAATTTCCTCTAAGAAATAGTCTAACAACTATTCGGCCTGTTCTGGTATCCCCCCGCCAAAGGAAAATAAGTGGCATATTTCAGCCATCATCCAGCCATAGGCCAAGTTTCCAAAATACAGAAATTTTGGCTCCAGCAGGAATGTTTCCAAAAGGTTCTATATGAAAACAAGGAGAGGAATTATTGTTATAGTACCACGGTGAGCTTTTTCAGCCAAAGATTGCATGTGTTATTTTGATTTTACACCATCAGATAGATTAATCAGAACTGTCTATAGGAGTGTTTGAACCAAAGGAAACTTGTCCTTTCTGCCAAAAGTCCACTGAGTCATTAACAGAATATAATAAAGAGTTGAGGCTTTAGTTTTGGAAAAGTTGTCATAAATTCTTCCTAGGAGGAACATCCATCCAGGAACTTTTGCAAAATTCTGCCCATATTTTAGGTGGAGACTGGATAAGGCAGCTGTGTGAGTTGAGGAAGAGAAAAGAAAGCTTCTTTTCTGTCATCTAAAACTAGGGTTTCGGTAAAGAATTGCTCCTCAAGCTCGAAGCAAAGAAAAGAGAATAGGCTCAGTGACCTATGGGAGATGCCACATTACATATATTATTCCCTTTGGTTTCCCACGAGGTGAAAACACATATAATCTTTACATTTAATCTGTATGAGGATGACAGATATGAGAAATAAGGCACTGAGAAGTAAGGAATTATTACATCTCCCCTTTTATTTACATGTGAAGAAAGGGAAGCTTAAGGAGTTTAAGTACTTTGCCAAATTCATATATATGAATGGCTGGAGTATGAATCCCATATGATTCCTGTCTTGGGTTTCTTCCTATGTTGGGTAATTCCCGGATTCCTTTACTGATCATACACACACACACACACACACACACACACACACACACACACACACATCTCTCTTTCTCTCTCGCTCTCTCTCCCCCACCCCACCCCCCACAGAGGATGCTGCAGATTTCTGTTTCTCAGCATGTGGGACAAGTTTAATCTTTTCAAGCATGGACTTTTTAATCAATCAGACTTGGATTAAAATCCTGGCTAACTCAACAGTGCGAAAAAATTCAGTGAGTTATTTAATTATGTAACTTTTAGCATCTTTATCTACAAAAATGATTTTAGCGTGCCTTCTCACCCACCCATCATTACTGAACTACCTTTACCTTTATTTATCTGCCTTTTCATAATCTCCCTTTATTGAACATGGTCAAGCTAATTTCCTTAAGATACAATCAGTGTAACAAATCACAAATTAAAAGACAAACACCCAAATAGAAAAAATGTAGGCAGAAGGTAAGATGATGCAGTTTTGGGGTTTTTTTTGGTGGTGAAATAAAGGGGTCAAATATACTAATACAATGAAGATTGACCACATTTGTAAAGAAATACAAACTAAATATAATTTGGAGTTTATCTGTTGGGTAGAACTTGGCAATTTGCAAGGTTAACACTGACAGTGTTGGAAAGTTGGTAGGAAAATCAGTAGCACTGATTAACAGTTGGTGACTGATACTGGTACTCCATTCCCCTCTAACACCAGTCCAGACACACTGCAGAAACTTGCTTTGGGGTTTCACTAACTTCCAGGAAGGACATGTGGCTCTTTCTGACCCCAGCTCCATGTCATCTGACTTTGCCAAGATCACCCTTCTCCCACAGTCCTGCTGTGCCTGGAGCTCTCCAGGAATGGCATAGCAGGGACTGAGCCAGTGAGGGACCTGGGATCAGCTAAGGGGTGGTCCCAGGAGGTGGTGTATCTGACAAAGGCCCTACGGGAGCTCTAACAGTAATACTGGAGCAATATGACTGGTAATGAGGCCAAAGAGAAATTAAAAGAGTCCAGGAGGAACTTGCTTGATTAGAGTTCATGTCCAGACTACCTTTTTACAGTATCTGTTAAAACATCAGTTGGACCAATTCATCTGCAAATATAATACCAAGATGGGAAGTTCAGATTGGATTCTAATCATATGCATCAAGTGCAAGTTTAAACAATTCGACAGTGTGGTGCATCTGATCCACTGCTAGGTTCAGATGTGTGAGGATAAATGGATGGGCCGGAAGCCTCCCCGAATGACACTATTTGCCTTTACCTGGCCAAACTGCACTACACGAACAGACCCTACACTCATTGCGGTCTGTAGACTCAGCGTTAGTCATCTTGGGCTGCCACACAGACCCCCACAGACTAGGTGACTGAAACAACGGCACCTTATTTCCATACAGCTCTGGAGGCTAGAAAGCCCAAGATCAAGTTCTGGCAGTTTGGTTCCTGGTGAGAACTCTTTCTGGTTCATAGACATTTCCCTTCTCCCTGCCTCCTCACCTGGAGAAAAAGAGGGCAGAGGTGGAGGAGCATTCCCTCTCCCTCATCTTATAAGGCCACAGTCCTATTGGATTTGGGCTCCACCCCATGACCTCACCGAACCTTAATTACCTCCTAAAAACCCTCTGTCCAGACATAGTCACATTGGGGGTAGGGTTTCAACTTACAAATTCAGGTTAGGACACAATTTCATCCATAGCCCTCACCGTCTGGGGACTGCATCTACAAGACCAAAAGTTTACTTGGATGAATATAAATTCCATCTGTAAGGGTTACTTTTTCTCTAAACGTGCCTCATGTACTGTATCTCTGAATGCAGCTGTGCAGAAGAGAGCCCAGACTTGACGCACAGCTCTAAAATTCTTTCCAAGAAGGGCTGAAGGTGATCTAATTTAAGTGAATGAAATGGTAACTAGGAGCTTTTAAACTAACTCCAGATTTTCACCTAGGTGATGTTTCCCTTAAGACAGACTCTGTAAAGGCTGTAGGAGTTTACAAGCAGAATTAATTGTCTTTCCATTAAGTCAAAGATCCTAGCACTGGCATAGATAAAAGCTCTTCATAGGAGCACCAAGAAAGTGGAAGGGACAAAGATAACACAAGCTTAGCTTCAATTTTATATGCTCAGTGATTAGAGTCTATTTTAGAACACTTTATATTTTGCAATCCTGTGTATCTAGGTGTTTTGTTAAACAGATCATAATTATGATTATTTATCCCTTATTTTAATGCAAATAACCAAATCAACCAAAAAGGTGACCATGAAATCATGTGTGTGTGTATACACACACACGTATATATATATATATATATTTTTTTTTTAATTGAAGGAGCACTGATACACAATCTTATATTGATTTCAAGTATACAACACAGTGGTTCCACAGTTATCCATATTATTAAATCTTCATGCCCTCTAGTGCACTTACTACCTATCAGTATAGAAAGATGTTACAGAATCATTGGCTATATTCTCCATGCTGTACTACCTAACATCCCTGTGACCAACTTAATATTGTAATTGCAAATTACTGTGCCCTTTTATCTCTCTCACCTGCTCCCCCATCCCAGCCCTGCCCCCCTTGGTAACCACTATCAGTCTACTGCTATTTTGTTCCTTCTGTTTCGCTTTGTTTTTATATTTCCAATTAGTGAAGTCATATAGTATTTGTCTTTCTCTACCTGGCTTATTTCACTGAGCATAATACCTTCTAGATCTATCCATGTTGTTGCAAATGGAAGGATTCCTTTTCTTTTTATGGCTGAATAATATTCCATTGTGTATTTGTACCACATCTTCTTTATCCATTCAGCTATTGATGGACACTTAGGTTGTTACCATATCTTGGCTATTGCAAATAGTATGGTGATAAACATAAGAGTGCAAATATCTTTTCAAATCAGGGATTTTGTTTTCTCCAGGTAAATTCCTAGAGGTGGAATTACTGGATCAAATGGTATTTCCATTTTAAGTTTCTTGAGGAAATTCAATACTGCTTTCCACAGTGGTTGCACCAATTTATATTCCCATGAACAGTGTAGGAGAGTTCCCATTTTTCCACATCCTTGCCAACATTTGTTATTTCTTGGCTTTTGGATAGTGGCCATTCTAACTGTTCTGAGGTGATAACTCATGTGGTTTTGATTTACATTTCCCTGATGATTAGTGATGTGGAGCATCTTTTCATGTTCCTGTTTGGCCATCTGTATTTTTTTTTTTGGAGGAATGTCTATTCAGGCCCTCTGCCCATTTTTTAATCTGGTTATTTGTGTTTTGGGTGTTGAGGTGTGTGAGCTCTTTATATATCTTGGATGTTAACCCTTTTCATATAAGTCATTTACAACTATATTCTCCCATACTGTATGGTGTCTTTTTGTTCTGCTGATGGTGTCCTTTGCTGTACAGAAGCTTTTTAGTTTGGTTTAGTCCCACTTGTTCATTTTTTATTTTGTTCCCCTTGCTCAAGGAGATGTGTCCAGGAAAAAAATTGCTCATAATTATGTTCAAGAGATTTTTGCCTATGTTTTCTTCTAAGAGCTTTATGGTTTCATGACTTACATTCAGGTCTTTGATCCATTTTGAGTTTACTTTTGTGAATGGAATTATACGGTAATCCAATTTCATTCTCTTGCATGTAGCTGTCCACTTTTTCCAACAAAAGTTATTGAAGAGGCTTTCTTTTCCCTATAGTATATTCATGGATCCTTTATTGTATATTAATTGCCACATATGCATGGGGTTATATTCGGGCTCTCTATTCTGTTCCATTGATCAATGGGTCTGTTTGTGTGCCAGTACCAAGCTGTTTTAATTACTGTGGCTTTGCAGAAGTTCTTGAAGTTAGGGAGCATAATTCCCTCAGCTTTGTTCTTTATTGGGATTGCTTTGGCTATTTGGAGTCTTCTGTGGTTCCATATGAATTTTATGACTATGTGTTCTAGTTTATTGAAAAATGCTGTTGGTATAGTTATAGGGATTGCACTGAATATGTAAATTGCTTTGGGCAGGATGGCCATTTTTACAATATTAATTCTTCCTATCCATGAGCATGGGATGGATTTCCATTTATTGGTGTCTTCTTTAATTTGCCTCATGAATATCATACAATTTTCAGAATATGGGTCTTTCACTTTCTTGGTTAGCTTTATTCCTAGGTATTTTATTCTTTTTGATGCAATTGTAAATGGAGTTGTTTTCCTATTTCCCTTTCTGCTAGTTTGTTGTTAGCATGGTCAAATACCTCAGATTTCTGAGTATTAATTTTGTATCCGGCAACTTTACTGAATTCAGTTATTAGTTCTAATAGTTTTCTTGGTGGAGTCTTTAGGGTTTTCTATGTAGAATATCACATCATCTGAAAATAGTGACAGTTTAGCTTTCTCCTTACTTTTTTGGAAGCTTTTTATCTCTTTCTTTGGTCTGATTGCCATGTCTGGGATCTCCAGTACTATGTTGAATAAAAGTGGTGAGAATGGACATCTTTGTCATGTTTCTGATCTTAGAGGAAAAGCTTTCAGCTTTTTATTATTAAGTATGATGTTAGCTGTGGGTGCCATATATAATAAAGGCCATTACACTGAGGTACATACCTTCTAAACCCATTTTGTTGAGACTTTTTACCATGCTTGGATGTTGAATTTGTCTAATGCTTTTTCAGTATCTATTGAGTTGAACATGTGGTTTTTATCCTTCTTTTTGTTAATATGGTGTATAGTATTAATTGCTTTATGAATATTGTACCATCCTTGCATCCCTGGAATAAATCCCACTTGGTCATGATAGATGATCTTTTTGATGTATTTTTTAATTCAGTTTGCTAATATTTTGTTCAGTGTTTTTACATGTATGTTCATCAGGGATATTGGTCTAAAATTTTCTTTTTTTGTGGTGTTTTTGTCTGGTTTTGGTGTTAGAGTGATGGTGGTCTCATAGAATGAATTTGGAGGTATTCCCTCCTCTTTTACATTTTGAAATACTTTAAGAAGGATGTGTATTAGCTCTTTTAAGTGTTTGGTAGAATTCAGCTGTGAAGCCATCTGTACCTAGGATTTTGTTCTCTTTTGGGGGAGGGTTTTGATTACCAATTTGATTTAATTGCTTGTACTTGGTCTGTTCAGATTCTTCCTGTGTCAGTCTTGGAAGGTTCTATTTTTCTGGGAAGTTGTTCATTTCTTTAAGGTTTCCATTTTATGGACATACAATTTTTCATAGTATTCTCTAATAATTGTATTTCTGTGGTATCAGTTGTGATTATTCCTTCTTTGTTTCTGATTTCGTTTATGTATGTACTCTCTTTTTTTCTTGATAAGTCTGGCTAGGGGTTTATCTATTTTGTTGATTTTCTCAAAGAACCAGCTCCTGGTTTTATTGATTTTTTTCTATTGTTTTATTCTCTATTTTACTTATTTCTTCTCTGATCTTTATTATGTCCCTCCTTCTACTAACTTTGTGATTCATTTGTTCTTCTTTTTCTAGTTTTTTTTCATTGTGAGTTTAGAATATTTATTTGGGATTGTTCTTGTTTCTTTGGGTAGGCCTGTATTGTTATGTACTTCCATCTTAGTACTGCTTTCATAATGTCCCACAGATTTTGGGTTGTTGAGTTTTTGTTTTCATTTTTCTCCATGTGCTGCTTGATTTCTTTTTTAATTTATACATTGATCCACTGATTTTTTAGAAATATGCTGTTTAGCCTCCATGTGTTTGTAGGCTTTGTTGCTTTCTCTGTGCAATTTATTTCTAGTTTCATACCATTGTGGTGCGAGAAGCTGCTTTATAAAATTTCAATCTTTTTCAATTTATTGAGTTTTTTTCTGTGTTCTAGTATATGATCTATTCTGGAGAATATTCCATGTATACTTGAGAAAAATGTATATCTTGCTGATTTTGGGTGGAATGTTCTGTAGATATCTGTTAAGTCCATATGATGTAATGCATTGTTCAATGTCTCTGTTTTCTTATTTATTTTCTGTCTGGTTGATCTTCCTATTGATGTGAGTGGTGTGCTAAAGTCTCCAAAAGTCAATGTGTTGCAGTGTATTTCCCCCTTTAATTCTGTTATATTTGTTTTACATATTTAGGATCTACTGTTTCTGGGTGCATAGGTATTTATAACGGTTATATCCTCTTGTTAGACTGACTCCTTTATCATTATGTAATGTCCTTTTTTATCTCTTGTTACTTTCTTTGTTTTGAATTCAATTTTGTCTGATGTAAGTACTGCTACTTCTCCTTTTTATCCCTATTATTTGCATGAAATATCTTTTTCATCCCTTCACTTTTAGTCTGTGCATGTCTTTGGGTTTGAAGTGAGTCTCTTGTAGGCAGCATATAGATGGTTCTTGTTTCTATATCCATTCTTCCACTCTATGTCTTTTGATTGGTGCAATCATACCATTTATATTTAAGATAATTATTGATAAGTATGTACTTACTGCCACTTTATTAATTGTTTCTGATTGCTTTTTAATAACTCCTCTCTGTTCCTTTCTTCCTCTCTTATATTCTTCTCTTGTTATTTGATGGTTTTCTTTAGTGTTGTGATTAGATTTTTCTTTTTTAACTTTTTTATGTATCTACTGTAGGCTTTAGTTTTGTGATTACCAAAGGTTCAAGGATAACCCCCTTAGAATATAACAAGTCTATATTAAGTTGCTGATTACTCTATTTCAAACACAATCTAAAGGTATTAGATGTCATAATCTGTACTTTTTGTATATCCCTTGACTGATTTTATGTATAATTGATTTTGCTTCTTTTGTTTTAATTTATACTGATTGGTAATTCATTGGTCTACTACCTTTACTGTGGATTTATTTTCACTGGTGAAAGCTATTTAACCTTAGGAACATTTCTGTCTATAGCAGTCTCTTTAACATATCCTGTAAGGCTAGCTTAGTGGTGGTGTGTTCCTTCAACTTTTGTTTATCTGAAAATTGTTTAATCCCTGCTTCAAATTTAATGATGATCTTGCCAGGTAGAGGATTCTTGGTTGAAGGTCCTTCTGTTTCAGTACACTAAATATTTCATGCCACTCCCTTCTGGACTGTTAATGTTTCTGCTGAGAAGTCTGCTGATAGCCTGATGGGGTTTCCTTTATAAGTAATCTTTTTTCTTTCTCTAGCTACTTTCAGTACTCTCTCCTTATCCTTGATTTTTGCAATTTTGATTATTATACGTCTTGGTGTTCTCTTCCTGGGGTTCCTTTTGTCAGAGGCTCTCTGTGCTTCCATAACCTCAATGTCTTTTTCCTTCCCCATATTGGGCAGATTTCAACAATTATTTTCTCAAAGAGACTTTCTATCCCTTTGTCTCTCCTCCTTCTGGTACCCTTATATTGTTTCTTTTGGATTGGTCACACAGCTTTCATCATTCTTTCATTCCTAGAGATCCTTTTTTCTCTCTGCTCCTCAGCTTCATTGTGTTCCTGTTCTCTAATTTCCATCTCATTGAGTGTCTCCTCTACTTACGGTAATCTACTCTTTAATGCCTCCATTGTATTTTTCATTTCAGTTATTGCATTTTTCGACGCTTCTCTCTCTTTGTTGAAGTCCTCCCTTTGATCTTAAACATTTTTCTGTAAATCAGTGAGTATGTTTGTGACTTTTACTTTGAAATCTTTGTCAAGAGGATTGGTTATCTCATTTTCATTTAGCCCTATTTCTGGTGTCCTGTCCTATAGTTTTGTTGGAAACATATTCCTCTTCCTCCTCATTTGTCAGGGTTTCTGTGTGTCTTCCTTTGTATTAGATAATTCTTCTATGCTTCCTGCTCTATAGAATAACAACTTCATGAAGGAGGCATCCTATGGTGCCCAGAAGCTCGAGACTCTTGCTCTCCAGTGCCTGGTTCTACTTTGTAGGAGTCCCAGCTGTTGTTGGTGTGCAGTGCTGGGAGTTTGCCTCAGCTGCCTTTTTGATCTGAGCAAAAACCTCTGCTGGGGTCGTTGTGGGTGAGGCCACCCTCTGCCTGCCCTGCAGTGATGGTGATGGTGGAGATTCAGGTTTCATGGGATGGGCGGGCCAATGTATGGCTCTGAGACAGGGCTTGGACAACCACAGGGAAAAGGAGCTCTTGGAGCTGGCTCCTGCAGGCAACTCCCTGGTTGGGCTTAAACAGGATGAGAAAGTTGTGAGAATCTCCCTCTGCCTTCCAGGCAGCAAAGTCTGACGCTGCTGTAGGGCTACATGGGTTAACTCCCCACAAGTGTATGCAGGAAGGACCCATGGGACTGTGTTGCCAGTGAGGGGGATTGAGCATCTGGGGCTCATAGGGTTCCCAATCTGTTGGGTGAAGCAGGGCTGGGCAGATATCATCCACCTGCCCTTACTCCTGAGGAGAGAGCTCCAGCCAACCCTTGCCCCTCTAGCACAGCTCCCACTGCTGGCAAAGGTTTCAAACTGCTGCCTCTGCTTTGGGTCTCAGGACCAGTGGAGCTCACCTGTCCTCCACAAGTGGCTTGCGTCTCAGCCTCCCAGAGTGTTTGAGCTGTCCCTGATGTCCAGCCCTGCTAATAACCAGAGCCCAGTATAATGTGGACTCATGCTCCCATAGCAGATCTTCAGGGCCAGGTATGCAGAGTTCCTATCCGCTCCCTGCTCTGTTCCTCTTTCTCATACCTGTGGGCTGTGGTGGGAGGATGGCTTGGTTCCTGCTTGCAGTTCTGCCACTTTACCCTTCTCTGTGTGGTCTTCTCTTCTTCCCCAGGTGTCGGGGGTCTGTTCTGCAGTCTTCAGGTCATTTTCAGGTTTAGTTGTGTTTGCTGTATTTTCTTCCTTTATGTGTATTTTGGAGGAGATTTCTGGCTTGCCTTCCTACTCCACCATCTTTTTCTCTGAACTCCCCCCCTCATATTTTTGTCTTTTTACTACACTTATGAATTTTCTCATGTGAATGACGACTGTAATAACGCATTTGAAGAGAGCCTTATCCCTGAGGTATTTCAAACCAGTGCAACAAAAGACTTTCTCTTCCTGGTTAAGGCTAAAGAAAGTCATATTGTACAGGTGCAGCTCAATCACATTAATAAAACCAATATAATATAGACGTTTTATCTTGTTGAAGTAGGTGTGTCCCAACCTGTTGCTACTGATTTTTTTGGAAACAACTTTAGAAATTTCCTTGAATTATTTAGCCCTGGATATCAGCAGTTGTCTTCCTTCTACCATGAGGAATACTTTGACTTTATTTTTTTCTAGATATAGAGTGATACTGCCTGATTTTCAGAATGCTTGTTTATTGCTGTTACTATTTTATTAGCATATATTAAAATGTAAAAACTGATTTTAAAAATATATTACATAAATAATCTCATTTTTTGTTTGTTTAGTTAGAAGGTTATCATTTCAGTCATCAGAAAGACTAAAATTAACAGGATGGATAATCCTAAGTTTTGGCAAAAATGTCAAGCTAGTATACTGCTGGTAGATGTATAAATTATACAAGTTATTTGGAAAATCTTCAGGCATTAACTGCTGAAGTTGAACAAACGCATACTCTATGATCCAGTGTATCATTCGTAATTTTCACATAATTTTAGGCAGTAAACCACCACAAACTTTTTGTTATACAGCAACAAACACTATTTCTAGCTCATATAAATGCATGACAGCTGGGTTTTAGTTGATCTAAGCTGTGCTAAAATGGGCCTGTCTCCAGATCATGGGTTGAGTTCAATACCAGGTTTCCCAGGGTATGTTCTTTTCATAGCCTACAAGGGACAATTAGAAGCAGTATATGCCTCTTAAGATCTGGGCTCAGAACTGGTAACTGACACTTTCACCCACATTTCATTGCCAAGGTAAGGTACATGTCCAAGCTTAACATCAATAAAGCAAAAAATATATCCTTGTATAGCATGTTCCTTCCATGAAGATTTTGAAGATAGTTCATTGGAAATATAAGTGAGAACATAAAAATAAAAAGAGTAAGTTGAAAAAAAATAGAAAAGAGAATCCAAAAGTTGTGGGATAATATACAATGGTCTATCTAACGTATGAATAATTCCCAGAAGAGAGGAGGGAAAAAATAAATGTGTAAAGACATTAATTATTAATAAGCAAAACTCAGTTATATATACATATACATATATGTATATATTATTAAGGTGTCATTGATATATAATCTTATAAAGATTTCACATGAACAACATTGTGCTTTCAACATTCACCCATGTTATCAAGTCCCCCACACACCCCACTGCAATCATTGTCCATCAGCGTAATATGGTATTATAGAGTCACTACCTGTCTTCTCTGTGTTATACTGCCTTCCCTGTGCACCACCCTACATTATGCGTGCTAATCATAATGCCCCTTATTCTGCTTATCCCTCCCTCCCCACCCACCCTCCTCACTTCCTTCCTTTTGGTAACCACTAGACCATTCTTGGAGTCTGTGAAACTGCTGCTGTTTTGTTCCTTCAGTTTTACTTTGTTGTTACACTCCACAAATAAGGGAAATCATTTGGCACTTGTCTTTCTCTGCCTGGCTTATTTCACTGAGCATAATATCCTCCAGCTCCATCCATGTTGTTGCAATTGGTAAAATTTGTTTTCTTTTTTATGGCTGAATAATATTCCATTGTGTATATGTACCACATCTTCTTTATCCATTCATCTACTGATGGACACTTAGGTTGCTTCTATATCTTGGCTATTGTAAATAGTGCTGCGATGAACATAGGGGTGCATATGTCTTTCTGAATCTGAGAAATTGTATTCTTTAGGTATTTTCCTAGGAGTGGAATTCCTGGGTCAAATGGTATTTCTATTTTTAGTTTTTTGGGGAAATCTCCATATTGCTTTCCACAATGGTTGAACTAATTTACATTCAATACACAGTTATATTTTTAAACACCAGCTATAGGCAGCTCAAAAATAAAAGATAAGTTGTGTATACTATTTATAAAAGCACCAAAAAAATCAAAATCAAAGAATGTACCTAACAAAAGATATAGTTATATAAACCGTTTAATAGGAAATTTAATTTTAACATTTTTTAAACAATATAAAGTATACCTGGGCCAACTGAGAAATATACCCTATTTGTGGATGGGAAGAAACACCATCAACATGTCATTTGTTCTGAACTGATTTGTAAATAAAATTCAAGATAAATTTTTTTCTGTGGAATTTGATATGTTGATTTTAAATGTTTGTAGAAGAGCCATGAGTAGTTAATGTAAGTTCAGTGATGAACAAGTTTGGAGGAATTTTCCTAAATGATATCAAATTTATTGAAAGGCTATATTAAATGATAGCTATAGTGTGACATGCCCTCAAATAGGCAAATAAATCAAAAGAGACCCTATAAATAGATACATTTATAGAGAAAAATTGATTTAACCCAGCATATAAACCACCATAATGGAATATCAACAAAAGTATAATATGATACAACATACATCTCAAGTGGTACTTAGTGGTAAATTTATAGCCTAGCAACATTTATTTATGAATTGGAAGGAATAAATTTAAATGACAAAAGATTTAAATCAAATATCTGTGTAACTGAACAAAGAGTAAACGAAAATTTTAGTAATATAGTAATATAGTAAAGTGCAAAAAATGCATTGAATAGAAAACAAGGAAGCAATAAAAAAGTGTAGGTCTATTATGCTTGGGTGCTTATTGTTACCAACTATTTTTAACTTTCTATTTATTTTTCTGAACTGTTCAATAATTTTACAAAGAACACATAAATTGGAAAGGAAGAGACAAAATCTGTCCTAAAACCAAAGATAGTGTGACTCAGGAAAAAACAAATACAAGAAAATCTATAGATGATTGTTAGAAACAATAATAAGCATCAAGGAGTTTTCTAGGTATATGATAGTCATATAAAAGAGCAATAGCATTCTTATTTGTCACTGTAACTGACTGGGAAAAATAACAAGCAAATGATTAATATGCATTGTGGACATCTACAAATTAGATGAAAACAACATATAGAAAAATATGCAGCCAGACAGATTAAAGATGGCAGTGTGAGAGGTGAGACAGAGGCTTCCTCCTAAAACCACATATAATACGAAAATATAACTGATACAACTACTCCTGAAAGAGCAACAGGAAAGAGAACTGCGCCAACTGCATACACCTGGAGACAAGAGCAGACCTCACAGAACAGGGTAATATACTAAAGATGTGCCTGGCGGGATCCAAGCCCTTCCCCCACCCCAGCTCACAGGCGGGAGGAAGAGAAACGGAGCAGGGAGGGAGTGGAGACCTGGGACTGCTGAATACCTAACTCCGGATATCTGCTCTGGGAGCACAAACCTACATTTCATGGTGCTTGCATAATACTCTTGTAATTAGGGGGTTGGAAAGGTATGACAGGCAGAATTCCTGGAGAGACTGAGATTCCAGCTGCTTGTGGAAAGCAGGGATCCATATCCAGCTGCTCTGGGACAAAAGAAAGGCCAGCAGTCTGAGAGACTTCCTAACAAGGAAGCCCTTAACAAGAGGGCTGCTAAAGGTGCAAGGATTGCACAGAGCTTATTGCTCAGGAGAAAGGACAGGTAGACAAAACTGTCCAGGGGCACTCTGCCCAGCAGGTTGGGAGCTATCATGATGTTCAGGTGCTCCAGCTCCCTGGCTGCCTACACAGCTCCAAGAACCCCCTCCGTGATAGGGAGCCTACTGCGCCTTTCTCCTGGTCAGCCCCACCTGACTCGCAAACTGGCAAACCCTACCCTGGCATTAGGCCACCCAGAGGGAAGATCTATCTACAACAACTACAAACACAAAGCATAGAGGCTTATACCTGTGTGCTCAGCCCATTGGTTCAGGCAGTGGAGGCAGGCATAGCAGCCAGGGAGCAGGAAACAGCTCTTTCCTCCACACAGGCACCAAGACCACTCAACCCCCGACATTACTTCAGGGGCTGCGAAGCTCCAGAGAGTAGAGCTTCTGGGCACTGGAGAGTGCCATAAGCAAATGTGAAACGCCAAAGGAACCTGGTTCAGAGTAAAATTATTAATACAACTCCTGAGAAAGAATTAAATGATGTCAACCTCATGACTCTTCCTGAAAGGGAGTTCAAAATAAAAATCATTAACATGCTCATGGAGGTACGGAAAGATATTGAAGAACTCAGGAATGAACTCCGGTCGGAGATCCAATTGTTGAAGAGCACAATAAAGGGTATTAAAAGCAGATTGGATACGGTGGAGGAGACAATAAATGAAATAGAAAACAGAGAAAAGGAATACAAAGAAGCTGAGGCACAGAGAAAAAAGGATCTCTAAGAATGAAAGGATATTGAGAGAACTGTGTGACCAATCCAAACAGAACAATATCTGCATTATAGGAGTACCAGAAGAAGAGAGAGAAAAAGGGATAGAAAGTGTCTTTGAGGAGGTAATTGCTGAAAACTTCCTGAATCTGGGGGAGGAGATAGTCTCTCAGGCCATGGAGGTACACAGATCTTCCAACACACAGGACCCACGGAAGACAACACCAAGACATATAGTAATTAAAATGGCAAAAATCAAGGATAAGGACAGACTATTAAAAGCAGACACAGAGAGAAGTAAGATCACATACAAAGGAAAGTCCATCAGTTTATCATCAGACTTCTCAACAGAAACCTTACAGGCCAGAAGGGAGTGGCATGAGGTATTTAATGCAATGAAGCAGAAAGGCCTTGAACCAAGATTACTTTATCTGGCAAGATTATCATTTAAATTTGAAGGAGGGATTAAACAATTCCCAGATAAGCAAAAGCTGAGAGAATTTACCTTCCACAAACCAACTCTACTGTGAATTTTGGAGGGACTGCTGTAGATGGAAGTGTTTCTACGGTTCAATAGCTGTCACCAGAGGTAATAAAACCACAGTAAAGAAAGTAGAACAGCTAATTACTAAGAAAATGCAAAATTAAATTAACTATCCCTAAAGTCAATCAGGGGACAGACAAAGAGTACAGAATATGATACCTAATATATAAAGAATGGAGGAGGAAGAAAAGGAGAGGATAAAAAAGAAGAACCTTTAGATTGTGTTTGTAATAGCATATTAAGTGAGTTAAGTTAGACTGTTAGATAGTAAGGAAGTTAACCTTAAACCTTTGGTAACCAAGAATGTAAAGCCTACAATGGCAATAAGTACATACCTATCCATAATCACCCTAAAGGTAAATGGACTGAATGCACCAGTCAAAAGACATAGAGTCACTGAATGGATAAAAAAAAAAGACCCATCTATATGCTGCCTACAAGAGACTCAATTTATTTATTTTTATTTTTCTTTTTCTTTTTTCTTTCTCTTTTTTTAAGTCTAAGACATTTGGGGCAATCCCATCCACTGGTCTGTGACCCAGTTCTCACCAGTGGGATGAAGCTTCCTCTCTCTAAATGGAGAGTCACCGAAAGAGCTGCTGTGGCTGTCTTGCTACAGCCTGGATAGCAAATGAACACCAAGATGGCCAAGTGGAGAGATCGAAGAACACAGGAGTTCATTGACTCAAGCTACTGGCTCACATAACCCTGGAGCTTGCTTTTTAGCGGGAGTTCCCTTTATGTGGAGATGATAAGTTTTCTTGGTGTTTAAGCCCTTTGAGTTGGTGTTTCTATTACTTGCAGCCGGAAGCATCCGCATTGATGAACTATTCTTTTTTCTTTAATATAATTTATTTTGGTATCATTAATCTACAATTACATGTGCAATATTATGGTTATTAAACTACCCCTTCATCAGGTCCCCCCCACCAACCCCAATACAGTCACTGTCCGTCAGCGTAGTGAGATGCTATAGAGTCACTACTTGTCTTCTCTGAGTTGTACAGCCCTCCCCGTACCCCCCCCAAAATTATTTCTGCTAATCGTAATGCCCCTTTTTCCCTCTTATCCCTCCCTTCCCACCCATTTTCCCCAGTCCCTTTCCCTTTGGTAACTGTTAGTCCGTTCTTGGGTTCTGTGAGTCTGCTGCTGTTTTGTTCCTTCAGTTTTTTTTTCTTTGTTCTTATACTCCACATATGAGTGAAATCATTTGATACTTGTCTTTTTCGGCTTGGCTTATTTCACTGAGCATAATACCCTGTAGCTCCATCCATGTTGTTGCAAATGGTAGGATTTGTTTTCTTCTTATGGGTGAGTAGTATTCCATTGTGTATATGTACCACTTCTTTATCCATTCATCGACTGATGGACACTTAGGTTGCTTCCATTTCTTGGCTATTGTAAATAGTGCTGCGATAAATATAGGGGTGTATAATGTCTTTTTCAAATTGGGCTGCTGCATCCTTAGGGTAAATTCCTAGGAGTAGAATTCCTGGGTCAAATGGTATTTCTATTTTGAGTTTTTTGAGGAACCTCCATACTGCTTTCCACAATGGTTGAACTAATATGCATTCCCACCAGGAGTGTAGGAGGGTTCCGTTTTCTCCACATCCTCGCCAACATTTGTTGTTTGTGTTTTGGATGTTGGCCATCCTCACTGGTGTGAGGTGATATCTCATTGTGGTTTTAATCTGCATTTCTCTGATGATTAGCGATGTGGAGCATCTTTTCATGTGCCTGTTGGCCATCTGAATTTCTTCTTTGGAGAAGTGTCTATTCATGTCCTCTGCCCATTTCTTAATTGGATTATTTGCTTTTTGTTTGTTAAGGTGCATGAGTTCTTTATATATTTTGGATGTCAACCCTTTATCAGATACGTTATTTATGAATATATTCTCCCATACTGTAGGATGTCTTTTTGTTCTACTGATGGTGTCCTTTGCTGTACAGAAGCTTTTCAGCTTGATATAGTCCCACTTGTTCATTTTTGCTTTTGTTTCCCTTGCCCGGGGAGATATGTTCATGAAGAAGTTGCTCATGTTTATGTCCAAGAGATTTTTGCCTATGTTTTTTTCTAAGAGTTTTATGGTTTCATGACTTACATTCAGGTCTTTTATCCACCTTGAGTTTACCTTTGTGTATGGGGCTAGACAGTAGTCCAGTTTCATTCTCTTACATGTAGCTGTCCAGTTTTTCCAACACCAGCTGCTGAAGAGGCTGTCATCTCCCCATTGTATATCCAAGGCATTTTATCAAATATTAATTGACTGTATATGTTTGGGTTAATGTTTGGATTTTCTATTCTGTTCCACTGGTCTGTGGGTCTGTTTTTGTGCCAATACCAAATTGTCTTGATTACTGTGGCTTTGTAGTAGAGCTTGAAGTCAGGGAGTGTAAGTCCCCCTGTTTTATTCCTCATTCTCAGGATTGCTTTGGCTATCCAGGGTATTTTGTGGTTCCATATGAATTTTAGAATTATTTGTTCCAGTTCATTGAAGAAAGCTGTTGGTAGTTTGATAGGGATTGCATTGAATCTGTAGATTGCTTTAGGTAGTATAGCCATTTTGACAATATTTATTCTTCCCAGCCAAGAGCATGGGATGCATTTCCATTTGTTAGTGTCCTCTTTAATTTCTCTTAGGAGTGTCTTGTAGTTTTCAGAGTACAGGTCTTTCACTTCCTTCGTTAGGTTTATTCCTAGGTATTTTATTCTTTTTGATGCAATTGTGAATGGAATTGTTTTTCTGATTTCTCCTTCTGTTAGTTCATCGTTAGTGTATAGGAAAGCAACAGATTTATGTGTGTTAATTTTATATCCTGCAACTTTGCTGAATTCAGGTATTAGTTCTAGCAGTTTTGGAATGCAGTCTTTAGGGTTTTTATGTACAATATCATGTCATCTGCAAATAGTGATGATTTGACTTCTTCTTTACCAATCTGGATGCCTTGTATGTCTTTGTTTTGTCTGATTGCCATGGCTAGGACCTCCAGTACTATGTTGAATAACAGTGGAGAGAGTGGACATACCTGCCTTGTTCCCGATCTTAGATGAAAAGCTTTCAGCATCTCGCCATTAAGTATGATGTTGGCTGTGGGTTTGTCATATATAGCCTTTATGATGTTGAGGTACTTGCCATCTATACCCATTCTGTTGAGAGTTTTAATCATGAATGGGTGCTGAATTTGTCAAATACTTTTTCAGCATCTATGGAGATGATCATGTGGTTTTTGTTCTTCTTTTTGTTGATGTGGTGGATGATGTTGATGGATTTTCGAATGTTGTACCATCCTTGCATTCCTGAGATGAATCCCACTTGATCATGGTGTATGATCCTCTTGATGTATTTTTGAATTCAGTTTGCTAATATTTTGTTGAGTATTTTTGCATCTATGTTCATCAGCGATATTGGTCTGTAATTTTCTTTTTTTGGTGAGGTCTTTGCCCGGTTTTGGTATTAGAATGATTCTGGCTTCATAGAATGAGTTTGGAAGTATTCCCTCCTCTTCTATTTTTTGGAAAACTTTAAGGAGAATGGGTGTTATTTCTTCTCTATATGTCTAGTAGAATTCAGAGAAGTGACTCACTTTAAACCCAAAGACATAGACAGACTAAAAGTGAAGCGATGAAAAAGACATTTCCTGCAACTAATGGGGAGAAAAACTAGTATCAGACATAATAGACTTCAAAACAGAGAAAGTCCCAAGAGGCAAAGAGGAATATTACATAATGATAAAAGGGTCAATCCAACAAGAAGATATAACCATTATAAATATCTATGTGCCCAACACAGGAGCACCTACATATGTGAAACAAATACTAACAGAATTAAAAGGGGAAATAGCATGCAATGCATTCATTCTAGGAGACTTCCACACCCCCCTACCTTTGAACAGATCAACCAGACAGAAAATAAGTAAAGAGACAGAGGCACTGAACAACACATTAGATCAGATGGACCTAACAGACATCTACAGAACTCTACACCCAAAAGCAGCAGAATACACATTCTCCTCAAGTGCATATGGAACATTTTCAAGAATAGATCATATTCTAGGCCACAAAAAGAGCCTCAGTAAATTCAAAAAGATTGAAATTGTTACCAACCAGTTTCTCAGACCACAAAAGTATGAAACTAGAAATAAATTACTGAAAGAAAATGAAAAATCCCACAAACACATGTATGCTTCACAACATGCTTCTAAATAACCAATGGATCAATGACCCAATAAAAACAGAGATCAAGCAATATATGGAGACAAATGACAACAATAACTCAACACCACAAAATCTGTGGGATGCAGTGAAGGCTGTGCTACGAGGAAAGTATTTCAATGCAGGCCTACCTCAGGAAAGAAGCACAATCCCAAATGAGCAGTCTAACCTCACAATTAACGAAAATAGTAAAATAAGAACAAAAGAGACCCAAAGTCAGTAGAAGGAGGGACATAATAAAGATTAAAGCATAAATAAATAAAATCGAGAAGAATAAAACAATAGAAAGGATCAATGAGAGCAAGAGCTAGTTCTTCAAGAAAATTAACAAAATAGATAAACCCCTAGCCAGACTTATCAAGAAAAAAAGAGAGTCTACTCATATAAACCGAATCAGAAATGAGATAGGAAAAATCACTACGGACACCACAGAAATACAAAGAATTATGAGAGAATACTATGAAAAATTGTATGCTAACACACTGGATAACCTAGTAGAAATGGACAACTTTCTAGAAAAATATAACCTTCTAAGGTTGACCCAGAAAGAAACAGAAAATCTGAACAGATCAATTACCTGCAATAAAATGGAAGAGGTAAACAAAAATGTACATAAGAACAAAATTACTGGACCAGATGGCTTCACCGCTGAATTTTATCAAATATTTAGTGAATACCTAATACCCATCCTCCTTAAAGTTTTTCAAGGACCAGATGAAGGGGGAATACTTCCAAACTCATTCCACGAGGGCAGCAACACTCTAATACCAAAACTGGGCAAAGACACCAAAAAAAAAGAAAATTACAGACCAATATCCCTGATGAACACAGATGCAAAAATACTCAGCAAAATATCAGCAAACCGAATTAAAAAGTACATCAAAAGTATCGTCCATCATGATCAAGTAGGATTTATTCCAGGGATGCAAGAATGTTACGACATTCGAAAATCCATCAACATCATCCAGCACATCAACAAAAAGAAAGACAAAAACCACATGATCATCTCCATAGATGCTGAAAAAGCATTTGACAAAATTCAACATCCATTCATGATAAAAACTCTCAACAAAATGGGTATAGAGGGCAAGTACCTCAACATAATAAAGGCCATATATGACAAACCCACAGCCAACATTATACTTAACAGTGAGAAGCTGAAAGCTTTTCCTTTAAGATCGGGAACAAGACAAGGATTCCCACTCTCCCCACTTCTATTCAACATAGTACTGGAGGTCCTAGCCATGGCAATCAGACAACACAAAGAAATAAAAAGCATCCCGATTGGCAAGGAAGAAGTTAAACTGTCCCTCTTTGCAGGTGACATGATATTGTACATAAAAAACCCTAAAGAATCCACTGCAAAACTAATAGATCTAATATCCCAAGTCAGGAAAGTTGTGGGATATAAAAATAATGCACAGAAATCTGTGGCATTCCTATACACTAACAATAAACTAGCAGAGAGAGAAATCAGGAAAACCATTCCATTCACTGTTCCATCAAAAAGGTTAAAATACCTACAGTAAACCTAACCAAGGAAGTGAAAGACCTATACTCTGAAAACTACAAGACACTCATGAGAGAAATTAAAGAAGATACCAATAAATGGAAACACATCCCATGCTCATGGATAGGAAGAATTAATATTGTCAAAATGGCCTTCCTGCCTCAAGCAATCTACAGATTCAATGCACTTCCTATCAAAATACCAACAGCATTCTTCAACAAACTAGAGAAAATCATTCTAAAATTCATATGGAACCGCAAAAGAACTCGAATAGCCAAAGCAATCCTCAGAAGGAAGAATAAAGCTGGGGGGATTATGCTCCCCAACTTGAAGCTCTACTATAAAGCCACAGTAATCAAGACAATTTGGTACTGGAACAAGAACAGACCCATAGACCAATGGAACAGACTAGAGAGCCCTGATATAAACCCAACCATATATGGTCAATTGATATATAATAAAGGAGCCATTGTCATACAATGGGAAAATGACAGCCTCTTCAACAGCTGGTGTTGGCAAAACTGGACAGCTACATGCAAGAGAATGAAGCTGGATTATTGTTTAACCCTTTACACAAAAGTAAACTCAAAATGGATCAAAGACCTGAATGTAAGTCATGAAACCATAAAACTCTTAGAAGACAACATAGGCAAAAATCTTTTAAGCATGAGCAACTTCTTCCTGAACGCATCTCCTCTAGCCATGGAAACAAAAGCAAAAATGAACTCGGGACTACATTAAACTAAAGTTTCTGTACAGCAAAGGACACCATCAACAGAACAAAAAGGCATCCTACAGTATGAGAGAATGTATTTGTAAAGGATATATCAGACAAGGGGTTAACATCCAAAATATATAAAGAACTCATACACCTCAACACCCAAAAAACAAATAACTCGATTAAAAAATGGGCAGAGGATATGAAGAGAGAATTCTCCAAAGAAGAAATTCAGATGGCCAACAGACACATGAAAAGATGCTCCACATCACTAATCATCAGGGAAATGCAAATTAAAACCACTATGAGATATCTCCTCACACCCGTAAGGATGGCCAGCATCCAGAAGACTAAGAACAACAAATGTTGGCAAGGATGCGAAGAAAGGGAGCCTTCCGACACTGCTGGTAGGAATGTAAGCTAGTTCAACCACTGTGGAAACAATATGGAGGTCCCTCAAAAAACTAAAAATAGAAATACCATTTGACCCTGGAATCCCACTCCTTGGAATTTATCCAAAGAATACAACTTCTCAGACTCAAAAGATATATGCACTCCTATGTTTATTGCAGCACTTTTTACAATAGCCAAGAAATGGAAGCAACCTAAGTGTCCATCAGTAGATGAATGGATAAAGAAGAAGTGGTACATATACACAATGGAATACTATTCGGCCATAAGAAAGAAACAAATTCTCCTATTTCCAACAACATGGATGGAGCTAGAGGGTTTTATGCTCAGTGAAATAAGCAGGCGGAGAAAGACAAGTACCAAATGATTTCCCTCATTTGTGGAGTATAACAATGAAGCAGAACTGAAGGAACAAAATAGCAGCAGACTTGGAGACTCCAAGAAGGAGCTAGTGGTTACCAAAGAGGAGGGATGTGGGAGGGCGGGTGGGGAGGAATGTGGGAGGGCGGGTGGGGAGGGAGGGAGAAGGGGATTGAGGGGTATTATGTTTAGTACACATGGTGTGGGGGGTCAACAGGAAAACAGTGTAGCACAGAGATGGCAAACATTGAATCTGTGGCATCTTACTACAGTGAAGGACAGTGGGGTATCCATTGGGGTATGGATGGGGACCTGATAATATGGGTAAATGTAGTAACCACATTGTTTTTTCATGTGAAACCTTCATAAGAGTGTATATCAATAATACCATAGTAAAAAAATTTTTTTTAATGCTTCCAAAGCCATGTATCCAAAATCTATTCAGAGACTTGTAATCACGTTTGATCCCTCACAGTGCCTTATAGGTTTATTAAAAGTAGTGTTTCTCCAAAAAAAGAAAAAGAAAAAAGAAAAATGTGCCGAGGATATGGACCAGCTATTCACAGATGAACAAATCTGAGTACACAAAAAGTATATGAAAATGTCAACTTTGCTTGTCAGCAGGTAACTTCCAATTAGTATAATAAGATATTTTATGTTTTATGATGATATTTTAAAAGTATTAAAATAATAGATATTGGTAAGGATATAATTGGGCACAGAAAATGGTGTAACTGGTTTGGAAGCTGTTCCATAACATCCAGTAAAGTTAAAGAAATGTGTGACGTGTGACCTAGGAATTTCTCTCCTCTGTATATAGCCTAAAGAGGCTCCCTAACAAGTGCACAAGGATCTGTTTTTAGGAATGTGTGTTAGAGCAGTGACTGTAGTTACACAAGTTGAAAGCAACCTAAATAGTTTTCAGCATAATACTATTAGTATCACTATCATAAATTGTGGTATTTTCACAGAATGGAATAGAATACAGTCAACACAAATAAAGAAGAGCTACCTGTATTTGCAGGAAATATTTCAAAAGCAATGTTCATCAAAAAAAAAAAAAGCAAGACCAAATTGAAGAATAATATGTACCATATGATACAATGTGAATAAAGTTTAAAATATGTAAAGTAATTTCAGATAGGTAAGATCAGTACAAAATTAGTCATAGGAATGAGAAGCACAAAATTGTGGGTTATGGTTAATGCTGTTCAGTTGGGGAAGGCATGAAGGAGGGAGTACCCTGGGGGATCCAAGTGCAACTGCTATGTTTTATAACTTAAGCAAATTAAACAAATATGGCAAAATATTAAAATTTCGATGCTGGCTACACAGATAGTATTTTTATTATTTTATGGAATTCTGTTCTTGCATGAACTATATTGTAATGAAAATGTTTTCTAAAAAGCAATTAGCACTGTGTTTGTCAAAAGAAACAAGTGTTTGAATCTGGCCCCAAATCCACACGTTTTTCAATGTTTGAAAAAAAATTTGTTCTCCAACTGAGTTTTTCCCATCTATTATTTAGCTAACTATTGCTAGATGAAACTCCTGTGACCAACTTTTTGGGTCCAAAAGAATTGTGCCCAGCAAAAGGATGAATTCCTATTTTAGGAATGCATTGTGTTTAGAGGTACTTGCAGAAGAAAAGATTTTTAAAAGTTACCTAGATGACTATTTTCAAACCATTTTTAGTAGTTTTTCTTTATTTTCAAGTGAATTCTTATCTAAATTCCCACATATAAAGCATATATAAATGAATCTGCTCTCTGCTCCATGAAATCCTGGCTAAAAGGCACCAGGGTTCCTTGGAGAAATGGCTGATTCCAGTCTGAGGCAGGAAATGTACCAGATGAGCTTGGGGCATCTTGTGCCAGAGTAAAAAGGCACTCGAAGACTAATGGTGTCTCATCAAAAAGACACAGGAGACAATTTGAAGGAGCTCTCATTGGCCTAAGATGGGACATTTGGGAATCAAAAAGAATAATGAGTTGACAGTGCATTAAAATGCTTCAAATACATCACTACTTACAAGTTGCAAGTGATACTAAAAACAAAACAAGCACGAAACTAAATTAACACTGCGCAGTGGTGACTGTGGAAAGTTACTGGAGGACAAACACTACTCTGAAAATTCATAACATGGGAAGGATTCAAACAGCAGACAGAAACAGGGACGCCAATGCCAGCCTCTCCATATGCTTCCCTTGCTCTGACAGGCTATGGTTTGAAAGTCATTGCTGTAGGCCATCCTTCCGTAGGACATTCACAAAAACGTCTCCTCTAAGCTCCAGCAAAGAGAGGACTGCTCACTCTGAGGAGGGGGTGGGGTTAACCCCTGTCCTCTTAGCCACCCACTGAATCTTTAACAGCAAGCCTGTAACAGTACTTTCCCTCAAAGAAAACTAAAGTTAATGTCCTTACAACTTTTATTCATTGGGTCCTTTTCTCCAATCAGGAATGAAAAACAAAGAGCCTAAACCCTCTTCAACATGACTGTATTTTCGATGTGCAGACAGCTTTTAGGGTCCACCTGTCAGAGCCAGGTCATACATCTCCAGTTCCTTCCTTTAACCCTTGATCATATATCATAGTTTTCATTCCATCCCGATCTGGGCCCACTGGGTAGACTATATTTCATTTTATCTTTCCCTCTTGTATATTATGCACTTAAAATTAAAGAGGAAACTCCTTCCATGTGGAACCTGACCATGACAGTATAATGAGGAATTATTATTAATACTTGTTAATATATCCCATATGATCATTAGGCTATATAATAAATTCACAAAAAAGAACCACTGACCATAACTTTTTAGGTTTGGAAATCTGGTGCTACTCAGTATCGCTGTACAATTTTAACAAGTTAACAATAGGAATGAAAGATGATTTCATGCTCAGGAACTCATCATGGCTACATTTTACACACATTACAGGAAGATAAAACCCTGATGTTTGGAATGGGATATTGTTTTCCTTCATGCCATGCAATTTGTGCCTGAGACTTAATGCTATGTGAGAGATACTGAGAACACAGCCATTTTCTACACTTCCTGAAAATAGTATGGCAGGCTCTTAGTGAAAAAAATTACTCTATTGCCTTCATGAAAAATTGATTTGTTATATTTTATGATTAGTTTTTACATGCACAGATAGGAAACAAGAACAATATGTCACTGGGATTATTGCAGGGGGCTGAGCGGTCTCATTTTGAGAACTTGTACACTTTAGGTCAGTTTTGGGAGATGGCTCATGGCTTGCAAAACTTTTTTAAACAACAGAAGGAATTATGTTGTTTGGTTGTTTATGGTAAACTCAAGAAAGATGAGATTCTGTAAGTCTGGGAAATGAGAGTTGAAAATAAATGCCTCTCCGAAAGGAGATATCCCATACATGCTAGCTATTAAGTTTATTTTCATTATAGCATAAAGAAAGATATTTTTATATACCACTTAAATAGGACCACTTAAGATATATTCTGAATGGTAACAGATAATCTTCACATTATCTTTTACATAATCTTTCTGAGGCTTTTAAGTGTTGATAACTGTTATTTGGTACTGGTTAAGCATTGTGTTTTCCTAAAATAACCACTCAGCCTTAGGCAGTAAGAAATGAGGAAGATGAGGCCAAGGAAATACACAGCAATAGCAGAAAGAGAAGCAAATCAAGTATTTTGAAGGACTGAAGAATTAAGGACTATAGTGTTATGGAACAAGCTAAATCTGAATGCTTCATTCATCAACAGGCTTTAAAATTAAATGAATGCTATGACCAGGTACTGGGCAAGGTGAGGGATACAATAATGAATAATGAATACATTCATGCAGTTTACAGTCTAGTGGGGAAGACAGACATTGAACAAATAAATTAGGTAAAACACTAATAATTGTTGTTGTAATACATGATATGAATGGACTTTAGATATCTGATAAGAATGAAAACCTGAGCTTTAATCTAGTCTGGTGACACCAACCTTCTTTTGAGCAATTAGACTTAAGAGGGGTCAGCAAGGGGAGAGGATAGGTATGTGAAAAAAAAGCTGTTTGGCAGATTCAGGGGAGAATAGAAAACCTGTAAAAGACACATCAAGGGAGGCTGTAGGGATAAGCAGGAGCCAGATTACCCAGGGCCCTGCAGGCTATGCAAGGCTTTGCTGTTAAAACAAGAGCAGTCAATGAAGATTTTTAAGTGTGTAACATAGTTTACACCTTGAAGTTTAAAATAGTTTGCCTATTATAGATTGAAAACAGAGGAGATTTACTTTTGATATTGTTAATTCTTTCTTTGTTGAGTGTCCTTGGGTGAGTATCTTTAGGTTATCTGAGCCTTGGTATGAACATTGGCAAAATTGAGGGAAGAAATTAAATAATTTGAAGACGTCACAGCTCCTTAAGTGTGTGACCTGAATTACCCCAACATTCTTACTTTGTTCCTGTGCCTTGGCAAATTTGATTTCCTTTAGCTGTTAGCAATAACTCCTATGCCAGCTCTTAAGATAATTTGCTTTTTGAGAACCATGTCTCAGAAGTATGAATGTCAAATGCAGTTATGAATTGGAAAGGAGCGAACAAAATGATCACTTATGCAGATGGTTGTCTCTCTAGAAATTCTAAGCATCACTTGAAAAACAGTAAGATCTAAAAAGGGAGCTCAGAAAGAAAGCTAGGTACAGTCAATCTTCAAATAATCAAGAAGTGTTCTACATACCAGCAACAACCAGGTGGAAAACAGAAAAAGCAATTTATAAGAAAATATATCCGTGGTGGGTTGAATGGTGGCCCCTTAAAAGATACGACCACCCTGAACTTGTGACTGTGACTTTATTGGGAAAAGGTGTCTTTGCAGATAGATCTTGAGATGAGCTATCCCTGTGCAAGCCTTAAATTCAATGACAGATATCCTTACAAGAGACAGAAGGGGAGACATGAATAGAAAGGTGGGGGTGGGCATGCAAAACAGAGATTGGGGTGATGCAGCCATAAGCCAGGGGATGCTGGAACTACCAGAAGCTGCAAGAGATGAGGGAGGCCTTTCCTCTAGATGCTGGAGGGAGCACATTCCTATTGACACCTCGATTTTGGACTCCTGGTTTCCAGAATAAATTTCTGTCATTTCCAGTTACCAAGACATGGTAATTTTTTGCACCATCTGCAGGAAAATAACACAATATTCAAATCCTGGTGAGGAGGGAAGCTCTCTCTTTGAGCATGGACTATCTGGTTACTATTTCTTCGTTGCAAGGATTGAGTGAACCAGTGTGGCCCCAAGATAATTCTTTCCTTAAAATCTGATGCAAATGGCTCTGGGTTATAGGATAGTTAACAGTAAGGTCAAATAAAGAAAATCACTTTCCAAATTCGAGGCCATTCTCTCATAGCCATGGTACAGCCCTTGACTTTGGAACCTCTGGGCTCTTCTGCAGTTCATATCATTTCAGATCCTATGAGGGCTTCTGAGAGGGGAGAAACTGTACATTATCAAAACTGAGCAGTACAATTTGTGTGGGTGTATAAACAAAGAACTTGGAGTTAGAAGACTTCCTTTGGGGTCCTCCCTCTTGAATGAAGTTGTTTTTTGCTTCATTCCTTGCAATATCTGCGTTGTCTCCTTGAGCCTCAGGTTGCTCATTTGGATAGAGTTAATTTTCACTCCAATTTATCTTACAAGTTAGTTTTGAAGATCAAGGGCCTTAATGAAATTGGACATGTTTTAGTAAACTATGAAGTATTAAAAAACAGTATTATCCAGCACTCAGTTCCTAGCATAACCTCAATTATTGTTGATCAAATAAGGTCGTCTTAAAAATAAATAAACGTGAGGGTGGCTTTGTGAATGGTTTGGAATCATTGGCCTCAGTGTTTCCATGTGTTCTATGAGAAAGTTATTTTAGATCAGTGCTTTTCCAGCCGACTAACCATTAAAATCATCCAGTGAGCTCTGAAAAACCAGCCCTAGGATAATCCAATGATAATTTCTTGGAAAGGAGTTTACACATAGGTATTTTTTTTATTTTGGTATTATTAATGTACAATTACATGAGCAACATTATGGTTACTAGACTCCCCCTATTATCAAGTCCCAACCACATACCCATTACAGTCACTGTCCGTCAGCGTAGTAAGATGCTATAGAATCACTACTTGTCTTCTCTGTGTTATACTGCCTTCCCCATATCCCCCTGCACTCCTGCTACATTATGTGTGCTAATCGTAATACCCCTTTTTCCCCCTTATCCCTCACTTCCCACCCATCTTCCCCAGTCCCTTTCCCTTTGGTAACTGTTAGTCCATTCTTGGGATCTGTAAGTCTGTTGCTGTTTTGTTCCTTCAGTTTTTGCTTTGTTCTCTTCCTCCACAAATGAGTGAAATCATTTGATACTTGTCTTTCTCCACCTGACTTATTTCACTGAGCATAATACCCTCTAGCTCCATCCATGTTGTTGCAAATGGTAGGATTTGTTTTCTTCTTATGGCTGAATAATATTCCATTGTGTATATGTACAACATCTTCTTTATCCATTCATCTATGGATGGACACTTAGGTTGCTTCCATGTCTTGGCTATTGTAAATAGTGCTGCAATAAACATAGGGGTGCATATATCTTTTTCAAACCGGGCTCCTGCATTCTTAGGGTAATTCCTAGGAGTGGAATTCCGGGGTAAAATGGTATTTCTTTTTTAGTTTTTTGAGGAACCTCCATACTGCTTTCCACAATGGTTAAACAAATTTACATTCCCACCAGCAGTGTAGGAGGGTTCCCTTTTTTCCACATCCTTGCCAACATTTGTTGTTGTTTGTCTTTCGGATGGCGGCCATCCTAACTGGTGGGAGGTGATATCTCATTGTGGTTTTAATTTGCATTTCTTTGATGATTAGTGATGTGGAGCATCTTTTTATGTGCCTGTTGGTCATCTGAATTTCTTCTTCAGAGAGGTGTCTGTTTAGCTCGTCTGCCCATTTTTTAATTGGCTTATTTGCTTTTTGTTTGTTGAGGTCAGTGAGCTCTTTATATAATTTGGATGTCAGCCCCGTATTGGATATGTCATTTATGAATATATTCTCCCATACTGTAGGATATGTTTTTGTTCTACTGATGGTATCCCTTGCTGTACAGAAGCTTTTTAGTTTGATATAGTCCCATTTGTTCATTTTTGCTTTTGTTTCCCTTGCCTGAGGAGACATGTTCATGAAGAAGTTGCTCATGTTTATGTCCAAGAGATTTTTGCCTATGTTTTCTTCTAAGAGTTTTATGGTTTCATGACTTACATTGAGGTCTTTGATCCATTTTGAGTTTACTTTTGTGTGTGGGGTTAGACAGTAATCCAGTTTCATTCTCTAACATGTAGCTGTCTAGTTTTGCCAACACCAGCTGTTGAAGAGGCTGTCATTTCCCCATTGTATAACCATGGTTCCTTTATCGTATATTAATTGACCATATATGGTTGGGTTTATATCTGGGCTCTCTATTCTGTTCCACTGGCCTATGGGTCTGTTCTTGTGCCAGTACCAAATTGTCTTGATTACTGTGGCTTTGTAGTAGAACTTGAAGGCAGGGAGCCAAACCCCCCTGCTTTATTCTTCCTTCTCAGGATTGCTTTGGCTATTCGGGGTCATTTGTGGTTCCATATGAATTTTAGAAGCATTTGCTCTAGTTCATTGAAGAATGCTGTTGGTATTTTGATAGGGATTGCATTGAATCTGTAGATTGCTTTAGGGAGGATGGCCATTTTGACAATATTAATTCTTCCTAGCCAAGAGCATGGGATGAATTTCCATTTATTAGTGTCCTCTTTAATTTCTCTTAAGCATGTCTTGTAGTTTTGAGGGTATAGGTCTTTCACTTCCTTGGTTAGGTTTATTCCTAGGTATTTTATTCTTTTTGATGAAATTGTGAATGGAATTGTTTTCCTGATTTCTCTTTCTGCTAGTTTATTGTTAGTGTATAAAAATGCAACAGATTTCTGTGTATTAATTTTGTATCCTGCAACTTTGCTGAATTTAGATATTAGATCTAGTAGTTTTGGAGTGGATACTTTAGGGCTTTTTATGTACAGTATCATATCATCTGCAAACAAGGACAGTTTGAGTTCTTCCTTGCCAATCTGGGTGCCTTTTATTTCTTTGTGTTGTCTGATTGCCGTGGCTAGGACCTCCAGAACTATGTTTAATAGAAGTGGGGAGAGTCGGCATCCTTGTCTTGTTCATGATCTTAAAGGAAAAGGTCTCAGCTTCTTGCTGTTAAGTATAATATTGGCTGTGGGTTTGTCATATATGGCCTTTATTATGTTGAGTTACTTGCCCTCTATACCCATTTTGTTGAGAGTTTTTATCATGAATGGATGTTGAATTTTGTCAAATGCTTTTTCTGCATCTATGGAGATGATCATGTGGTTTTTTCCTTCTTTTTGTTGATGTAGTGGATGATGTTGATGGATGTTCTAATATTGTACCATCCTTGCATCCCTGAGATGAATCACACTTGATCATGGTGTATGATCCTCTTGATGTATTTTTGAATTTGGTTTGCTAATATTTTGTTGATTATTTTTGCATTTATGTTCATCAGGGATATTGGTCTATAGTTTTCTTTTTTGTGGTATATTTGCCTGGTTTTGGTCTTAGAGTGATGTTGGCCTCATAGAGTAAATTTGGGAGTGTTCCCACCTCTTCTACTTTTTGGAAAACTTTACTGGGGATGGATATTAGGTCTTCACTAAATGTTTGATAAAATTTCACAGTGAAACCATCTGGTGTAGGGGTTTTGTTATTGGGTAGTTTTCTGATTGCCAATTCAATTTGTTTGCTGGTAATTGGTCTATTCATATTTTCTGTTTCTTCCTGGGTCAGTCTTGGAAGGTTGTATTTTTCTAGAAAGTTGTCCATTTCTTCTATGTTATCCAATTTGTTACCATATAATTTTTCATAGTATTCTCTCATAATTCTTTGTATTTCTGTGGTGTCAGTAGTGATTTTTCCTATCTCATTTCTGATTCTGTTTATATGTGTAGACCCTCTTTTTTTTCTTGGTAAGTCTGGCTACGGGTTTATCTAATTTATTTGTTTTCTTGAAGATCCAGCTCCTGCTTTCATTGATGCTTTCTATTGTTTTATTCTTCTCAATTTTATTTATTTCAGCTTTAATATTTATTATGGCCCTCCTTCTGCTGACTTTGGACATCATTTATTCTTCCTTTTCTAGTTGCATTAATTGTGAGTTTACACTGTTCTTTTGGATTTTTCTTCTTTCCTGAGGTAGGCCTGTATTGCAATATATTTCCCTCTTACCACAGCCTTTACTGCATCCCACAGATTTTGTGGTGTTGAATTGTTGTTGTCATTAGTCTCCGTAAATTGCTTGATCTCTGTTTTTATTTGGTCTTTGATCCATTGATTATTTAGGAGCATGTTATTAAACCTCCATGTGTTTGTGGGTTTTTTTGTTTGTGTAATTTATTTCTAGTTTCATACCTTTGTGATCTGAGAAGCTGGTTGGTACAATTTCAATCTTTTTGAATTTACTGAGGTTCTTTCTGTGGTCTAATATATGATCTATTCTTTTTTTTAAATATAATTTATTTTATTATCATTAATCTAGAATTACATGTGCAATATTACGGTTATTAAACTACCCCTTCATCAGGTCCCCCCCCACCAACCCCATTACAATCACTGTCCATCAGCGTAGTGAGATGCTATAGAATCACTACTTGTCTTCTCTGAGTTGTACTGCCCTCCCCGTGGCCCCAACATTAATATCTGCTAATCGTAATGCCCCTTTTTCCCTCTTATCCCTCCCTTCCCGCCCATTTTCCCCAGTCCCTTTCCCTTTAGTAACTATTAGTCCGTTCTTGGGTTCTGTGAGTCTGCTGCTGTTTTGTTCCTTCAGTATTATTTTCTTTGTTCTTATACTGCACATATGAGTGAAATCATTTGATACTTGTCTTTTTCGGCTTGGCTTATTTCACTGAGCATAATACCCTCTAGCTCCATCCATGTTGTTGCAAATGGTAGGATTTGTTTTCTTCTTATGGCTGAATAATATTCCATTGTGTATATGTGCCACCTCTTCTTTATCCATTCATCTACTGATGGACACTTAGGTTGCTTCCATTTCTTGGCTATTGTAAATAGTGCTGCGATAAACATAGGGGTGCATCTGTCTTTTCCAAATTGGGCTGCTGCATTCTTAGGGTAAATTCCTAGGAGTGGAATTCCTGGGTCAAATGGTATTTCTATTTTGAGTTTTTTGAGGAACCTCCATACTGCTTTCCACAATGGTTGAACTAATTTGCAGTCCCACCAGCAGTGTAGGAGGGTTCCCTTTTCTCCACATCCTCGCCAACATTTGTTGTTGTTTGTGTTTTGGATGTTGGCCATCCTCACTGGTGTGAGGTGATATCTCATTGTGGTTTTAATCTGCATTTCTCTGATGATTAGCGATGTGGAGCATCTTTTCATGTGCCTGTTGGCCATCTGAATTTCTTCTTTAGAGAAGTGTCTATTCATGTCCTCTGCCCATTTCTTAATTGGATTATTTGCTTTCTGTTTGTTAAGGTGCCTGAGTTCTTTATATATTTTGGATGTCAACCCTTTATCAGATACGTTTTTTATGAATATATTCTCCCATACTGTAGGATGTCTTTTTGTTCTACTGTTGGTGTCCTTTGCTGTACAGAAGCTTTTCACCTTGATATAGTCCCACTTGTTCATTTTTGCTTTTGTTTCCCTTGCCCGGCGAGATATGTTCGTGAAGAAGTTGCTCATGTTTATGTCCAAGAGATTTTTGCCTGTGTTTTTTTCTAAGAGTTTTATGGTTTCATGACTTACATTCAGGTCTTTGATCCACCTTGAGTTTACCTTTGTGTATGGGGCTAGACAGTAGTCCAGTTTCATTCTCTTACATTTAGCTGTCCAGTTTTTCCAACACTAGCTGCTGAAGAGGCTGTCATCTCCCCATTGTATATCCAAGGCTCCTTTATCAAATATTAATTGACTGTATATGTTTGGGATAATGTTTGGATTTTCAATTCTGTTCCACTGGTCTGTGGGTCTGTTTTTGTGCCAATACCAAATTGTCTTGATTACTGTGGCTTTGTAGTAGAGCTTGAAGTCAGGGAGTGTAATTCCCCCTGTTTTATTCCTCCTTCTCAGGATTGATTTAGCTATTCGTGGGCTTTTGTGGTTCCATATGAATTTTAGAATTATTTGTTGCAGTTCATTGAAGAAAGCTGTTGGTAGTTTGATAGGGATTGCATTGAATCTGTAGATTGCTTTAGGTAGTATAGCCATTTTGACAATATTTATTCTTCCTAGCCAAGAGCATGGGATGCATTTCCATTTGTTAGTGTCCTCTTTAATTTCTCTTAGGAGTGTCTTGTAGTTTTCAGGGTACAGGTCTTTCACTTCCTTTGTTAGGTTTATTCCTAGGTATTTTATTCTTTTTGATGCAATTGTAAATGGAATTGTTTTTCTGCTTTCTCTTTCTGTTAGTTCCTCATTAGTGTATAGGAAGGCAACAGATTTCTGTGTGTTAATTTTGTATCCTGAAACTTTGCTGAATTCAGATATTAGTTCTAGTAGTTTTGGAATGGAATCTTTAGGGTCTTTTATGGACAGTATCATGTCATCTGCAAATAGTGACAATTTGACTTCTTCTTTACCAATCTGGATGCCTTGTATGTCTTTGTTTTGTCTGATTGCTGTGGCTAGGACCTCCAGTACTATGTTGAATAACAGTGGAGAGAGTGGGCATCCCTGTCTTGTTCCCGATCTTAGATGAAAAGCTTTCAGCATCTCGCCGTTAAGTATGATGTTAGCTGTGGGTTTGTCATATATGGCCTTTATGATGTGGAGCTACTTGCCATCTATACCCATTTTGTTGAGAGTTTTAATCATGAATGGATGCTGAATTTTGTCAAATGCTTTTTCAGCATCTATGGAGATGATCATGTGGTTTTTTCCTTCTTTTTGTTGATGTAGTGGATGATGTTGATGGATGTTCTAATATTGTACCATCCTTGCATCCCTGAGATGAATCACACTTGATCATGGTGTATGATCCTCTTGATGTATTTTTGAATTTGGTTTGCTAATATTTTGTTGATTATTTTTGCATTTATGTTCATCAGGGATATTGGTCTATAGTTTTCTTTTTTGTGGTATATTTGCCTGGTTTTGGTCTTAGAGTGATGTTGGCCTCATAGAGTAAATTTGGGAGTGTTCCCACCTCTTCTACTTTTTGGAAAACTTTACTGAGGATGGATATTAGGTCTTCACTAAATGTTTGATAAAATTTCACAGTGAAACCATCTGGTGTAGGGGTTTTGTTATTGGGTAGTTTTCTGATTGCCAATTCAATTTGTTTGCTGGTAATTGGTCTATTCATATTTTCTGTTTCTTCCTGGGTCAGTCTTGGAAGGTTGTATTTTTCTAGAAAGTTGTCCATTTCTTCTATGTTATCCAATTTGTTACCATATAATTTTTCATAGTATTCTCTCATAATTCTTTGTATTTCTGTGGTGTCAGTAGTGATTTTTCCTATCTCATTTCTGATTCTGTTTATATGTGTAGACCCTCTTTTTTTTCTTGGTAAGTCTGGCTACGGGTTTATCTAATTTATTTGTTTTCTTGAAGATCCAGCTCCTGCTTTCATTGATGCTTTCTATTGTTTTATTCTTCTCAATTTTATTTATTTCAGCTTTAATATTTATTATGGCCCTCCTTCTGCTGACTTTGGACATCATTTATTCTTCCTTTTCTAGTTGCATTAATTGTGAGTTTACACTGTTCTTTTGGATTTTTCTTCTTTCCTGAGGTAGGCCTGTATTGCAATATATTTCCCTCTTACCACAGCCTTTACTGCATCCCACAGATTTTGTGGTGTTGAATTGTTGTTGTCATTAGTCTCCGTAAATTGCTTGATCTCTGTTTTTATTTGGTCTTTGATCCATTGATTATTTAGGAGCATGTTATTAAACCTCCATGTGTTTGTGGGTTTTTTTGTTTGTGTAATTTATTTCTAGTTTCATACCTTTGTGATCTGAGAAGCTGGTTGGTACAATTTCAATCTTTTTGAATTTACTGAGGTTCTTTCTGTGGTCTAATATATGATCTATTCTTTTTTTTAAATATAATTTATTTTATTATCATTAATCTAGAATTACATGTGCAATATTACGGTTATTAAACTACCCCTTCATCAGGTCCCCCCCCACCAACCCCATTACAATCACTGTCCATCAGCGTAGTGAGATGCTATAGAATCACTACTTGTCTTCTCTGAGTTGTACTGCCCTCCCCGTGGCCCCAACATTAATATCTGCTAATCGTAATGCCCCTTTTTCCCTCTTATCCCTCCCTTCCCGCCCATTTTCCCCAGTCCCTTTCCCTTTAGTAACTATTAGTCCGTTCTTGGGTTCTGTGAGTCTGCTGCTGTTTTGTTCCTTCAGTATTATTTTCTTTGTTCTTATACTGCACATATGAGTGAAATCATTTGATACTTGTCTTTTTCGGCTTGGCTTATTTCACTGAGCATAATACCCTCTAGCTCCATCCATGTTGTTGCAAATGGTAGGATTTGTTTTCTTCTTATGGCTGAATAATATTCCATTGTGTATATGTACCACATCTTCTTTATCCATTCATCTACTGATGGACACTTAGGTTGCTTCCATTTCTTGGCTATTGTAAATAGTGCTGCAATAAACATAGGGTGCATCTGTCCTTTTCAAATTGGGCTGCTGCATTCTTAGGGTAAATTCCTAGGAGTGGAATTCCTGGGTCAAATGGTATTTCTATTTTGAGTTTTTTGAGGAACCTCCATACTGCTTTCCACAATGGTCGAACTAATTTGAGTCCCACCAGCAGTGTAGGAGGTTTCCCTTTTCTCAACATCCTCGCCAACATTTGTTGTTGTTTGTGTTTTGGATGTTGGCCATCCTCACTGGTGTGAGGTGATATCTCATTGTGGTTTTAATCTGCATTTCTCTGATGATTAGCGATGTGGAGCATCTTTTCATGTGCCTGTTGGCCATCTGAATTTCTTCTTTGGAGAAGTGTCTATTCATGTCCTCTGCCCATTTCTTAATTGGATTATTTGCTTTCTGTTTGTTAAGGTGCCTGAGTTCTTTATATATTTTGGATGTCAACCCTTTATCAGATACGTTTTTTATGAATATATTCTCCCATACTGTAGGATGTCTTTTTGTTCTACTGATGGTGTCCTTTGCTGTACAGAAGCTTTTCAGCTTGATATAGTCCCACTTGTTCATTTTTGCTTTTGTTTCCCTTGCCCGGGGAGATATGTTCATGAAGAAGTTGCTCATGTTTATGTCCAAGAGATTTTTGCCTATGTTTTTTTCTAAGAGTTTTATGGTTTCATGACTTACATTCAAGTCTTTGATCCACCTTGAGTTTACCTTTGTGTATGGGGCTAGACAGTAGTCCAGTTTCATTCTCTTACATGTAGCTGTCAGTTTTTCCAACACCAGCTGCTGAAGAGGCTGTCATCTCCCCATTGTATATCCAAGGCACTTTTATCAAATATTAATTGACTGTATATATTTGGGTTAATGTTTGGATTTTCTATTCTGTTCCACTGGTCTGTGGGTCTGTTTTTGTGCCAATACCAAATTGTCTTGATTACTGTGGCTACTGGAACTTTTTATAAGGAACTTCAGATTGGACTTTTAAAGGACTCTCAAGGCCAGAAAGCCAAGCTAGACTTGCCATCAGGTTTTGCCTGCAGTACCTGTAGATTTGGGTGAATTCCTCTCTTCTTGAGGTTCCCAAGACATTCTGAGGTTCCTGCATCTGCCAGGAAGTGACCTTCTTTACTCACCTGGTAAGGCTGCTGTCAATCCTGTAAGCAAGGTACCAGGCCAGTTCTTCCAAGGGGCTTTGTTGGCTTTATCAAGTCGACCTCAGTTCCTTAAGGCTGTCTGTTCATATGTGAGTTTATGCATGTGTCTTTCAGGAATAACATTCCAGTCAAAGCCTTGGTAATATAACCAGTGTTTTTAATTGGTCTTCTTACTAGGAAAGCAGATTCTTATTGAACTTATGCAAATAAATATACTGCTATGAAATATAAAAATAGTCAGAGTTTTTAAATTCTGGAGGGATCAGGTAGAGAGAAAGATAAATGTTTCAATTTTGCTTATAAAGGTATTGTCATTTACTAACCTGTTGTCAGCTTAAGAAAAAGCTTAAAACACTTTATCAGTAACATTTGAACTTCTTTACTTTCTGAGAGATTACTATAAGACAGTTGACATAAGGAAATTTGGATATTTTTGCAACACAAAACATCTAGCAACAAAGTTTTTAGCATCATTCTCTTTGGCAGTGTTTTCCAGGCAATTATATATCAGATAAATAAGCTAATTTAGCCAAATACTTTCTCCAATGAGAAAAAATTCCTCTGACATGTTCCAGGGGCCCTCTGGAAAATACCAGAGTTAATTACAGGTAAAAGTACCTTTTTTGAATTTGATTTTGGAAAGTTGTCAGAAGAAAGTTTCTAAGGCATTTGCTTAAATAGAATTATAGGTATTGAACTAGAATGACAATAAAAGGCTTAAATGCAAATACAGGGTACTCAGTTGTTAACAACACTTGGCTTACAGTCCTTTTTATATGAAGATTTCATTTTCTTAAATACTCAAAGAACTCATTGAGACTTTAAGCATGAGAAACTGCTTTGATAAAACAATTAGAAAACTCTTTGCAATCTTTTCAACATTAAGAGCAGGCTAACAGTCTAAGACAACTTTGTCTTTTAACTGAAAACAAAACTCCAATCTTGCTGTGCCCTAGAATCAGGACTCACCTGCCTCAACTTTACATAGCATGACCATGTCAATTTTTCCACAAATTTTCTACAACTTTCTTTTTTACATTCACTGTCCTCCCTCTTTAAATAAAAAGCTGTACTTTAGAACAGTTAACTTTCTTTAACCCTCAACAAAATGAATTTCCATTCCTTATACTTTCTCTTATTAAACACACATCTTTTCCAGCAAGCAGAGATGTTCTCCTTATTAGCAATACTTTTCATGAAAGAACATATACCCAGACAGATAAACTGATAGAAAGATTTGAGTTAGAGGCAAGGGGACTGAACAGGAGTCATGGTGAGGAGAGAGCGGGGGAGGTGGTACGGAGGCTGTGGAAGGAGAAGGAGGGAGGGCTGGAGGGGTGAAGGCAAGCGATGTAGGAGATAGAAGAGGGGGGTATAGGTTGTGGGTGGCGGGAGTAAGGCTGGAAACAAAGGATTTGGATGTGAGACTGGAGGCGGGTGGTTGCGTCCCCGTGGGGGGAACAAAGGCAGGTAGGGGAGGGGAATCCACCAAGCCTTCGGCTGCTGAGCGTCAAGGGGGGAGTTCATCTGCAGGATCTGGGTCTAGGGAGAAAGGGGGAGTGCTTGGAGAGCTTGAAAGGACGGCAAGGACATGTTTGGGGTGACAAGAGCTACATAGAGATGGCTTGTTTTGAAGATAGAAAAAAGCTTGAGCATAGGGAATTCTGTCTGTTTGTCTCACAGGGAATTTCCTTCCATTTGCCTGAACGCTCACAGAAGTTGTGGAGGTCCTGAAGGACTTTAGGGTCTAAGGACCCATATTGAGGCCAAATTGTTTTATTGTCTAAAGGATATTGGGGCCAAATCTGGCTGCAGAGCCAAATTAACTTGGAGGGTTTTAGATCTGGATGTAAATGAAGAGTTTTGAAATTGCTTAGGAGGCAGCTGAGCGGGGAATCGGCAGGGATGGAGGGGGATGCTGTCATCGTGACTCTTACAGTGGAGTTTCTGTAGCACACCCCAGGCGTCCCTAGGGGGCTTAGAACTCCGAGAGAAACCCAACTCCAAGTGAAGGGTCGTCACCACTGTCACTGGAGGGGTGAGCTTGCCCCAGGCAAGCAGGCCAGCAGGTGCCTGGCGCCAGGACTTTCGGCACCATCCCGGACGGTGAGTACAAAAGTACGGAGCCTGCTGGAAACAGAAGAGTCACAGTGGGAGCGGTCTCTCGCCTGCTGGGGATGAGAGGGACTGGGGCGTCACTGACCTGCTGTGGGCCTAGTAGGGGTGCAAGAGGGATGAGAGAAACTAGTGGACTGGGGGCGTCACTGACCCACTGCGGGTCTAGGGGGCAAGCCTCTCACCTGCTGGGGACGAGAGAAACTGACTGGGGCGAGTCTCTCGCCTGCTGGGGACGAGAGAAACTGACTGGGGGCAAGCCTCTCATCTGCTGGGGACAAGAGAAACTGGACTGATGGGGGAGGGTGACTCACCGCTCCTTTGGCGCGGGTGATGGATGCTGGAAAGGCATTCGGGGAGATGGAGGGCACTGCGGAGCCCCCGTGTCCGGAGGGGCCGGGCACTATGGGATTCCTGGTGCAGCTCGAATTCCTGGGAAGAGCAGGCGACCGGGAGATCCTAAACCGGGCGGAAACACCAATGAAAGGGTTCTTTTAGCTACCCGGGTCACTCGCTCACAAAGAAGGGCACAAGAACTCCGTCAGCGTGGTTTTATTCCCTGTAAGACAAACAGGCAGAGTGGCTGTCTCGAAAGAGAGAGAGCAGCAGCAAGGGGGGAGCTGAAGATAGACAGAATGGCTGTCTCAGAAAGGAGAGAGCAGCAGCGGCAGCAAGGGGGGAGCTGCTTATATAGGAATTTAGGGCCTTGGTGAGCAGTATGTTGGCCTTGTGACTTCTGAGAAACAGAAACTGATGCAGACAATAGGGACTTTTGCTACACTCCCTGCTATAAGTGATAAGGGGCTGCTGCGCCTGGAGACAGTTCAAGGCTGTGTGTTAAAGGAAACTTAATATTCCTTCAAGGTTGTGTATTAAAGGGAATCTAACAGGAGCCATAAAGATTTCTAGATAAGAGGTGAGTAAACAGATTTTCACTCTAGAAATCTCATTTTAGCAGCAACCAGTGGCAAGAATGGAATGGACAGTCAATAGTGGAGGCAAGGAAAACAATTAGGAAGCTGTTACAATAGTCCTGAGAAAGTCCCACAGAAAGCTGGAAAAGATTCGAACTATGGTAGGCAGTAGACCATGGAGAGAGGATTTTTACATAGTTCTTTCCTGTATCAGGGTTCTGTCATCCCAGTGTGGTCTTTTAAAAAGCTCAGGGAGAAAGAAAAATTTGTCTATGAGGATATTAAAAAGAACTTTTTCCAATTGTGAAGTAACACATATTCACTATGAAAATTTTGGAAAATATAGGTAAACAAATAATATAGTAAGAATCACCTATAATGCCACAGCCCAGAAATAATCACAGTTGAATGTTTTGATAAATTTTCTTGCAATTATTTTATATGCATATTTCAAGTTTTCAAGTATAAATTCACCATAATTTATTGATGTTGAATATATAAATGGTTTAATTATTATAAATAATGCTATAATGAACATATTCCACATAAATCTTTCATTATTTTCTTTAAAAAAAATGTTAGAAGAAGGATGATTAAACCAAAGGGAATTACTATGATTTACAAATAAATTTATCTCCAGATAAATTGCCAAATACCCTCCAAAAAGAGTTTCTGCTTTTTCTGACAGCTATGAAGAACATTAGTCCATCCAGTAAATAGACATGTTGTTTCTTAAACATGATGTAAAAATCACATTTGTTTCAATTAATTTCCTAGAATCTCTACTTCTTGTACTAATACTAACAAATGTTTTCTAGTATTTGCTATATGGCAGATGTTGTGCTGGGTGCTCCAACTATATTCTCTCTTTTAATTCTTGCAATAACTTTATGACATAGGCATTATTACAGTTGTCTCCATTTTATGGAAGGCTAAGGGATTTGATCACATATGAGGAAACAGAAAATTATGAACCCCCCAAAATTCTTTAATCAGCCTTGGCCAAAAATTATATCTGAAGCCAGAGGCCACAGGCTTTAGTTCTCCATTAATTGTGGAACCTCAAAAAGAGTAAGACTATGGGTACTTGGATACAGAGTGCTTAGCTGGCCCTGCATCTTGGATAGATAACAAAAAGAAGGGAGAATATTTACATATCAGTTACCATAAAACTCAAGTTAAATCTATATTTATATCCTATCATTATAAAGTTGAGTTTCTAAGGTTGTTTACTAAGAATGGCATAGGACTTTCTTATAATATGAAATGGTTTCAAGGATTGCTGAATAACAACCCTGAGACCATAAATATCGTTTATAGAAAACTACTCTTGTTTAAATGTTAGTTGTGTGAAACTTGGTTGTTGACTCAAGATTACTGACTAAACATTGTAAGATGCTGAACTCATCCATCAACCTGTGATAATTAACTCCATGTGACTTCCACGACTTAAGTAACTTTACTAGTTAAGGTGACTGAACTTGCCACTGCCTGTGAAATTTGCTCTCATGGTGCCTACACCAATTTGTTATTTCACAGATGTCATCTCAATGTATATTTATGAGCACAATTAATCAGATTTTATTACCTTCTCCTCTACTAGATTAGAATATACATAAGAAATGAAACCATGCCTGTTTCTGTCATCATTGTATCACCAGTGTTTAACACAGAGCCTGGAATGTAGTAGGTGCTCAGTAAATATTTGCTGAATAAATAAATGGCTCTCTGACTATATATGCCATACAGCCAGTAGGGACCCCACTGAGGGAGGAGAGCTAGAAATGATGAAGAAGGAGAAATGGAAGGACTAGATATTGTGGCCAGAGGGAAGAGTACACTGGTAATGCGGCATTTAAGGGGTTGTTGAGAATGGAGAATGCAGCAGTTAAGGGGTTGTACAGTAAACTACTGGTTCTCAAACTGTGTTCCTGCAGGACTTTAATGGTTCCTTAATGTTCTATGAGATAGCCTGAAAGTGGCTTTGGGTCACTCTAGTAAAATAATCCCAGGCTTGTTCTCAACTTTAATTTTTTCAGTCTTAAATTTTTATTTCATGTGTTTTTCTTAACTTTTGATATTGTCCATTATCCATTCAAAGACCTTGTGTATTATTTGCAGTAGCCAAGATATGGAAGCAACCTAAGTGTTCATCAACAGACGAGTGCATAAACAAGAAGTGGTACATATACACAATGGAATATTATTCATCCATAAGAAGAAAACAAATCCTACCATTTGCAACAACATGGATGGAGCTAGAGGGTATTATGCTCAGTGAAATAAGCCAAGCGGAGAAAGACAAATAACAAATGATCTCACCTATTTCTGGAGTATAAAAACAAAGCAAAATAGAAGGAACAAAATAGCAGTAGACTCATAGCCACTGAGAAGGGACTAGTGGTTACCAAGGGGGAGGGATCAGGGGGGCCAGGGGAGGGGACAAAGGGCACAATAATTCACAGTCACAATGTAAGATGGTCATGGCGATGGTGGTACAGCATGAAGAATACAGTTAATGATCCTGTAACATCTTACTATGTTGATAGATAGTGACTGCCGTAGAAGGGGTGAGGATTTAATAATATGGGTAACTGTTGAACCACTGTGTTGTATAAGTGAAACCAACATTAGATTGTTTATCAATGATACTTAAGTAGACCTAGTGTCTTGTAGTATGTCATGTAACATATAGTCAATTAAAAATTAATGTATCAATGCTTCATAAAGTCCACAAATAAAACATGACAACCTGTTTGAAAATACCCAGGTAAGAGGGTTGCAGATGGCAGAATTTTTTTATTTTGCTATCATTAATGTACAATTACATGAACATTATGATTACTAGACTCCCCCTATTATCAAGTCCCCACCACATTCCCCATAACAGTTACTGTCCATCAGCATAGTAAGATGCTATAGAGTCACTACTTGTCTTCTCTCTGTTAACTGCCTTCCCCGTGAACCCCCCCCGACATTATACATACTGATCATAATGCGCCCTTTTTCCCCCTTCTCCCTCCCTTCCCACCCATCCTCCTCAGTCCCTTTCCCTTTGGTAACTGTTAGTCCATTCTTGGGTTCTGTGACTCTGCTGCTGTTTTGTTCCTTCAGTTTTTTTCTTTGTTCTAAAACTCCACAGATGAGTGAAATCATTTGATACTTGTCTTTCTCTACCTCGCTTATTTCACTGAGCATAATAACCTCGAGTTCCATCCATGTTGCAAATGGTAGGATTTGTTTTCTTCTTATGGCTGAATAATATTCCATTGTGTATATGTACCACTTCGTTTATTTTTATTTTTTTTATTTTGGTATCATTAATGTACAATCACTTGAACAATATTATGGTTACTAGACCCCCTATTATCAAGTCCCCCCCACTTACCCCACTACAGTCACTGTCCATCAGCATAGTAAGATGCTATAGAATCACTACTTGTTTTCTCTATAAATACTGCCTTTACCGTGTCCCCCGCCACTGCATTACGTGTGCTAATCGTAATGCCCCTTTCCCCCCTTATCCCTCCATTCCCACCCATCCTCCCCAATCCCTATCCCTTTGGTAACTGTTAGTCCATTCTTGGGTTCTGTGAGTCTGCTGCTGTTTTGTTCCTTCACTTTTTTCTTTGTTCTTATACTCCACAGATGAGTGAAATCATTTGATACTTGTCTTTCTTGGCCTGGCTTATTTCACTGAGCATAATACCCTCTAGATCCATCCATGTTGTTGCAAATGGTAGGATTTGTTTTCTTCTTATGACTGAATAATATTCCATTGTGTATACATACAACATCTTCTTTATCCTTCAGCTACTGATGGACACTTAGGTTGCTTCCATTTCTTGGCTATTGTAAATAGTGCTGTGATAAACATAGGGGTGCATATGTCTTTTTCAAACTGCACTGCTGCATTCTTATGGTAAATTCCTAGGAGTGGGATTCCTGGGTCAAATGGTATTTCTATTTTGAGTTTTTGAGGAACCTCCATACTGCTTTCCACAATGGTTGAACTAATTTACATTCCCACTAGCAGTGTAGGAGGGTTCCCCTTCCTCCACATCCATGCCAACATTTGTTGTTGTTTGTCTTTTGGATGTTGGCCATCCTAACTGGTGTAAGGTGATATCTCCTTGTGGTTTTAATTTGCATTTCTATGATCATTAGGGATGTGGAGCATCTTTTCATGTGCCTGTTAGCCATCTGAATTTCTTCTTAAGAGAAATATCTGTTCAGCTCCTCTGCCCATTTTTTAATTGGCTTATTTGCTTTTTGTTTGTTGAGGTGCATGATCTCTTTATATAATTTGGATGTCAACCCCTTATCGGATATGTCATTTATGAATATATTCTCCCATACTATAGGATGTCTTTTTGTTCTACTAATGGTGTCTTTTGCTGTACAGAAGCTTTTTAGTTTGATATAGTCCCACTTGTTCATTTTTGCCTTTGTTTCCCTTTCCCAGGGAGATATGTTCATGAAGAAGTCACTCGTGTTTATGTCCAAGATATTTTTGCCTATGTATTTTTCTAAGAGTTTTATGGTTTCATGACTTACATTCAGGTCTTTGATCCATTTTGAGTTTACTTTTGTGTATGGGGTTACACAGTAATCCAGTTTCATTCTTTTACATGTAGCTGTCCAGTTTTGCCAACACCAGCTGTTGAAGAGGCTGTCATTTCCCCATTGTGTATCCATAGCTCCTTTATTAATTGACCATATATGCTTGGGTTTATATCTGGGTTCTCTAGTCTGTTCCATTGGTCTATAGGTCTGTTCTTGTGCCAGTACCAAATTGTCTTGATTACTGTGGCTTTGTAGTAGAGCTTGAAGTCAGGGAGCGTACTTCCCCCTGCTTTATTCTTCCTTCTCAGGATTGCTTTGGCTATTCGTGGTCTTTTGTGGTTTTATTTAAATTTTAGAACCATTTGCTCTAGTTCATTGAAGAATGCTGTTGGTATTTTGATAGGGATTGCATTGAATCTGTAGATTGCTTTAGGCAGGATGGCTATTTTGACAATATTAATTCTTCCTATCCATGAGCATGGAATGTGTTTCCATTTATTGGTATCTTTAATTTCTCTCATGAGTGTCTTTTAGTTTTCAGAGTATAGGTCTTTCACTTCCTTGGTTAGGTTTATTCCTAGATATTTTATTCTTTTTGATGCAATTGTGAATGGAATTGTTTCCCTGATTTCTCTTTCAGCTATTTCATCGTTAGTGTATAGGAATGCTACAGATTTTTGTGTGTTAATTTTGTATCATGCAACTTTACTGAATTCAGATATTAGATCTAGTCATTTTGGAGTAGATTCTTTAGGGTTTTTTATATACAATATCATGTCATCTGCAAACAGGAACAGTTTGACTTCTTCCTTAACAATCTGGATGCCTTTTATTTCTTTGTGTTGTCTGTTTGCCATGGCTAGGACCTCTAGAACTATGTTGAATAAAAGTAGGGGGAGTGGGCATCCTCGTCTTGTTCCCGATTTAAAAAAAAAGCTTTCAGCTTCTCGCTGTTAAGTATAATGTTCGCTGTGGGTCTGTCATATATGGCATTTATTATGTTAAGGTATTGCCTCTATACTCACCTTGTTGAGAGTTTTTATCACGAATGGATGTTGAATTTTGTCAAATGCTTTTTCAGCATCTATGGAGATGATCATGTGGTTTTTGTTCTTCTTTTTGTTTATGTAGTGGATGATGTTGATGGATTTTCGAATGTTGTACCATTCTTGCATCCCTGGGATGAATCCCACTTGATCATGATGGATGATCTATTTTTGATGTATTTTTGAATACGGTTTGCTAATATTTTGTTGAGTATTTCTGCATCTATGTTCATCAGGGATATTGTTCTGTAAATTTCTTTTCTTGTGGTGTCTTTGCCCTGTTTTGGTATTAGAGTGATATTGCCCTTGTAGAATGAGTTTGGGAGTATTCCCTCCTCTTCTACTTTTTGGAAAACTTTAAGGAGGTTGGGTATTAGGTCTTCACTAAATGTTTGATAAAATTCAGCAGTGAAACCATCTGGTCCAGGTGTTTTGTTCTTAGGTAGTTTTTTGATTATCAATTCAATTTCTTTGCTGGTAATTGGTCTGTTCAGATTTTCTGTTTCTTCCTGGGTGAGCCTTGGAAGGTTGTATTTTTCTAGAAAGTTGTCCATTTCTTCTAGGTTATCCAGTTTGTTACCATATAATTTTTCATAGTATTCTCTCATAATTGTTTGTATTTCTGTGGTGTCTGCAGTGATTTTTCCTTTCTCATTTCTGATTCTGTTTGTGTGTGTAGACTCTCTTTTTTTCTTGATACGTCTGGCTAGGGGTTTATCTATTTTGTTTATTTTCTCAAAGAACCAGCTCCTGCTTTCATTGATTCTTTCTATTGTTTTATTCTTCTCAAGTTTATTTATTTCTGCTTTAATCTTTATTATGTCCCTCCTTCTACTGACATTGGGCCTCATTTGTTCTTCCTTTTCCAGTTTCATTAATTGTGAATTTAGACTGTTCATTTGGGATTGTTCTTCTTTCCTGAGGTAGGCCTGTATTGCAATATATTTCCCTCTTAGCATGGCCTTTGCTGCGTCCCACAGATTTTGCAGTGTTGAATTATTGTTGTCATTTGTCTCCATATATTGCTTGATCTCTGTTTTTATTTGGTCATTGATCCATTGATTATTTAGGAGCATGTTATTAAGCCTCCATGTGTTTGTGGGCTTTTTCATTTTCTTTGTGTAATTTATTTCTAGTTTCATACCTTTGTGATCTGAGAGGCTGGTTGGTACAATTTCAATCTTTTTGAATTTACTGAGGTTCTATTTGTGGCCTAGTATATGATCTATTCTTGAAAATGTTCCATGTGCACTTGAGAAGAATGTGTATCCTGTTGCTTTTGGATGGAGTGTTCTGTATATGTCCCTTAGGTTCATCTGTTCTAATACGTTTTTCAGTGCCTCTGTCTCTTTATTTATTTTCTGTCTGATTGATCTGTCTGTTGGAGTGAGTGGTGTGTTGATGTCTGCCAAAATGAATGCATTGCATTCCATTTCCCCCTTTAATTCTGTTAGTATTTGTTTCACATATGTAGGTGATCCTGTGTTGGGAGCATAGATATTTATAATAGTTATATCCTCTTGCTGGACTGATCCCTTTATCATTATGTAATGTTCTTCTTTATCTCTTGTTACTTTCTTTGTTTTGAAGTCTATTTTGTCTGATACAAGTAATGCAACTCCTGCTTTTTTCTCCTTATTAGTTGCATGAAATATCATTTTCCATCCCTTTACTTTCAGTCTGTGTATGTCTTTGTGTTTGAAGTGAGTCTCTTGTAGGCAGCATATGGATGGGTCTTTTTTTTTTATCCATTCAGTGACTACGTCTTTGGTTTCGTGCATTCAGACGATTTACATTTAGGGTGATTATTGATTGGTATGTACTTTTTGGCATTGCAGGCTTTAGATTTGTGGTCACCAAAGGTTGAAGGGTAGTTCCCTCACTATCTAACAATCTAATTTAACTCACTTCATATGCTATTACAAACACAACCTAAGCATTCCTTTTTTTCCTCCTTTTTCTTCATTCTCCATTCTTTGTGTGTTATGAATCATATTCTGTACTCTTTGTCTTCCCTTGGGTGACATCTATTAGTCTTAGGAATACTTCCATCTATAGTAAATGCACTGTAGAGGTGGTTTATGGGAGGTAAATTCTCTCAGCTTTTGCTTATCTGAAAATTGTTTAATCCGTCCTTCAAATTTAAATGATAACCTTGCTGGGTAGAGTATTCTTGGTTCAAGGCCCTTCTGCTTCATTGCATTAAATACATCATGCCATTCACTTCTGGCCTGTAAGGTTTCTGCTGAGAAGTCTGATGATAGCCTGATTTTCCTTTGTACATGATCTTTTTTCTCTCTCTAGCTGCTTTTAAAAGTCTGTCTTTATCCTTGATCTTTGCCATTTTAGTTATTATATGTCTTGATGTTGTCTTCCTTGGGTCCCTTGTGTTGGGAGATCTGTACACCTCCATGGCCTGAGAGACAATCTCCTTCCCCAGATTGGGGAAGTTTTCAGCAATTACCTCCTCAATAACACTTTCTATCCCTTTTTCTCTCTCTTGTTCTTCTGGTACCCCTATTATGCGAATATTGTTCTGTTTGGATTGGTCACAGAGTTCTCTCAATATTCTTTCATTCTTATAGATCCTTTTTTCTCTCTGTTCCTCAGCTTCTTTATATTCCTATTCTCTAATTTCTATTCCAATTACCGTCTGTTCTACTACATCTAATCTGCTTTTAAATCCCTCCATTGTATGTTTCATTTCAGATATGGAATTTCTTAATGATTTTATCTCCATCTTAAATTTGTTCCCGAATTTTTGAATACTTTTCTGTACCTCCATAAGCATGTTTATGATTTTTATTTTGAACTCTCTTTCAGGAAGATTGGTGGGTTCAGTTTCATTTGGCCCTTTTTCTGGGGTTTGTGAGATTTTGGTCTGAACCATGTTCTTCTGACATTTCATATTTGTGTGTGGTGCCCTCTAGTGCCCAGAAGCTCCAGTCTCTGGAGCTGCTCAGCCCCTAGAGTGAGGTTGGGGGATATAGGGGAGCAGAGCTGTTGCCTGTGGGGACGAAAGAGCTGTTTCCTGATTCCCGGCTGCAGTGCCTGTCTCCCGTATCAGAGCCTGTGGGCCGAGCACACAGGTGTAAGGCTCTATGCTTTGGGTCTCTGGGTGTTGTAGGCGGGGCCTCCCTCTGACTGGCCTGATGCCAGCACAGTGACTGAGGGTTTGCGAGCTGGTGTTGTTGGCCAGGAAGAGGTCTCGGCAGGCTGCGTATCACAGTGGTGGGCCTCGGAGCTGAGTAGCCAGCCAGGGAGATGGAGTGCCTGAAGCTCCTTGAAGTTCCCAATCTTCTGGGCAGAGCGCACCCAGACAACCTTGTCCACCTATCCCTTCTCCCGCGCAGCAAGCTCTATGCAAACCCCACCCCTTCAGCAGCACTCTCGCTGCTAGGAAGCCTCTCAGACCGCCTGCCTTTCCCTTGTCTCAGAGCAGCCAGATGTGGTTCCCATCCTCCACAAATGGCCAGAATCTCTTTCTCAAGCACTCCACCCATCCCAGCTCCCATCCTCCAGAGCACTGCACAATGTAGTTTTCTGCTTGCAAAGCAGATCTCCTAGGCTAGGTGTTCTGCAATCCCAGACTTCCACTCCCTCCCTGCTCCGTTTCTCTTCCTCCTGCCGGTGAGCTGGGGTGGGGGAAGGGCCAGCTGGATCAAGGCTTTGGTACGTTACCCTGTTTCGTGAGGTCTCCTTCTTCGTGAGGTCTCCTTGTTCCCAGTCTGGGGCAGCCTTCTTTCCTGTTGCTGTTTTAGGGTTAGTTATATTAACTATATTTTCACACTATCTGTGGTTTTGGGAGGAGTTCTCTGTCTCACCTCTCATGCCACCATCTTGAATCTCTGATCCAGAATTTGTTTTGAGGCAAGGGCTTGGAGATGCTACAGTATAGCTTCCTATGGCACCTTAGAATTGTGTTGTGGAGGATGCCCTAATGTAACATTGTCCCCAAAATATCTGCATCTGACCAGAGGAGAAGTCAGCTCTTTTGGTAACCACATTGTCCAGGCAGCTTTGGCTGAGTTTATAGTTAATTAAATCCAGAATATTTCCTTCCGTCCTTTAACTTTGCAATTTTTTAAATCTAAGTTAAGGACTTGGCATTTTTCCTGTTATGTTTAATCTCTGTTAGATTCCTGCCCATGAAAGTTTTGTAGATCCAGATTCTAGCAATATGTTCCATAGGTCCTGTCCATCCTCTCTGCTATGAACTGAATTGTGTGCCTCCCTAGATTGATGTACTGAAGACTTAATCCCCAGTTGGATGGTATTTGGAGATGGGGCCTTTGGAGGTAATTATGGTTACATGAGGGTGAGGCTCATCATGGGATCAGTGCCCTTATAACCACCAGGTTACAAGGTTACTTCTTCCAGATGCCCTTGCATTTGCTCCACAAGCTGCTCTAGCTACTACTTGGCCTCTAACCCCCTCACCTCCAACAGCAACACCTCTCTCTTTCTCTCTCTGTTGAGGATAGAGCTGTAAGACAGCAGTCTGCAAGCCAAGAAAAGAACCCTCTCCAGAACCCAACTATATTATTATATTGGTACCCTGACTTCAGACTTCCAGCATCCAGAACTGGAAGAAAATAAATGTCTGTTGTTTAAGCCATTCTTGTTACAGCACCCCCAGCTGATCTCACCCTCTTTATCCCATTACCTGATGATTTATTTATCCTCAATTCTCTCCTTCTTTGTCATTTAGTTGTATCACCAGGTTATATGGTTACTTCTTCCAGATGCCCATACTATGTGGCCCTCTCTGTAGGGGCTGCTCACAACATAGAAGTTTGCTTCCCCAGAATGACAGATTCAAGAAAGAGAAGGAAAGTGGACACCTCAGATAGAAACCAAAGTCACCTGTAGCCTAATCTCAGAAGTGACAGGCTAACCCCAGTACAAAGTGGGAGGAAACCACACAAGGGGGTGAATATTAGGAGGCAGGAGCCACAGGGGCTACCTTGGAGGCTACCAACTACAGTATTTATTATTATTTCTTCATCTTATTAAAATTTAAGTTTCTGGCCCCACCTCTAGAGCTTCCCATGTAGCAGGACTGAAGTAGCCATCAAAATGCCAAGTAATTTTGATACTGGTAGACTGCAGACAGTGGTGAATTATCCAACAGCCAGGCTAAAGCACAAGTTCAGAGTGTCAAGAAGTCAGGGGAGCAGAAAGATTGGGAAAGAATTTTATGTTTGGTATTTTAACAGATCAAAGTAGTCACAATGGGAAAATTCAGAACTTTGCTGAACTTCCATACCTTTTAATTTTTTAATTATACAGGTGGTGGGAGGTGGATTCAGTGTTTTTCAATGTTTAGGACCCTGTCTGGAGTACACAGTTTGAGAACTATTGTTCTCATTCCAAGTTTTATCTCCTGGGCTATATCTTCCTGTCTGTCCCCCTGAGCACTTGCCCTTACTTCTGGCTGCTTTGCCTTTCTCATCTTGCTACTATTAATCTTCTAGGCCCTCCTACCAGGAGGCTTACCCTCAGGATGCCCAAGAATTAGCCAGTGGACAGGTCCACCCACAGCAGCTTTTTTGAGTACAGAGAATGCAGGCATTTCTCCAGCCCACAAACAACAAGGGAGGCCAGGCCAGACCAGGCATCCTGGGAATCAAAGATTTTGTCATGTGTTCTGGACAGACCTGCCTGGCTAGCTGCTGTCTGATGACTTATTCCATTGCCTAGGGGCTGGATCCATTTCCACTTTTCCACTCATTTTGGACACATTTCCTTCTACCTCCTTGTCTGACTTTGACACGCTTTGTCTTTTCAAACAAAATTTTTAATTTTACATTTCTAAATGTAATACCTGCATGTGCTCAAAAATATTAACAAGTAAAGCCATTACTGTGCACAGTTAAATTTCCTTCCCATCCTGGACCCCCTGTCTCCCTCCAATTGGGAAGGATCACATGGATGACTTCTTGGATATCCTTTCAGAAATGTTCTAGGAATTTATAAATATGTCTCATCCCCCACTCTCTGTTACACACAAATTGGAAAAACCTATGTATACTGGTCTGCACCTTACTTTGTTCACTTGGCAAAATATCCCGGAATTCTTTCCTTGTCAGCATATGTAGGTCTACAGTATTCTTTAAGTGGCCGCCTAGTATTCCACTATCTGGATACGTTAACATTTATTAATCAGTTCCCTTTGGCTGGCTGTTTAGGCTGTTTGTTTTGTGCTGAACATCTTCATATGTCTTCACAAATACGTGAGAGCAAAAAATCTGCTTGATAAATCACCTAAGAGTTAAATCACCAGTTTTAATTTTGATATTAATCCAAAGATGATGCTCCAGACTCTACTCACATAGTATTTTCTCACACTTTCACAACACTGAGTATTATTAATCTTTTTGATATTTTTATTGTTGCCCGTTTGAAAGGTAGAAAGTATCTCATTTTATCTTAGGTTTATTCACTTAATTGTGAATGGGATTGAGTTGCATGTTTAATAGTCATGGATATACTGTTTTTCTGTGAGCTCCCAGTTCCTTCTTCTGTGACTTGATTTGAGATTCTACATCTGGATGTACAGCAACCCCAAAGCCCTTTCCCAGGCCTGCTCTCTTCTACCCAGCATCCACCCTACCCTCTGTCCTGCTTAGTTCTCTACTGCCCCTGAGTGATGGGGCTTGGATTTACCACAGGGCCTCACTGACGCCTGAACTGTCTGCTCCTGGCGGGGGGCTTAGCTCCCCACTGGAATCATGCCCTTGGTTCCTAGGTACCTGGTTTAGCGAATGGGGAGGCACGCAAAAGAGTTGAGGGTGGTTGCCACTAGGGTGGCACCCTGACAGTTTGGAGAGGACTGGGATGAAGGATTACTCTTATTCAAAATAAGTTTACTAATTAACTTTAAAACTGAACGCATGCATGCATTCCTTGGTAAAAAAAAAAGTTTTTAATTTTTTAAGCACAGCAGCATGAAAACTCAGAGGTGATTGCATTTTTCTGTGATCTTTATTCTGCCTCTCAGTGTGTCAGCTTCCCTCATAATATCAAAGTTAACTGCAGCCATTTCAGGCCTCATATTAGCACACCTAACTACCCAGATCAGTCTCCTTTCCCTACCTCTGTTCTAAAGGCCTGCGCCAAGAGAATGCCAGGGCCTGCCTGCAGCACCTCACTGTGACTTATGTGGGCCCTAGACACTTTTGCCTTCATGGGTTCCTTCTTCCATTAAAAAAAAAAAAGAAAAAATTTAAAATTACATTTTATGACTGCCCTGGTAGGACAAACAAATATACCATTATTGTGTATTGAATTAGATTGTTCAGGTGGCCATAAAAAAATACCAGAGACCAGGTGGCTTAAGAACAGAAACTTATTTTCTCACAGTTCCTGAAAGTGAAAGTCCAAGATCAAGGTGCCGTCAGGGGTAATGTCTGCTTAGATCTCTCTTCTCACTGAGTCCTCACATGGCCTTTCTTCTGTGTGGCTGTGGAAAGAGAAAACTCTTTCGTTTCTCTTCTTATAAGGAAACCAGTCCTTTGGGGTTAACACTCTTTTGACTTGATTTAACCTTAATTGCTTCCCTAAAGGCCCCTTCTCCAAATAAAGTCACACCAGGGATTAGAGTTTCGACATTGGAGTTTGGTGGGTAGAACAGAATTAAGTCCTTAACATGTATTACAGCATCTTTAACCAAACAGCTCTTTTTTTCTCTTTTGATTTCAGAGGACATTAAGACATTTTCATATGACCTTGAAAAGACTGTGGGCCCTGGGCCCTGTGGCTCCATATGCCTGAGGAATACACACTGCTGCTTGATTGATTTAGGCCTGGATCCACAGGGCCTTTTAACCTAATCACATGGAACTGGGTGTGGGATTGTGTTGATTAGATTATGGTGCTCACTAGAGCTGGGCATAGGATCTATCTCACAGGGATGGAATTTCTACCATACTGAGAGAGGAAGAGGGATGGATACCAGCAAAATAATCAAATATCCATTGCAGATGTGAACAATTTACAAAAGAAAAAGAATGATGAATTATCAATTAGCATATGAGAAGATGCTGGCTAGAAATTGAGGATAGGGAAAATAAGACAATGAAATATTTTTCACCCATCAAAATATTGGCAAAAATTTAAGCTTGATAATATCTCGAACCTGATGTATAAAGAAAAGGCTGCTCCGATATATTGTTGGTGGGAATCTAAATTGGTACATGCTTTTTGGAAGACGATTAGGTAGTAGCTATCCAAAATTTTAATTGTGCATACCCTTCATTCCAGGAATCCAATTCCTAGGTGTTAGGCAGGAAAATAGATATAAGCGGGGTGGAAAGAGAAAAAGGCCAGAAAGTCCACTAAAAAGACCCAGAATTAATCAAGTAAAGCTCAGAAAGCCAGGAGCAACTTGGCCTGGAATGTTGGAATATTCCCCAGATAAAGGAGGGTACCTCAGCATAGCCCTTGTCTTTATTGCGCTAATCATGCAGGCCCAGCCGTAAACAACATAGTAAAAGGCAGGAAAGCTTCCATCTTAAAGACTGTATTTTAATACCCAGGAAGTTAAAAATGTAAGATTCTTAACTTACTCTTTAGCAAACAGACAATAACTCAGCCCACCTTGGGGGCTGGGCAGGCAGTCTGATATGCTCTCAGATCAAGACGCAGGTATCCCAGGGAGAAATCAGAGCCGGAAGTTCTTTGTGTTAAGTTTTCTAAGTATTCAAAGACCATTTAACAATCTGCACTCCCAGCCCTTAGCCACATTCCTGAAGAATCCTTAAAAGGGGGAATCCCCAACATTTCGGGGCGCTCCTCTCTCTGAGGTCGCCTGCACTACTCTTTAAGTAACTTTAAATAAAACCTGTACTCTGCTTCACTACTGTGTCTCTGCCCTTCAATTCTTTGCTGTGGCGGGGACAAGGACCGAGGAAAATACACAACGCTCCCCCAACATAGGTATCTGAATAGCTAACATAGGAAAACAAGAATATTCACACATAACATCATGTACAAGGATATTCACTGCAGCATTGTACATGACAGACAAATTTGTAAGGCTTACAATTCACAAATAGTAGTGTGGTCAAATAAACTATACTAAATACATACTATGAAATATGATACAGCAGCTACAAAAAAATTAACTAGATCAGTATGTGCTGACATAAGAAGAGCTCTAAGACATACTGTAAACTGAAAAAAAATCTACGTATATCTACACATATGGTAGTTTCCGCTGGTGAGAGGAATGAAAATGAATGTGGTAGATGGGGGCTTTTCTATTACTCATATTGCTTGACAATTTTTATATAAAGTGTTGTATTCAAATACTGTGCAAATACATTTAAAAAATAATAAAAACTAACTTGCCTGAGGACACGTAGCCCTTCTACGGCAGAGCTAAGATGAAAGCACAGACCTAGGGGCTAAGACCCAGCTCCTTCTACTACTCCCTGTTTACACAATGTCTGAGTTTGCCTTTCCCCGACTAGCTCCTAATCTCCGCCCTCATTTCTGCCTGTTTCTCACCTTCCCTTCATCACCAGATGTCTTCAGATGCCAGTCACCCATCCTTCCTCCCACCCCATTGACCTCTGGTCGCTCTCTTCACCCCAGGTCGCATTGCTGAAAGTTTTCTGAGAGCCCTGCCATTGATGCCGGGGTTCTCGTTCACGAAGCTGAAGAATGAGCTTCACAAACACTCAAGGTAGGAAAGCAAGGTAAGGCTTTTATTTAGAAATAAAATGAGAGGAAAGAGCTCCGGAACAAGAGAGCCCGGGGTGGTGCATTTGTCTAGGGGAATTATAGGCAGTTGAGGAATTTTGGGAACTGATAAAGGGCTTAGGGTGTGGACTTGTTAAAAGTGGCCTTAGAATGTTTGTCCTTGATGAGATATTAAGTCCCTTTTAGCATGCTAAAGTGAATCTTACAAATCATTACAAATAATTAGCATAATAAAAACATGGGCTACTTTCCTTTATCTGGGGAGTATCAACTGATTTCACTGAAGAATGACTAGACCTTAATGTTTAACACAGAGTTTTGGTGGGGGGGTTTCCTTGCATGTAGTTGCATTGCCCTGACTGTAAATATCCTGCCTTGCTTTTTCCGGAGGCCCTCACCCTACTCTGTCTAAGCCCATGGTCCCTTTCTCACGGTGAGGTTGGGGTTGCTTCATTACTAGAGGGATTCTAAGTACTGAGACAGCGCAACTATAGGCTGGCCCTGCCCAGGCCGCTGCCTCTCACTAATGATACTAAACGCACCAGTGCTGCAGCTCTGACCCTCCAGAGGATCCATTCCAGACAGAGATCTCTGCTGGAGGATTTCATGTCTGTAAAATTACTCTCCACAAAGGGGGAAATAAGGCTTTCCTCCAAAACTGTGGGAGGATCAAAGAAATATATGCAAGTGCACATTATACAGTGGAGAGCACTACAAAACCCTTGGCTGTCATAATCTGTTTTAAAATCTAAAAAAGGGGGTTTGTTTTGACAAGGCAGTATTCATGCACAAGGAAAGCAATCAAAGAGCACGAAAAAGAATGAGGTGAAAAGTAAGTCTCTCTTCTCCCTCTCTCCCTCCCATCTGTGATTGAATTATCTCCTCCACAGAGGCTACCATTTTCTGGATCATCTTGGCACCCAGCCATTCAGAGATAATCTTCTATTAACCTTAAAATAAAACTGTCAGTTATTTTACCAGCAAAATGGGTTTATTCAGAAACAGCAGAGAATTGCAATTCAGAACAAGCAAGCTCCTACAAAGCCACAGACAAGTCAGAGAAACAAAGAAGAGGAATGCTCTTTCATAAGGGAAGAGAGTTGGGGGACTATTCTAAGCAAAAAGTCCATTGGAGGAAACTAGTGTCTGGAGTCATGTCTGCTCTTTGGCTGAGTTTTAACCATCTCTCTCATTGGCAGGGCTATTATTGCAGGGCTGTTGCTGGGGCGACAGAAACTCTTCCCTCCTCCTACAAGATGATAGAGTAACCAAAAAACAAGAAGTTGCAAGGCGTCCTTCTTTTGCTTTTTAATGGGGTCTGCGGTTGACAAGGGGGGGTGAGAGCTCCCCCTGCAGGCCTCTTCATGCCATGTCAGTGAGGTTTCTGTCAATTTTCACATTCCATGTAAACAAGCTTATGTGTATATGTATATACGCTTTTTTCCTACCCCAGCACACATTGTTCTACATCTTGCTTTTTTCACCTAACAATATATCATAGAGATCATTCCATCTGCATACATATAGATCTGCCTCATCCTTTGTAAGGACTGCATTGTTTTCCACTCTAAGGCTGTACCAATATTTAATTAGTCTCCTAATAATGGACAGATTGTTTTCCAAACCATGTGCAGTGAATAACTTTGTTCAACTGTCTTTGCACACGTGAATATTCTGGTAGAACGTATTTCTTGAAAGGGAATTTCTGTGTCAGAGTAGTTGCATTTTAGACTTTTGACTGATAGAGTCAGCATGTTGTAGTAGAACACAGCCTGCAGCCAAGTCCTGGCTCCTCTACTAATTAGTTAGGTAAACTTGGACAAATCCCTTAACCATTCTGTGCCAGTTTCCTCATCTACAGTAGTACCTCCCTCACAGAGTTGTGAAAATCAAATGAGTTAATAATACAAAACTTGCTTTGAAAAGTGACTAGCATGCAATAGCATTAGACATATTAATTTATTATTTGGTCAGACTGTTTTCTAAGACGTTAATGTAATTTATGTTCCTACCATAGTGTCTTATTTCCCTGTCTCTCACCAATTGTTTATTTTCAAACTTTTTAAACCTAATGGATGTTGTGATTTTAATTTTCATATAATAAACTCAGTTGCGGAATTCAGTGACCTTCTCAGTCCTATTGATTCCGGGGTTCTTGTTCACGGAGTCGAAGAATGAACTTCGCAAACACTCAAAGTAGGAGAGCAAGTGAGAGGCTTTAATTTAAAGATAAAGTAAGAGGAAAGAGCTCCCGGCTTGTGCCAGGAGGGACAAGAGAGTCCGTAGTTGTGCGTTGTCTAGGGGTTTTATAGGCAGTTAAGAGACAAAGGGCTAGGGAGGCATACCTGCCAAATGGTCTTCAAATGTTTATCTTTGAAGAGACACTAAGTTTCTTATCAGTCTTCTGGGTTATTTTGAAAAGTTATCACAAGAAATTTACTGCTTTGATTCTTTCCCAGGCTAGCAGCTTCTTGGTCTGGGAGCATATTAATCAAGACTGCCTGTCCGGCTTCCAAGGTGGGCTGAGTTATTGTCTGTTTGTTAAAGAGTATGTTAAGAAACTTACTTTTTAATTTCTTAGGTTTTAAAATACAATCTTATCTTTAAGATGGAGTCCTTCCTGTTTTTACTACGTTGTTTACGACTGGGCTCACTTGCCATTATTACTTGCCTAGGTTGCAAATCATTTGATTTAGGGCTGGAGGAAGAAGAGCAGCATTTGGGTAAAGTTAAAAGAAAATAAGCCGGACCTTTTAGCAGGCTAAAGTAAACCTTACAGTGGTATGTTCTAATTGACACAGTGAAAACATAGGCTATGCTGAGATACTTTGTTATCTGGGAGATATTCAAACATTCCAGGCCAAGTTACTCTTGGCTTTTTAGTTTTAACTAATCTCACTGAAGAATGCTTATATTCCTACTTTGATATTTTTGCTTTAGAGAATTAATGTGACTCTGGCTTTGCTTACTTGTCTAACATGGAGCTTTGGCAGGGGTCTTTTTCCAGAGACCTTCATCCTGCTCTGTCTAAACCCACGGTGCCTGTCTCACTATTCCTACTGGACCTCCTTACAGCGTCTGACATTTGAAGCCCAGATATATTAAGTTGTCCCCTTCTTCCTGGCAAGTCTTCTCTTTTGCCTCCTAGTACACTGCACTGTATTCCTTTGGCTCTCCTCCTACCTCTCTGGTCTTTCGTTGGCTCCTTTTTCTCCTTCCCTCCCGCCCTGGCTCTCAAGACTGTCTCAACATGGCTTCACCTACTTTTTTTTTTAACTTAAGTATTGTTGATATGCAGTCTTATATTGGCCTCAAGTATACACACAGTGGTTCAACAGTTACCCATATTATTATATCCTCACCCCCACTAGTGCGGTTATTGTCAACATTGGAAGATGTTACAGAACCATTGGCTCTATTCTCCAGGCTGTACTACCATCCCCGTGGCCAACTTACATTATGATTGAGAATTTTTGGCCCTTTTATCTCCCTCACCCTCGCCACCCTCCCCACCTCAACCCCTCTCCCTTGGTAATCACGTCACTTTTCAGTGTCTATGAGTCTACTGCTATTTTGTTCATTTTTTATTTTGTTTTGTTTTTATTCCACAAATAAGTGAAATCAGATGGTATTTGCCTTTCTCCACCTGGCTTATTTCACTGAGCAAAGTACCTTCTAGGTCCATCCGTGTTGTTGCAAATGGCAGGGTTTCTTTGTTTTATGGCTGAATAATATTCCATTGTGTGTATGTACCACATCTTTTTTATCCATTCATCCATTTATTGATGGACACTTTGGTTGCTTCCATATCTTGGCTATTGTAAATAATGCGGCAATAAACATAAGGGTATATATACCTTTTTGAATCAGGGATTTTATTTTCTTCGGGTAATTCCTAGAAGGGCTTCACTACTCTTATGACCTTATGTCCTATCCTTACTTCTGACCTTATTTTCTTCTAAATACATCCAGTATCTCTCCTCTGAATCATTTTATATGCGTTCCTGCGTGTCTTTGCCCATGTTCCAACTGGAAGTCCATCACCCCTAGGATTGCCAGATAAAATAGAGGATGCCCTGTTAAATTTGAATTTCAGATAAACAGTAAATTGTTTTTAGTGTTTATCTGACATGCAAATGTAACCAGGCATCTAATTTTCTTTGCTAAGTCTGGCAACTCTACCCCCAGTACTTTGTACCCATACAGTCAACACTTTGTTTTATGACATTGTTACTTGTGTTATAGGAGAGTGAGGAGAATGAACGTTCTGACCAGACAAGAGCTGGGTCTTTCTTTTCTTTGTATTGCATGCAGGGCTGGACACATAGTAATTGCTCAGGAAATATTTGCTGAATTCAGTCATATAAATTGTCTTTTATATGGGTATAGGAAAATTTCTCCTTTCCCTCATTCCTACTTCACTCCCACCTCCAGCAGTTGTTCTTGATTTTGAGTAACTATATATTACTTACCGAATCCAAGGATAATTCTTAGATTATCTATAGTTTCATGTGTATGTATTTATACCAGTTCAAATGAACTAATTGAAATACGGATGCAGTCTAGCATGGTGGCTCATCTCCCATAAATTTAAGTCTTGACTTTCCCACTAACTAGTACAATATTAATCCAGTTATTTAATGTCTTCCACCTTCAGTTTACTTATCTATAAAATAGTAACAAGAAGTGCCTTACTACAGGCATTTATGATTAAATCAGATGAGCCTGTCAAGCACTTAGTATGTATTAAGGGCTCAATATATGTTAGCTATTATGATATTGAATATTGGGTGCTTTTCATTTAAAAGTTCATTAAGTTGGTCAACAATGTGGGGTTTTTTGACAGGTCTTTTTTTATTGAGGTATAATTGACATATAACAGTACTTTCAGGTGTACAACATGATTTGATAGTTATATATATTGTGAAATGATCACCACAGTAAGTCTAGTTAATATCCATCAACACAGTTACAAAAAAATTTTGTTGATAACTTTTTATACCTACTCAATTTTCAAATATATGTCAAAAAATGTATATTGAAGCTTTTATGTACATGAGCAGGTAACTGCACTGGTGACAGGAATAGTAATGGGTAAAATAGGCTTGGTCCCTGTCCTCCTAGATCTTACAGTCTAGCATGAGAGACAGTCAGTAGTTGGAAAGGAAAAACACAATACCTACTTACAAACTGTGAAAGGTTCTGTGAAGGAAAATACTGAGGACTGTAAGAACTTGCAAAAGGGGTCCTGAGCTAGTGAGAGAGCTTCCTTGAAAAATAACACCTGACACTTACTGAGTATTAACCATGTGCCAGTCTTATTAGTGCTAGGGCTGCCATAACAAAGTACCACAGACGGGTGGCTTAAACAACAGAGATTTATTTTATCACAATTTTGGAGGCTAGAAATCTGAGACCAAGGTGTCAGCAGGGTTGGCTTCTTGTGAGACCTTGTGCTTGGCTTGCAGATAGATGACCATCATTTCTATGTGTTGTCACATGGTCTTCCCACTGTGGTTGTGTGTGTCTGTATTTCCTCTTCTTGTAAGGACACCCATGATACCGGATTAGGCCTACTCTAATGACCTTGTTTTAACTTAATTATCTCTTTAAAGACCTCACACTCTGAGGTCCTTGGGGTTAGGACCTCAACATATGAATTTTGGGGCACACAACCCAGCCCGTAATAGCCAGGTACTAGTCAGAAGTTCTTACATGCATTATTTTACAACAACCCTATCATTGCTGTTTTTGACTTTACAGATTAAAATGGAATCAGTAAGGTTGGGGCTTGAACCCAGATAACCAACCACTCACTAAAGGCTTGTGGAGTGCTGAAGGATGATGAGCTGGAGCCAGCTCAGCGAAGGTTAGAGGGAGTACACCAGGTGGAGTATATGGAAAGGCCTTGGAGTGGAAGAAAGCTTGGCACATACAAGAGAATGAAAGGGTCCAGCTGAGGATGTGAAAGAAGTGGGTTGGGGCAAATCACAGCAGTCCTTACAGGCCACAGTTAGGAATAAGATTTTGAACAATGGAAAAAACAGTAAAGGAGGACTCTACCTGCTGAATAAAGGACTACTTGAAGGAAATTCAAAATCTTAAAATTTTGAGAAAACTTATGAGAAAACTGAAATCTGCAGTTTTTTCAATATATTATGCCCAAGCATCCATAAAACTCACAATCATGCGTATGAAATATTTGTGGAGTTGGCTTCTGTCTTGCCAATGGGTTTCAGCCTCGGGCAAGTTCACTATGGGTTCAGTGAGCCCGAGGAATGACAATGGAACGTTCTTGGGGTGAAAGGGTTTATTACTCGGCTTGTTTTCCCGGCGGTATGTCAAGCACTAGAATTAAGTTTGCATCCAGCAGTCTGCAGGTCTGTAATCCTCCTTCGTCTCTTCCTCCAGGCCTCTCTTCCCCCACAGCCGTCTCAGTCTCTGTCCTCAGTGCTGCCACCTACTCCAGTCTCTGCTCTCCTGCAACCATGCAGCAGCCGTGCGGCTGTGCCACCGTGCCACCTTTATACAGTCAATAGCAACGTATTGCCCACACGTATGTAGTGAGCTAGCTGACCATGTCCAGTTGAGAATCCTGGCCATAGGAACCTTTACTTTATCCACACTTCCTTAAAGTGTGAACTACTTAAAATAGGTGAGAATGTATCTGAAAGGAATGTATGGCATAGATGATCTATAAGCTGAGAATTCCAGTTCTGACAATGGACAAAGACTTAATCTTTATCTGTTTTGGGGTCAGCCTTAAATGGAAAATGTAGTCAGGGCCCCAAGTCAGCATTAAAACTTCATTTGAAAGAGTAAGAGGAGAAGCTTTGCCTAATATTTTTTTAACAGTGTTACTGATGTAATTTACATACTGTAAAAAATGCACAGTCTTGCCAATGGGTTTCGGCCCCAGGCAAGTTCACTATGGATTCAATGTGACCAAAGAAATGACAGTAGAACATTCTTGGAGTGAAAGGGTTATACTCAACTTTATTTCCACGGTGGCAGGTCAATCACTAAAATCTCGTCCACTCAGAGCGAGTCTGCATGCAGCAAGCTGGTCTCTGCCTCTGGGCCTCTCTGCCCGCGCAGCCATCCCAGTCTCTGTCCTCGGCGCTGCCACCACTCCAGCCTCTGCTTTGCTCTCCTGCAGCCTTGCAGCTGTGCCACCGTGTCGCTTAGAGCAGTGGGCAGGGCTCTTTATATAGAGTCAATACGCATTGCCCACACGTGTAGTGAGCTAGCCAGCCAGGACCAGGTGAGAATCCTGGTCACAGAAACCTTCATTTTATCCACATGCACCTGCTTTAAAAGTATGTATTTTTAGTAAATTTACAGCACCCATCACCACAATCTAATTTCGGAGCATTTTCATCACACCCTAAAAGATCTTTATTGTTGGTTTACAGTTAAGTCTGGCCTGCTCCCATGCCTTTCCCAGGCCTGGAACTAATTAGAAGTCCAGATGACTTTACAGACCCCAGGTAACTCTCGAAAGGAATCCAGGACTGGATTCCCAAAGAATATATGAATATGGGGCATATTATTAATGTATTATCAGTGTGCCAACTATGTCCAGGTTGGGTCTGTTCGTATGTGAGAAATTCCTTTATTCACTCACTAAGCAAAATTCACTTGGCTTCCCTACATAAAGGTTATTATCGAAATGGAGGAAAAGCAGTAAGCTTGTGCCTCTACACGTGGCACGCGCGCACCTAAGTAGGTCAGCATACACCAAGTGCCGGGGAGCGATGAGTAATGTATCCCAGACAGACGGTGCAGTGTGCGCCTGCGCAGCATCGCGAGTTCCTAGAAACCGGTAACTGAAACCCCCACTCAAGACCTGTGGGTTCTGCTGCTGGGACCCTGCCGTTTCAGACCCGAGCGTCCACTCGTGACACCCAGCAAACCCAGGCCTGGTAGGTAACACTCCACCCCCTCGCTCTCCCTACCCACAGCTCACAAGGAGCACCAAGATTATCAGGCCGCGCGCACCGGCCTCGAGCGAAGCGGCAAACTGCCACACCCCGCAGTTTACTAGGCCGCCTCTCCTTGGTCAGTGAAGGGTTTAGTCCCGCCCCATGGGGCTGACGCCACCAGCCACGTACCACGTTTCTACGTGTCTCGAGTCTAAAAGCGGAAGTTACGCCAGGGATTCGCTAACAAAGCGCCGGACCTGAAAGGATATAGGCCGCTTGAGGAAAGGGGGCGGGCAGACAGCGTTGGAAGGCGCAGGAAGTGGTCGTGCTGGGGAGGGGTAGGAGAGGGGTCGGCAGGGCAGTTCACTTGGCTATAGCTGGGAACCTCGGGAAGGCGTGCTTTCGCTCCTTTCCGAGAGTCTGGCCCAGTCACTCCGTCTCGGGCAACATGGATTTCAGGGAAATTCTCCTGATAGCTTCCAAAGGACAAGGTGTCAACAACATTCCGGTAAGTGCCAGTCGGGGCGCCGCTGTAGGAGATCCTAATCTTCAAGTTGGGAATGTGTGGCGAGTGGAACTTCCAAGCATCCGCATACCGTTCCGGGAAAGATCCGGACGCCTTATTTCCTTTTCTTGGGCTTGTACACTCCTGGGATCTCAGTGAAGAGGGTCTTGAGACGCGATGCGGGAGCTTTCTGCGGAGTGAGTTTCGCCGACTTAGTTACCCCTACAGAATGGACTTTGAGGTTTGGGTATTTTAGAATAGCGTGAAAACGGGAGTGGAGCCGTGCCTGGTACATAGTGGAATCTAGCGCTAGTAGTTTTTGGCGTCGGCATAAACTTCAGCCCAAAGGTTGTGGAGGAAGCATGTAGGGGAGGAGTTCAGGGTTTTTATGGACAGCCTGATATCCTTTTGGCTGATTTCCCACCGGGTCAAATATTTTGTGATTTCCTGAACAAGTTCTCTGACTTGTGGCCCCACCCACCCACTTAGCCAGAGAGCTGATTAAATTATCACTTTCCGAAGGGATCACCTTTTCTATTGAGAAGCGATGTCGAGCGGTTCCACGATATCTTTGGCCAACAGAATGGGTGAGCTAGTTTCAGCTTCCGTTTACTTGTGGCCTTCCAGATTTGTCCTTGTTTGAAATTTGGGTCTCATTTGCTCAGCAATGCTTGCTAATTCTGTAATATTCGCAAAGCAATGTAAGACTTTCTAAATCTAAATGCCGAGATGGTGGAGAGTGCCAGGTTTGCGGGGTTGTAGCTGTTTTGCATAAACTGATCATTTCTGGAGCCCCAGATGGTACCCACAGCACAGCTGTAAACCGATAAATTGCATTGTGATACCTGCGGTTTGAGCAGTGAGGTGTAGAGCTCATACAGCTCTCTGTAAAGTCAATTCAACTGGAATTTATTGCGCTCTCACTATGTGCCCTGCATTTCTTAGATTTTTGTATATTTGCAGTGTTATTGATATTTTCCTGAGCTTTTCTTGTCTTCTGGGGTTGGCCTAGTCTTTTACCCTGATGATACTGATCTGAACAGAGAAATATAACTGGTGAATAAAACTGATATACATTAGTTTAATATGTATATTCATCTGCCATCTCAAGTACTCTGAATAATCATTCCCCTAAACCCTGAGTCATAAGATCTGCAGGTTGAAGTGATGGGCATAAACCTGTGAAAACTTGAACAACAGAAGTACTTTCTGTTTCTGTAAGTTTTCTAGGTAAGTTCATACTCTATCTGGCAACCATTCATTTTTGCATGATTAGGTCCATATTTCATTTTAGATCTTCCTGAATATTAGTGGAGGTCAAAGATAGACAATACTAGCTTCGATGTCCAGAAATATTCTGTGGATGAATCAGAACCAATTTATTTCTTATTCTAAAAAACCAATAACTGCTGGGAGAAAAGCAGATATTCCTAGAGCAGATGATTTCAAAATATCTGTGTATTTAAGGATATATACATTATCCATGTATGATTGGAATAACAAAGATTGGAAGCGAAAGGGAAAACAGGTAAATTCGTGAGGTCATTTAAAAATAAACAGATAAATATAGGCTGTATTTTATGAAAGTGCGTTTCCCTGCCCGCCCCGCCCCCAAAGCTAGTAAGTCTAGAAGTTTTGGTTAGCAGCATTATAATTTTGAAATCAGATGAAAGTTTTACATCAATGAAAGTTCATCACAAAAGAAATTGAGAAACAGAGCAAGATGGTAGTTAAATTTAATCCGTGATCTTGCTTTAATTTGGTTTATCTAATTCTGTTATTTTCTTTATCAGCTCAGTGTAAAGCCTTTTAGAACACAGTCAATTATGAAATATATTGTACAGTGTAACAATTATTGTAAAGCAAGTATCCTTGTAAACCACCATCCAAATCAAGAAACATTTCAAGGCACTTACACACCCTGCCTGACATACACTTTATTGATTGATTGATGGTTTGAGAACCAGAGAGGTTTTGCTGTAATTGACAGGCATGGCTCCACCCCTCTATTTCTTGGTTCATATTTCCCTTTTAGCTATCTTCTCCCCCACCTTCCATTTGGATCCTATCAGAGCTGGCATTCAGATTTCAGTCTTCAGAGTTCCTTTATCACATCTTTGCTCTAGAAGGGAAATGCAATGACTAGTGTTGGTAAGACTAAAATCTAAAACACCTAGAAAGCCACTTCAAGCTCCTTGCACGGCTTTATTTTTAAGCAGTGTGTGTTGTATCGAGCTTGAGAAGCAATGAACATTTCCCAAGTGGGACATCTTTCTTTTTCTGTTGTTTCTTTTTAGGAGAAATAGTTGTCTTTATAGTGTTTTCGTTAAAATAAAGGATTGCATCATGCCTAGAAATATTAGGCATGCTATCCTTTCCCAGTGGAAAACTGAATACAAAACACAGCTGATCAAGGTGATGTAACCAGCCATTGTCTTTAGCTCTGTTTATATTTAAAGGAGAAAAGATATTTTTGGTAACTTTGCATTTGAGATTTTTCTCCCTGGGTTCCTCTAACAAAAACAAAGTAGTTATCTCATTGTGATAGAATAATAGAGCTTAGAATACGGATTCTTGTAGGTTTCAAGTAACTATAATTGATGGCTTATAATGCATGAGATAAGTTACATGGTCTTTCTCACAGACTACGAAAATCATCCCAGACAAGATACCGTTGTTCTGGTGTGACCCTGAAACCAGATAGTAAAGGGAAAGCCTTCATGTACGACTAGACATATAAGGGTATGAGGATAAGAATATAGATACTGAAAATGGAGCCCAAGGACTTTAACTGGGATGGCAAATTCAGAAGTCTTCAAGGCCAGGTATATTTTGTATATTCTTGAAGTAGTCTGGGTATAAAATGATAAGGGCCAAGCTCCATGTATTCAATAGACGCCTACCATTTGTTAGGGATGGCAAATTCAGATGTATTCAAAGGCCAGGTAGATTGTGTATATTCTTGAAGTAGTCTGGGTATAAAATGATAAGGGGCAAGCTCCATGTATTCAATAGAAGCCTACCATTTGTTACAGTAGTTATATTTTAGTTTTAAAGAACAGTATGGGCCAACAAAAAAGTTGCTGCAGGAAGTCACTTTATAATCGTTCCTCTGTAATCCATAACTGGATTGTTCCCTACTCTTGCATCTGAAGATGGCTTTTCCAGTGCCTGGGGCAGCTTTGGAATGTTCTCCTAAAGCTGTACTTTTCAACCAGTATTTTAGGGAGTGGGTCTTTACCTAGAGAATCTCCTTGTGAATTGTAATAATGATGATTAGCAACACTTAACATTCATAATGCTTATAACCCTGTGCCAGGCACTGTTCTAGGCACTTTATGTGTATTAGTTAAACACTGTAATAACTGTAGAAGGAAGGTTGTTTTACAGATGAGGGAACTGAGACCCAGAGAAATAAAGAAACTTGCCCAAAGTCACATAGCTAGTAAGTGACAAGGCTAAGTAAAGGCAGAGCTAAGAATCTGCTAGCTCCAGAGTTCTTGCTCTTAATCACAACCCTGTGTTAAATGAGCAGAGTGTACTGGATATGGGGTGGTGAGGAAGGTTATTTGCTATAAAGCCTGGACCCATCTAGCTCCCTACACCCCAACTCCAGCCTAATATAGCTGTAGGCGAGAACCCTTTTCTTTTTTTTATCTTAAAATGTGTTAAATCACAAAGCTGACAGGATATGGGTGTTTTTTTGCTATTATTAATATACAATTACATGAGCAACATTATAGTTACTAGAGTCCCCCTATTATCAAGTCCCCATCACATACCCCATTGCAGTCACTGTCCATCAGCGTAGTAAGATGTTATAGAATCACTACTTGTCTTCTTTGTGTACTGCCTTCCCCGTATCCCCCCACCCGCTACATTATGTGTGCTAATTGTAATAGCGCTTTTTCCCCCTTATCCCTCCCTTCCCACCCATCTTCCCCAGTCCCTTTCCCTTTGGTAACTGTTAGTCCATTCTTGGGTTCTGTGAATCTGCTGCTGTTTTGTTCCTTCAGTTTTTTTCTTTGTTCTTATGCTCCACATATGAATGAAATCATTTGATACTTGTCTTTTTCGGCCTGGCTTATTTCACTGAGCATAATACCCTCTAGCTCCATCCATGTTGTTGCAAATGGAAGGATTTGTTTTCTTCTTATGGCTGAATAATATTCCATTGTGTATACATACCACATTTTCTTTATCTATTCATCTACTGATGGACACTTAGGTTGCTTCCATTTCTTGGCTATTGTAAATAGTGCTGCGATAAACACAGGGGCGCATATGTCTTTTTCAAACTGCACTGCTGCATTCTTATGGTAAATTCCTACGAGTGGAATTCCTGGGTCAAATGGGATTTCTATTTTGAGTATTTTGAGGAACCTCTACACTACTTTCCACAATGGTTGTACTAATTTACATTCCCACCAGCAGTGTAGGAGGGTTCCCCTTTCTCCACATCCATGCCAACATTTGTTGTTGTTTGTGTTTTGGATGTTGGCCATCCTAACTGGTGTGAGGTGATATCTCATTGTGGTTTTAATTTGCATTTCTCTGATGATTAGCGATGTGGAGCATCTTTTCATGTGCCTGTTGGCCATCTGAATTTCTTCTTTGGAGAAGTGTCTATTCATGTCCTCTGCCCATTTCTTAATTGGATTATTTGCTTTCTGTTTGTTAAGGTGCATGAGTTCTTTATATATTTTGGATGTCAACCCTTTATCAGATACGTTTTTTATGAATATATTCTCCCATACTGTAGGATGTCTTTTTGTTCTGTTGATGGTATCCTTTGCTGTACAGAAGCTTTTCAGCTTCATATAGTCTCATTTGTTCATTTTTGCTTTTGTTTCCCTTGCCTGGGGAGATATGTTCGTGAAGAAGTTGCTCATGTTTATGTCCAAGAGATTTTTGCCTATATTTTTTTCTAAGAGTTTTATGGTTTCATGACTTACATTCAGGTCTTTGATCCATTTTGAGTTTACTTTTGTGTATGGGGTTACACAGTAGTCCAGTTTCATCCTCTTACATGTAGCTGTCCAGTTTTGCCAACACCAGCTGCTGAAGAGGCTGTCATTTCCCCATTGTATATCCATGGCTCCTTTATCATATATTAATTGACCATATATGCTTGGGTTTATATCTGGGCTCTCTATTCTGTTCCACTGGTCTATGGGTCTGTTCTTGTGACAGTACCAAATTGTCTTGATTACTGTGGCTTTGTAGTATAGCTTGAAGTCAGGGAGCGTAATTCCCCCTGCTTTATTCTTCTCAGGATTGCTTTGGCTATTCAGGGTCTTTTGTGGTTCCATATGAATTTTAGAACTATTTGCTCTAGATCATTGAAGGATGCTTTTGGTATTTTGATAGGGATTGCACTGAATCTTTAGATTGCTTTAGGCAGGATGGCCATTTTGACAATATTAATTCTTCCTAGCCAAGAGCACGCAATGAATTTCCATTTATTAGTGTCCTCTTTAATTTCTCTTAAAAGTGTCTTGTAGTTTTCAGGGTATAGGTCTTTCAACCCTATTTGTTTTTTATGACGCTTTTCAGCATAAAGTTACAGGAGAGAATGTGAAAGCCAAACCAACACTGTTTGGGAACTGGTGGATAGATTTACAGCCTCTTTGGGAGAGTGCCAACATAGTTAACAGAAATAGCGTCAGAGGTGAGGGAAGAGAAGAAAGTTCAGTAGTGACCTGTTTGATGTAATCATACTGTCCAAATGGCAGGTGGAAGTGGCATTTACGATTGAGGTGAGCTAGATATGAAAGTGTTGGAATTTCAAGTTAGAAGTGAGGCATGTTGTACTGGGAACACTTTTGGGCCCGAGTCAGGAGACCTAGGTTCTAATTCAGACTCTGCTGCAAACTGTGTGACAGCAGTAAATACACAGTTGTCCTTTTTGGGCCATTTCTAACAAAGAGGTTGGACTAGAGGTATCTATCTGATATTACATTTTATAATCAAGTTATATTTTTATAAACACAGTCATAGTAAATTTTACATTTGACTCCATAACAATCCTGGATAGCATGCATTTTGGTTGTTCTATCTTCACCCTCTTCCCCAAGCAAGCCTCATTCTAACCATTGAGTTGCCAGGCCTGCATTCATTCCCTTTTATGATGTTTTGAGAAGATTTTTAGAAATTGTGTAGTGATTATTAAAGTTAAGGATGTAGTCTTTGAATATATAAATCTCTATGTAAAACCATTAGGAAATTTATGTTTTCTACAATTATAATAAAATGTAACAATATGTTACAATTCTAATTGTAATCTAATCTTTAAGTAAAGAACAGATTTCAAGAAAGGACTGACTAGTGATTCCAATATAACATATAGTGAATTCAAATTCCCAGACTAAAACCTCCTTATTTCTTAATCTGACCATGACAATATAGTTTCAGTTCAAGGAACACATATGTTTTAAAGTGATTTCATGTTTTTTAGGTCTGTTGGCTTCAGAATTACAAATCTTGGCAAAAATCTCTGATAACCATATTTAAATGGCATGAGCTTCATTGTCATGGATTATTCATCAGGTTCAGCAGAATAACTGAGTTGGCTTGCAGTATAGTAAAATGGATACACTTAGGATAAAAGAAACTCTTGTCCACCTGCTTTTCATGAAGCTCAAACAATGAAGCAGCCTGATGCCTTGAAACAGACTCACAATTAGTGGGTGCATCTTGGTGTGCTGCTGTTAGAGCTAAATGTGACCATCTGATGCAGGAGAAAGTGTGAAATAGTTCTTCTGCCTTATTAAATAGAATATAATGTAATCCCAGCCTGAGGCTTTTTTTTTTTTAACATTGTTCTCTAGTGGGCTTACCCCTATGGGCATAGAGGGCTGTGTAATAAAATTCTATTACAACAATTCTTTTGATACCAGGGTCTGACTGCAACCCACTTTTGGAAGGTCTAGGCAGCTCAATGTTAGGATTATCTATCTATAGTGTTACATACCCAAGAGAAATGAAAATATACATTTACACAAAAACTTGTACACACATGTTCACAGCCCCATTATTCAAAATAGCCAAAAGGTAGAAACAATCCAAATACCCATGAACTGATAAATAGGTAAAATGTGGCTTGTCTGTATAATGAAATATTATTCAGCCATAAAAAGGAGTGAGGTACTGATACATGTTACACCATGAGCCTTGAAAACATTATGCTAAGTGAACTGTACCAAAATGTAAAAGCTCACTTTATCAGGGTTCTACAGAGAAACAGAACCAGTAGGATTTATCTTAGGGAATTGGCTCACATTATTCTGAGAGCTGGAAACTCAGGCTGCCATTAATGATGTATCTTGAGGTAGAATTCCTTCTTTAAGAAATCTCTTTTTCTCTTAAGGCCTTCAGCGGACTGGATGAGACTCACCCACATTATGGATGATAACTTAAGGTTAGCTGGTTGTAGATGTTGACCTCATCTGCAGAATACCTTCAGAGCAACACCTAGATTAGTATTTGATTAAATACCTGGCTACTGTAGTGTAGCCAGGTTAACACATAAAACTGACCATCACAGCCACATATTGTATGAGTTCATTTTTTTTCAAAGCTTTTATTTGAACAAAAAAATTACATACTTTATATTTATAATGTTATTGGAAAAGTCAATGCTGACAGCAGAATAAAATTACATTACATGGTTGTAAGTAAACTTACTGATATAATTTACTTACTATTACATAACTGTCATTTTTAAAGTTCTAGGTATATTCTGTTTTTACTCCAAAAGAAGTAAAACATCCCTGGTGATACATTTAATGGTCCTAGAAACTAATCATTTCTTAATTTTAGTTAAGTCAGAGAAATAATTTCTCATTCCAAGGATGTTAGGAACAAACTTAGCATTCTCCAAAAGATAATCTCTTAGCCTTTGAAGGTGTCTGTATCTCTTTTCAAACTTAATAGAGACAAGTAAAAATTTATGAAGGTTTTCAAAATATATTTTGTATAATCACTTATCTATATAATCATTTATGGCCCCTAGATTTTAACCTTATTTTATGATGCATGTCATTATGTAGAGGTACACTGGGCACATATTTCATCATGTATATGAAAGTAGTCTGGGTATGAAATGTTAGGGGCCAAGCTCCATGTATTCAATAGAAGCCTACCATTTGTTACAGTAGTTATATTCTACTTTTGAAGAACAGTATGGGCCAACAAAAAAGTTGCTGCAGAGAGTCACTTTATAACCATTGCTCTGTAATCCATAACTGGATTGTTCCCTGCTCATGCATCTGAAGATGGCTTTTCCAGTGCCTGGGGCAGCTTTGGAATGTTCTTCTAAAGCTGTACTTTTCAACCAGTATTTTAGGGAGTGGGTCTTTATTACCTAGAGAATCTCCTTGTGAATAGTAATAATGATTAGTAATGCTTATCACCCTGTGCAGTAGGGCAAGACTTGGCAAATCCGTGGAGACAGCAAATAGGTTAGTGGTTGCTAGGGGCAGAAGTGAGAGTAGATGGGGAATGACTACTAAAGAGTAAGGGATTTCTTTTTGGGATGAAGAAAATGTTCTGGAATCAAATAGTGGGGATGGTTGCACAATTCTATGAATATATTAAAAACCAATGAAACGCACATTAAATGGGTGATTTTAAGGTATGTGAATTATATCTCAATAAAAATGTTAAAAAGGAAGAAGGTCATCTATGGAGACCCAGTCCTTTTTTTTGCCCCAGATTTCTAGGTTTTGACCTAAACTTTGCCTAAGAGAACATTTTAATATTCTTGTATCTGCTTTTGAGTGCATCAAGCTACAGAGGATTTAAGAAACTATTGATTATGATCCAGCTCATGGCAGTAAATAAGATTAAGCCTCATCCAGTGGGAACCTGCCCTACTTATCTCCTGGCAGACCCAGGAAATAAGATGTATAGATTTATTGAATTTCTTCTACATCATAGGGACAGGACAGAAAGTACCACAAACTTGTTGGGTTAAATGTGAAGCCAGTTTAATAAGTGTCCTTAAGGATTAGAGGTGTTTAAAAAAAAAAGGTGAATTTGAAATTAGCATGTGAATTGATAGAAACAGGTGTATACTTTGAAAAAAGCTAAAAGTAATCTTTGGAAGTCTTTTCTGAGTAAGTCTGAGTTCCCAAACACCCCCTCCCATATTTATTCCTTATGTTCTGCCTTTGCTGTATTTATATTCCTCAGTTGGTGGCTCACGAAGTGCAGTACCTACATACTATACCAAAATCTGGCTGTACCATGATTTTAGGTAATACACAAGTAGTTTTTATTCTCATGGTTGTATATTTTAAAAAACAGTTCTATTTTGATTTGATTCAAAAAAATGTAACCAGTCATTTCATGGGTATCATTGCTTGCATTAAAGCTGTAATAATAAGTCATGATGTTAGGTTTATATTTTCTTGAAATTAGTAAATAATAATACAGGTGGTATACTAAAAGGGTAAAAATCATGAAGGTGGTATGTGAACAACTGAAGCTTAGTAAACACAGCCTTAAACTGTACTGCACTGAAATTTGTTTTCTGTTTGGGTGCCTATATTCAGTCAAGAGTAGCTTTCCTGCTAGTCATACCCTAGGGCCTATCTCTTAAATCCCAGATTAGGAAAAAAGATGTCCAGCCTGAAATCAGATTAAGAAGTACACATTGCTGAAGTAATCTAGGTAACAAAGCAATCCTCTTTTAAATAAATAACACTAAGGTATGTATTGGAAGTTTTGCGGGGGAATCCTGTATAAGCTTTGATTTGTCTGATGAATCTGTTGGGTGTATAGTTGGCAGGGACAGGAAAATCTTCAGTCTCAGGAACACAAACCCATGCCTCCTTTTCTTACAAATCTGCCTGATAGGATGGGGTGAAGAGAGTGTGTGCCTCTGCTTTTGTGTCTTTTGCAGTGTGAATCATATTCACAGTGACACTTCCATTAAGAAAATGTGAGCTTCTTACAAGTAGTGACTCTGTGGCATCTTACTACACTGATAGACAGTGACTGCAATGGGGTATGGGGGGGAGGGGACTCGATAATATGCGTGAATGTAGTAACCACGTTGTTTTTCATGTGAAACCTTCATAAGAATGTATATCAATGACACCTTAATAAAAAACATTGTATAAAAAAGAAAAAGAAAATGTGAACTTCTTGTGGATAAGGCCTGTCTGAGATTCTTATAAACCAGGACAATTTTTTATATCCACTTAGGTAAACAATACTCTCTTTCTTCTCAGTCTTTTCTCTCCTTTTTTCTCCTTCAAATATTGACCCCAATATACTATGGAAAGAGTCTACAACTAAATTTACAAAGATACTGACTTATTAAAGGAGTTCACTGTGACCCAGCCAAGGTACTGGGAGAATCTGGATGCCCTCTTTGGGGACTTCTCTTTGTCAGGGATGTGTCACGTCTCGGCATTGCTTTCATGCAGGATTTTCAGGTTGGATTAGGGCCTGCTTCCTTGGCCAGATGCTTTGTCAGTAGACTAACTTAGCTGGAACTTGTAACCTGTTTCAAGATGCCTTGTATTTGGCAGCCAGACAGTAAACATGGTCCTGTTGGCTTTCCTCCAGGAATTCGATACACATTTTGGAAATCACTTTTTTGGTTCCTAAATAGCTCAATTTGTTCTTGGAGGTTAGTGTTTCCTTTTTAACTAGGACAGCAGCCGGTTCAGTGGATAAGAATGTCATATGCTTAACAAGACAAAAGAGGGAGGCTATTTAAAAAATCTATTTCCTCGCCCATAAATTTAACGTATCATTGTCCTGGAGATGAATCGTCCTGGTCTTGAGTTATTAGCTCTGTTTATCATACTTCTCTAATGATAGATACTTATAAAATGGAAATAATTTTCCTTTCGTAGTTCAAATTACCATTATTCTAGTTTTAGTCATTTCCTTAATGTAGTTACGTAAAAGTCAAAGCCCAGAGAAATACCGTCTGTGCCAGGATAATGTTAGTACTTTATGGGTGATACGGAAACCTGCCTAAAAGAGTTTGTGTGGCAAATTAACATTTCATGAACATAGGGCTACGTTTAAAAGTTACAGAAAATTGGGCCTTTCTTGCTGCTTGGATTGTTTGAAGTGCTTTTTAGCTTCTGGTTTGCCACCAGCTTTGTCTATGGTCAGAGTAAAATCTCGGTGTTTCATGTTGTAAGCAAAACAGCCTGTGTAGTTATGAGACCCTACTAGAAAATCACCTGGAAAAGGGTATTCAGGAGTGAAAACGGTGGTGAGTAAATAGTTTTGTTGTTGTTGTTTATTTGAAAAGTTGGACTTTGGAAGGCTTAGTTTTGAAGGAGGCTGATTTTTTTAATCAGAATTTTAAAACATTCAAACTGTTCTAAGTGGTGATTCTTTTTTAGTCCCCAGTCTAGGTACCTTTATGGGAAAACTGTTTCTCTGAATTGTTCATTTATGCATTATGTGGGATGTTACAAAAGAATTCCGCACCTAAAAGCAGTCATGCAAAATCCTACTTAGCCTAAATTTTTATTGTTAAGCTTTCATGAGGGTTATATGACCTCATAATTACTCAGAATTAAGCTTTTTAGTCAACATTTAACTCTCTATGGCTTGGCGCAGTGCCTTTCACCTTATGTATTTTTAAAGTCAAATTTCTTAAAATTTTTTACTCTGTTCTTATTTTTAGAAAAGGTATAGTTTGGCAGTGGGGCCTCCCAAAAAAGACCCAAAAGTTAAGGGTGTCCAATCAGCAGCTGTACAGGCTTTTCTGAGAAGAAAAGAAGAGGAGTTAAGGCGAAAAGGTATGTATTTATAACCACCTACCTTTTCAGTTAGCTTGTACTTAACCGATGGATGTTTGTAATAACAGTGTAATGGATTTGTTGTTTGTGTATCTGAGTCAGCTGTATTTATAACATTACATATATTCCCGTGTTGATCACTTGTACGGATATTATCCTTTATTCCCTCTTAGAGTGAAAGCTTTTAGAGAATATTGACCTTATCTTCAAATTGGTCACTGTAGGTCGCCAATAAGAGGACCTACTTATTCATTCTTTGACCTTGGTTCTGGGTCTACTTATTTTATGCTGTGTGTGTATGCATTTTATTATTAAGAGTGCTATCTAAAAGGTTAAAAGATGGACAAATTTTTGAAGATCAATAAACTCAAGTAGTAGTTTCAGTTCATTCAAATGACAGGGAAACTGAGTAAGTTTAAGTATTAATTAAGTCAGAATTAACAACTGTTAAGTGGGTACTAATGTTCCCTTAGCTTGGTTTACTTACTTGGTATGAACTATTTTCTGTATTTAAAGCTGAAAGCCAAGTCTCTCACTTGCTTAGTCATATAGAAAAACCCATATTACCCACTGATTATGTAAAGATGACTCACTTGATGTTCAGATGACTTCCTTATTTGATTCCTAGATGTCTTCAAATTGTAACTCAAATGCTGCTGGTGTTTTGGCCACCTGCTTGGTTTCAGGTGAACCTACTGTTTTTATCTTGAGACCGTGAAATAATACACTCTTGTCTCTTTTAGCTTTAGAGGAAAAAAGGAGAAAAGAAGAACTAGTGAAAAAGCGAATTGAGCTAAAACATGACAAGAAAGCAAGAGCTATGGCTAAGAGGACAAAGGATAATTTCCATGGTTACGATGGGATTCCTATTGAGGAGAAGTCAAAGAAGAGGCAGGCAATGGAAAGTCACACTAGCCGGGGAACAGACCAAGAGTATGAGATGGAAGAAGACGATGAATTCTTTGAATACAATCAAGCAGAGTCAGAGCAGGAGTATGAGGAAGAGCAAGAGCCTCCCAAACTTGAAAGCAAACGAAAGGTCCCCCTTAAAAGTGCCCCACCACTCATGAACTTCACTGATTTACTCAGACTGGCTGAGAAAAAGCAGTACGAGCCAGTGGAGATCAAGGCTGTGAAGAAAACAGAAGAGCGGCCTCTGACTGCAGAAGAACTTAGAGAACGAGAATTCCTTGAACGGAAGTCTAGGAAGAAAAAACTTGAGACAGATACAAGACTACCTCCGACCAAAAAGGCAGCCTCTCATAAAGAAAGTGTGGGCACAAAACTTAGCAAAGGTTCTGGGGACAAACATCCTTCTGCCAAGGGTACTTCCCTTCCTCATGCTGAGAAGAAACCCAGACCCAGCACAGCCAGTGAGAAACACTTAGGTTTGTCTTCATCCAAATCTGTGCCAGGAGAGAGGACCAAAGCAAGATCTGGCAGTTGCTCCCAACCCTTGCTTCGTGAGGGCCATGACAGATCTGTTGTCAATGGGACTGGAAAGCCCCACTGCAGCCCCTATTCACCAAGTGTCCCAAAGACCTTCACTAAAGGGACTCAAAGATCTGCTACTGAACACAAAGCCAAAAAATCTCCTCCCCATCCCAGCCATTCCAGGCCTGGGCCTGTGGTCACCCCACACAGTAAGGCTAAGAATCCAGGTGTCAGGCAGCCAGGGAGCAGCTCTAGCTCAGGGACTGCTCGGCCAACAGTTAGTTCTGGCTCCATGCCCAGGCGCCAGAATGGCAGCTCCAGCTCAGGACCCGAGCGATCACTTGGTGGGACCAAGAGGCCAGCCAGTGACTTAAACCCCTCTGTACGGACAGTCAGTGGTGCAAGTTGCCCTGGGCGACCTGCAAGCAGCTTAAGTGGCCCTGGGCGACCCATTAGTGGCTCAGGTGGTTCTGGGAAATCTGTGGGCTGCTCTGGTGGCCCCGGGCGGCCTATAAACAGTCCACATGACCTTCGACAACCAGTGAGTGGGGCAGGTCCCCCTGGGCGGCCAGTCAGTGGCTCTGGGCGGTCACTAAGTGGCTCAGTTCTAGCTGGACGGACTATCAGTTCAGGCCCTGGAAGACCAGTGAGCAGCTTGGGACCTGGACGAACAGTTAGTAGCACAGGCCCCCCCCTGAAGCCCAAGTGCACTGTTGTCTCAGAAACAATTTCTTCCAAGAATATAATTAGCCAGTCCAGCAATGGACAGATGAATGGAATGAAGCCTTCCTTACCTGGCTACAGACCTGTCCAAGGTAAACTGCCCCTACCCTAAGAGTATTTGTCACTACGGAATTAGAAAGAAAACTTTATTTCATATGACCAGAGACCCTGTGACCCTTTCCATGTGCCCTAATGTTGATAGAATCCTGATGTTTTATCTGTCCTGTGCCTGAGAGTTCCTTTAGTGATCATGGCTTGGGAAAGGTGTTCGAAAGAGACTTAACCCAGGGCCCTGTGTGTAATGTCTCAAAGTACAATACTAGGGTATGTGATTTATAAGACAGGGTAGTGTGTATGCCTTACATGTATAGTTCAAAGAATGAATTTATCTTTACCTTTTCGTGAGGACTAGAGAGACCTGTCTTCAAGGATTGGAGTACATTTGTAAACTTGAAGCCCTTTGGTGCATTATTTATTCATCAAATATTTGTTAAAAAACCCACTATGTGCCAGGAACTATTTTAGGCTGCTCTTCATGTTTCTATTTTTTATAGTGGGCAGTATCAAGGCCCTAGCTACTGGTCCTTCAGGAATCTCCTATGTCAAGGTACCAGATCATTGGTAGCACCTATTAGCTGCTAGGTTATAGTGTCTTCATGGTAATGGCATTTGTTAAAGTACTTCTTAGACACCATGGAGAATGTAAAAAGACAAAAGATGAGACTCCATGCTTTAAACTTTCTTCTCATCTGGAACATTGGTTCTCAACCAAGGATGATTTTGATCCCCAGTGAACATTTGGCAGTGTCTGGAGACATTTTTAACTGACACATCTGGGGACAGGGGTATTACTAGCATCTGGTAGGAAGAGGCCAGGATGCTGCTACATCATACGAGGCACCGGACAGCCTTCTCATAGCAAAGAATTATCTGGCTCAAAATGTAAGTAGTGCCAAAGTTGAGAAAGACACTTGGAGCAAAGGAGACAAGCCATGAATATTAAGAACAATGGTAGAACAACAAAAGGAGCTTCTGTAACCAAGGACTAGGAGGCAGTTGTTTCCAGATGCTGGTCTGTTGATCAGTGCCTGTCCTTTCCAGAGTTTTTTAATCAGTCTTTTGGCAAAATGACAGAAATAAGAGTTGTGTAGTGAGTTTTTCCTAAAGTCAGTTTTAGTCAGTTTGAATAATTATCCATAGGTTTGTGATTGTATAGCTATTTGTAAATTTTTTTTTTTAGAAATGTTACCAGTTTTTTAAAGCCAGAAGAATGGTAACTACTAAGCTAGAAAATGCACCAGATAGTTCTGGTAAACCCTGGGATTTCTCTTCCTTGTAGATACCATGAAGCAGCAGGGATGCTGTAGTAATGACCCCACACTGTGGGCCAGCTTTTGCTAGCTGCTTTTGAGGATACCATCTTCATGAGTTCTCAGAATCAGTTTATATAGAACCATTTTCAATTTTAATGCTCTTAAAAATAATGGCATTTCTATTTTTAGGTCCTCAAAGACTTCCCTTCCCTGGTGGTCACAAAAGGCAGCGAGAATACGAAGGGGAAGATGATGATGAATATGACTCCGAAATGGAAGATTTTATCGAAGATGAAGGAGAGCCTCAGGAAGAAATATCTAAGCACATTCGAGAAATCTTTGGCTATGACCGAAAAAAGTAAGACTAACGAAGACTTACATAAATGTACTTTTAATTTCGAATAGTTTGTGCTTGGTGGGGAATAAACATTAACAGTAGAGGCATTAAATACAATTCTTAATTAGGAACGGTTGGATGATTATTTAGATTTACTCTTGGCACTTGAGAATTCAGAATTTTTTGTGTAGTTACTTGCATGAGGGCCAGAAAATATCCCTTTTTAAGCCACTGTCCTTATAAAATAATACATTTAATGACAGTGAAGCAGCTTAGTGTAGTAGGGCGAGATTGGTTTTGAAATCAGGTGGTCATCCACAGAGCTATGTTGAAAGCTGGTCTGATCTGATGCCTGCTTTTCTTTGGTGTAAAAAGGTTTGCTACTCAGAAGGCACCATGACAGTAGTATGGGACCAGTAGCATTGATATTACCTGGGAGGTTGGTAGAAATGCAGGCTTTCAGGCCTCACTGCAGATCTACTGAACCCAAGTTGGCTTTATTAAGTTCCCAGGTGGTTCATATGCACATTAACATATGAGAAGCACTGGTATAGAGGAAAGATCAGGGTTTGAATGCAAGTTCCATGATTTACTAGCTGAGTAAACTTGAGCCAAATTATTTTTTAAATGATATTTGGAAGGATCAAATGAGGTGTACTATACACGTGAAACAGAAGGGGCTTACCACAGTGCCTATCCATCAACAATTGCTACCTCCTTCAAAGCCATGGATATGAGAAATTAGAAGACAATCCTAAGAAAAGTTCTTTTTTCAAAAAGACATTTGGTAGAATAAAGAAAATTTAAAAATCTAATCTTAGTAGTGTCATTAGCTCCCTCTGTGTTCTTGGTCAAGCCATTAACCTCTACTTCAGTCTCTATTCTAAAGTCCTTCTCTACCTACTAATGGTCATGAAGCTCAAATGGGATAAACACTTTTCATATATATTGTACTTTCAGGATTTTAATATAAGCTCTCATGAAAAGAGGGGCAAGTGAGTTGAGTAAACATTGTTGGCTTGGTACTTCACAACACTGGATTCGGGAAGAGTTGCCTTCTGGGAGTAGTAAAGACTCATTTAATTTGTCTTTACTTCAGAAGCCCCGTCTACCCATCCTCTGCCCCGCTCACTCTGCCAAGCAAGGAGGAGTAATCCTAAGTGTGTGTTTGACTTAATTATTAAAATGTTCATTTAAAAAATAGGATGTGTTTCCTTTAGAAAATTGAATTTTTCTTCTTTTTTCTAATAACTGATTTCCTCTTATCAGATACAAAGATGAAAGTGATTATGCCTTACGTTACATGGAGAGTAGTTGGAAAGAGCAACAAAAGGAAGAAGCAAAGAGGTAAGTACAAAACTTTGCACATGTGAACAGGAATGTCCTAAAAATGCTTGTTGGCTGCTTCAGTTGTACCTTTGGGATTTTGGGCCACTGTTCTGAATCCCAGTTGTGCTTACTTGCTGTGAGCCTATAGACAAACCCCTTAGCCTTTCTAAATGTTTTCTCATTTGTAAAATGAGAATATACTATTTTTACTCTTTGATGTCTTGCGAGGATTAAGGTAATATGTACAAGTTGCCTAATGCAGTGCCTCATCCTGGTAGTCACACAGTAAATGCTGGAGGCCTCCTCTGATCCCACTGTAGCATGATCTTATATTTCTTTCCCCATCCTAATTCTGTTTCCACATCAGATGCATCTCAGTCTTGCTAACCTGTACCTCTGCTGGCCTCAGAGACCTGGTGAGGGATATTAAATTTCCTCTGATTCCTGTATAGAAAAACCTGATAGAAAATGAATGATAATTTTTTGGGTAGGGATAACAAGTTATTATTCCCCATTTAATGCTGGATGAAATGATTTGCCTCGGTCTCAACCCAGAATATCAAACCTCTTCCTTCCCTCTTGCCCTCCCCTCCTGTAATTAGATAAAATACCAAACTAAAGTGTTGGGTAGGGACAAGAATAGAACATTTTATTGAGTGTTTCTTGTTTATCTCAACACTTCTAAAAATAAAGAGCAATTTGTATTTCATTACTTTCAAGGGAATATTAAGGCATTCTGTGCTGAGGTTTTATGCGAGGTCTTTTTCCCGCTGTAGTTTGAGTGTCTGGCCGTGGCTCCTGCTCCTGCCAGGCAGTTCTCAGTGGTGAGACCTTGAGACATTTTGAGTGTGTCAGCACATTCCCAGTTGATATTTCATTCTTGCTTTTTAAAGAAAGTGGTAATTTCATATATATTAACAAATACCTTCTCTCTCCTTTTTTTTTTTTTTTTGACAGTTTAAGACTAGGTATGCAAGAGGACTTAGAGGAAATGAGACGTGAAGAAGAAGAAATGAAGCGCCGAAAGGCCAAGAAGCTGAAGAGACGTTAGCTGCTTTTATTTATTTTTGTGAAATTCTGGAGACACTCTGCTGCAAGGAAGTCCTGCCTTCAGACTGAAGAAGCCCCCTTATCATTTTAGATTTATACTTGGGTACTCAAGGAGAAAGAATGCATACTGTCATTTGAGCATAAAGTATTGTCAGATACTTTCCAGGGTGAAATCTGTAGTGCAGATGATAAAATGCCCAGTGAGTGATATAATGCTCTTACGAAATTAACTGTTCACAGGTGCCAGCCTTGATCCCGAGGAGCTATGCACTCTAAATGTGGGGCCGCTCACCAGTCAGCCAATCTTGCATTGCTCCTTTGCTACTTCAAGAAGGGGGGAAAAAAAAGGATTGTCTCTTGACTTGCATAATTCTGTTGCTGTGTGAGTAGAGCATTTCCTGGCTCCCAGTCAAACTTACTGTCTTTTTATGAGAAACCTGGCCCCCTTCCATGAATGTTGCCAGCAATAAAGTGACCTGTCCTAATCTATGTTTGGATTGAGTGAGAACTTAAAAATGTACAGTAGGCCTTACAATGATACGGATGTCATCTCTGTGACTTTGAAGTAAAAAGTAGAATTAATTACATTCTGCATTATTTGTGGATTGGATGCTGAGCATTCTTGTTCACTAATTAGATGATTAGGAAATTATAAATTTTTCCATGTTAAAACACAAGGTATGCCATTTACTATGAAAATATTCTTTTCCAAGTTTTCCTTTCAGATTTACTGTTATGTTAGCTTTAGTGTAAAACAGACAAGGTCACTGTGCTGATTTTTATCTAAAAAATTCATTTTTATATTAAAGAAAAAAGTACTTATTTTATTCAAACATTAGATTTGGAAGAGTAATAGTTTAAAAAATAAGGAAGTGACATGAGGCTCCCCATCTCCTTATTCCCCTCTCCTATTATAAAGATATTTTGGGAAAAGGTGCCCCTGTACCTCTTAATGACTGCATTTTTATCTTAAATTCTTTAGAAATTGCAAAAACCAAAAAACAATTCATGTTTATCAAGAGCACCACCTTCTCTTCTTGTCCACATTGCACTTTTATTTCAAACTATGCACTGTGAAGAGGTTTTTTCCCCCAGGTAGTAAAGCATGTTCCCTGTTACTGGTGTTTTACTGGGCTATGGAACTTTCTTCATTCTTAACCTTCCTTAAAGTCACGTCTATAGACTTGATATTTCTTAGGCCTCAAGGAAAATCAGCAACAGAAAATGAGACATGATGATGTTAGAGTGCATTTGTCCTTGATTCTAAATGTGGAGGGTTGGAGACAATGGTATATAGGCTTGTAGAACAGTTCTATAATAAACACTGCAGCTATCTTAAGCCATTGGGATGGTGAGAATTAAGAAAGATTCCTTACTTTTCAGCAGATCCAAAAGTTGTTTTTGTGTATCCTTTTTATCCATAAAGCTTTCTTTATTGAAATTTGAGTATTATAGATTGTCATTACTAGCCTCCCCAACGAGATGATCATATATCCAATCCCTGACTTATTTTGAATTGAGTTTCAAATTTTGAAAGTGCTAAGATTTAAGTTTGAAATTGAATCCTATGAAAGGTGTCTTCATCACTGGGAATAACACCCCTTAATGCTCCACACAGAACTGTAAAACTGGTGGTGGAAAATCCTGTTGACTACATTTCACTCATCTCAGATACCTTCAGTGAAATTTATTTCAGTGTAGTGTAATAAAACAAGTTTGGACCATTATTTCCTTTGCTGTCGCTTAGATGGTCCTCCCCCACAAGTTTTTTTCTTGGATCTATGTTTTTCAACATTCAGGCTCTGAAATCCATAATTATAATCAAATACTTATCAAAGCTGAAAGATTTCTGGTGGCTTAAGGTTTACTAGCACTTTACTCAATGATATTGTGCAGTTATTTGCACAGAAAGGCACCATTGTGCTAGGTGAAAGTTGGAGAACTTGGTAGGAAGAGTCAGGTTGTGTCCTTAAGTGTCTGTCACCTATGAGTGCATTTCTTCTATAACATAGATGTGTTCTTCAGCATCAGCATTATAAGAAGGTACTCAGTAGCTCATTTAAGAAAAAGTTCTGAGTCTTGTAAATTAATTTTGGTCTAGTTTCCAAATTCTGTCTTCCACTTTGTTCTGTAGTGTCTGGCCGTCCTTACAAAAAGTTGAGAAACCTCTGAAGAAACTGGAATAGGCTGTTATTTTTATCAAGGTTTACAAATTAAGTGCTTGATTTTTAATATGTCCTCTATTGTTTTGAATTTCAGATTTTATTATTTCAATATTTGAAGATGTGCCTTTTATTGGATAATGTTAATTCATGAATGTAGTGATGTTATTTCACGATTGTAATAATGTTACATGATCATGGGTGTGGCATTCTCTAACAGATGATGTGAAGGGAAAGTAGTTTTCATAAAACTCGAATGGCTCTTATTGCACAGTCCCACTTTTGATGTTGCTAAGTCAAAGCAAGGGGCACTTTCTTTTATGGCTACTTTCAGAACTTGTATTTTCTCTAAACTATAAATGCAATTGTGTCCATTTGGAGGCCAGGGTACCACATGTCACAGGCAGCCTTACATGTGTGCCATGAAAAGGTTCAAAGACTGTTAACAAAAAAAGAAAGTCTATGGGAACTAGAAATTTCATTTTTTAAATGTAATCCCCAAGATTTTCTCCAAGAAATAAATTACTCTTTTGTATTTTGTAACTTAAAAGCAGCTATTAGTACATTTCTGAGATATAGCAGGAGACCAAAATGTGTTCAGAAAGAGAATAAATATATGAAGAGAGACTGGTTGGTTTATTTTCAATGTACTGAATATATTAGACTACTATTTATTTTGTGAGTGGATGTGATGAAATAAATATTCAGGTGTTTAGTGTATGATTAAGAATGGGATATAGATTTCTTTGGAGTTATTAAATCCATGTCTTTTACATAATGGACAAATCAAGTTTAAAAAAATTCGCATAGCGTAGCTTGTTTTCTGGTGCTGTTGATCTGCAAGAGAATCTACTTTTGCATATACAGGCGAAAGTTTTGCAATTTATGTATAAAATAAATTGTAGGTATTAAAAATATTTTATTGATATTTTCACCAGTTTGCATTTATTTACCAAAACTCATACATTCCTTATTTCATCACCCTGAACATTTTTCCAGCTAGAAACCCCAGTAGACCAGACTTCAGAAATGGGGTTTGCATCCACACAAATGCCTCTGTTTGTTCCTTCTGTGTTCATGTCTGCTCAGCCCCTGCCACTGATAACTTTCCTCTCCCCAACCAGCAGCTTAGAGAATTGTTCTGCCATCCAATACCCAAGTTAGGAGGTATGCTCAGGGAACTGGAGAGAATATAGTTCCTCATCAAAAGTATCAGGTCCCCTACAATAAAAAGAGTCTGAGATTTGTGAAGGTGATTCCTTGGGAATATATATGAGGCAGATGGGCACAGCCATGCAGCCAGAGAATGTAGGCACTTAACTTAGTGGAATGTGTTGAGTCTATGTCATGTAAGAAGTATAAGAGATGCTAGTATCCCAGATTCAGATATTAACAATGTTTTGCTTATGGATTTTGAATTCATTTCTCTTTTCATGAAAAATAAGAAAGGACAATCCATTCAGTGCATAGAGCCATTACAAATGGTTTAGCAAATATACCAAATTGTCATTGACAAAATGTTGCTTGCATAACCAAAAGATCACTTTGCTTATAAGTGTGCACTTCTGAACAATGGAACTATGAGTCATCCTCCAGCAGCCACAGAATGGGAACTGTTCCATGCAGTTTATTTTCAAAGTATTTGCTCTGTTTAGGTTTTTTTCTCTCTCTCATGGTCAGAAAGATCCAAACCACCTTTAGAAGGATTATTAGGAATATCCTAGGGCTCAGACATCCATGGGTCTTAATACTTAGTTCTCATCATTGGCCTCAGACTCAAACCATGATACTGAGGAATGAGCAGTTAGCTTTTGTTCCTATACATGCTGTCTGCATTAGCTAAAAGAATCATGAGGCAACTTGGTATTCAGGTGAGGGAGATGGAATCAAGACGCAGCAAGATCTTGGATATCTCCGTCCCTCTTGTTTGGCTCTCTTCCTTGGCATAGAAGAGCATGGCAAGAAAGCCTGGGTCTTAATCGACTACAACCCAGAGCTGTGTGGGTTGATAAGTTACACCTCTCAATAATTTTTGCCATTTGGCAAAATGAGGTTAGTATACCCAGCTCAGAAGGCTATTGTAAGGATTAAAACAGTGTAGTATTTATTATCTGGTACCCAATATTAAAATAAGGTCCTTAACCCACACTGTGTAAACTTTGGGTTCTTATTAATAGCTGTGAAAAGGCCATAGAAAAATATTCCCAAATAGACTTAAAGTTGCTGCAATCTCTAGTCCTTTCTGTAACATTTTTTTCAACTCTGGACCTTGGGAAATAGGTCTAAAGAGCCATAGAGAATGTCTAATTTTAAAGATACACTATAGGGGACAAAGTGAACTATGTATCTTAGTCTCAATGCCAGATTTACAGACTGGAACAAAGAGAACAATCATTCCCATCCACCCCAAAGACCTCCCCGCCCTCCATCTCCCCCTTTCCAGGTAACGTAATACCAAGTCTTCATCTTAAAGGGTTGGTAACTTTCTACATAAAATATGACAAATAATGTGCAATTACTTTATATGAAACCAACAACAGGAACTGTACAGCTGGTCAGATGAGCTTCAGAGCTGCATTACTTCACCAGGATCATCTTTGCTTATTTCCACCGGGGTCTGGGGAGAAAAAGTATGTCAGGTGGGTCCTCCCTAGTGTTTGCTAGGGTGTGGGGCTGGGGTAACTGCCCTCCTTGCCAAGGGCAGGCAGGGGTAGCTGGGTCCAATTCTGTCTCACCTAACACCTCCAACCCCAGTTGCCGTAGCAGTGGCTTAGCAGTGGGAAGTGCTAAGGCAGAGAAAGGACAGATATCCAAGGTCTAACAGGAGAGAGGGGACAACTGCTATCAGCACCATTTTACAGACCAGTGTTTACCTGATGAGGGAGAGTTAAGTGTGGGTTGCTGGTGTGGGCTGATTGAAGAAATGGTGTGGAAGAAGACTGAGCGTCCAAAATGTCCCATGAGCAGAAGACTAGATCACCCATGTTAGAGAACTTTGACTCTAGGCCTGAGATATTTTTACCTTTATACCTCCAGTTTATTTGAAACCAAAGAATATAAAAAGAATAAAGACTCTTAGGAAAATAAGTATAAAAGATCACAGGAAAAACAGGGAACTCTCCCAACCCAAGCGGATAGTGGATAATAATAGAAGTAGGTAAGCTATATTAACTTTTTTAATAAAGAAAGTATTTTTTTCCTAAAGTTGCTAGCGTTGGGTTCTGATGGTTCGTTCGTTTATCTGGGGGAATACATTTCAAAATAGGAATAGATAACAAAGTTGAAAGTATACTTACCCCTCCTGGGGGATACTTATACCCCTTCCACATTGTTCCTGCAATGAGAAGCATCCATAAGACAACGATCATTGTGGAGCTTCCTGATCAGCTGGTGGTGTAGGCAGGGAAAATGGGCAGTTCTGAAAGGTGTGGCGTTTTAGTCCCTGAGCCCTGGGAACTGAGCTGTCTTCATTCAAGGCCAGGTGGTGGATGGCCCAGCATGACAGCCTGGCTGAGGAGCTGCACAATCTGTTCTGAACTGAAGTGGCTCACCATGGCCATTTTGGGGGGCAGAGCTAAGACAATTGTGACATCAGCTCCTGTGACCTAGGGGACCAGTCAGAGTGAGTAGCTATGGGACAGTTGGCCAGGATGCCAAGCATGTTGGGGATAAAGAGCCCCTATCAGAAGGGCCTTGTTCTCTGATGATTCTCTGTGGTTAGGACCTAGCTGTCAAAATATCTTTATTAACTCATCACATGCCAGAATTTTAACTATTGTCTTTATGCAGTCAGATGCAAAAACATTGCTATGCAAAAAACCAAAACAACAAAAAACCACCCTGGATTAATTGGGTTAATTGGCTAGGTATGCTATCAATTACTTTATATATTATTGAAAAATCTTGCAGTTTGTGAAATGGCACAGTCAAGCACTCATCTGATGCAAGGTAAGCCTCCTCACGACCTCTCTGAGAAGGGAAGAGAAGGAAAAGAGATGCTCATTCCACAGCTGGAGAAACTGAAGTACAGAATGGTTTCAGTGGTTTGATCAGGATCACGGTGTGGCAGTGCCTCCACTAAAGAAGTGTCCAGTGCCTCCATCCACATCCCCTTCTGCCCACACAGAGGTCTGACTGTGTTGGGCCAATACTCTGAAAGTCCCAGGCAGATGGAGAAAAAAAAGGAATAACCATCTTGCCTTGCTCTTTGTATAACTGGGGCTGGGACTGGACACCCCTGCCTTCTGAAGCACCTTCCCAGAAAATCTGCTCCTGTAATCTATTACTAAAGACACTCAGAGTTAAGTTTCTTTAACGATGGGAACATCTTTGGAAAAAACATCTGGATGAAATGGTGTGGGATGCGAAAAACGCAAGAAATGGTTTGCGAAAAGGATACTGCTGCTAACATTTCCTATGGGCAGGCTGGTCCCATGGCAAGAGTGCAAAAGGCTATTAAGTCCAGAGAACAATGCTTCCGTCCCAGCTTCACAGATGAGTTGGTTTGTGGCTCTTGGATGAATAGCTGAGGTTATTGTCACCAGTAAATCTTTGTTGACGGGTTCATTATTTTGCTTAGTTGTTAAATTACAAACGCTAATTGTCAAGCTTTGCCTTAAATGTTTTATTTACATGAATTCCCAAATGTAATCCTCACAAAAATAGTAAAATACTAAGCTATCTCCATCATAAAGATGAAGAAACTGAGGTTCAGAGAGTTTAAACTTTCCCAAGATCACATAGCTGGTAAATTGCAAAGTTAGGACTTTAACTCAAATTCATGTTAACTCCAGTTTCAGGATCTGCCGAAAGGGGTATTAAAAAGGCTGATCCAATTTATTATAAAGTTTGTGAGCAGAAAATAAGTTAATAGATGGGAACAGTCTTTGACCAGAATACCTATGAGATCTGGTAACTAACAAATCTTTGAACCTTGGCCCACTGTCCTCAGCAGTGTTCCAGAATCGTCTTTCCCCACTACATACCTCAAATCATTTCCCCCTCCACAGTTTATTCTATTTTCCAGAGGAATATAACAAATATCTCAACTGAGATTTCAGGGTGCTACCACATTCTCTGGCAAAGGAGGAATCCAGCCCAATAACCCTGACCACCACTCACCGTTGCAGATCTTCACCCACAGCCCGGACTCTCTATGATGCCTTGCTCTCCTGAACAGGCCACCCCTCTTTCCACTTCAGAGTTGGAGCCTGGGTCACAAAGAAGTTTAAGGCAGAGATGGCTCTCCTTGTCATCCAGTAGGTAACTGCTTCTGCATGTGACTGCAAGGGCTGCCGACAAGTCCCACCAATGCCCACATTCCCTTTCTTACCTGCAACCACTGAGCCACTTGGCCTGAAATCCACTGTCTCCAGCAGACCCCTTACAAATTCCAAAATGCTTCGAAATAAGTAACATTATATACTTTGGGGTTGGGGGACTTAAAGATGTCCCTGTGGGATCGAAAGTAACCTGGGAATCTTTGTTCCCTTTATATCATGACCTTTAATTCATGGCGAGACCTCAACTGTTTTTCCCATTTGGTCAGAAACCCCAGCTACAAGGGTTAGCCAGAGCCAGAACTGACTAGCAGGGATGTGTGGGCAGGGTGGTGACTTACCATGAATTCTGGAAATGTGCCCATGTAACATGCAAGTCCAACAAAAATCATCCAGCCAAGCACGATGATGACAACAAGTCAAACAATTTCTGTGATACAATTGCACAGTGAAAGACTGTTCGCCAGATCTTGGCAGAGGAGTCTGCTCATGAAACCCTGGGTTGATAGAGGTCTCGTATGTCAGTTCCAGTCCTTGGCTCCGAGGGACCTGCAGTGCCCTACAGGAGAAGCTGGAGTTTGGTAGGGCATTGTGACATCACTGGCCATGTGGCCCAGAGAGGCTGCCCTCAGACCAGAGGCTAAGCAGCAACCTAAGCTCTTGGTGTGCATTATCTCACAGCAACTGTGTGAGGTAGATACTAATATTATCAAACCCACCTTACTAATGAGAAAACTGAGACTCAGAGAGCCTAAGTGACCTGCATTGGGTCGCACAGCTGATGCTCCATCTCAGCAGTGGGACTCAGGGCCCAGCTGCCTGTTAGATTACAGACTGGGATTGGAACAGGTGTATTCCTAGGTCTCTTGACAGCTGTGACTGAAACAACTGAATTCTAGGGAAATGAGACATCTCTTTATTTCTGTCACTGCAACCTCTCCCCTCTCATCTCAAGGGCTCTGTCACCACCATTTCATACCATTCTTCAAAACCATTGGTCAGTTCCTCTGGTTCTCTTTTCTTGGCCTTCACAGGAACAAGACTCCTTGTCCTCTCCTCACAAAACCTCCACCTGATACTGTGGCTCCCTTCCTCTCCTGTTTCTTAATTTCCTTTCACAACCAAATTTCCTAAACAAGTGGTCCACACTCAAACCTTCCTTCCCAATCTACACCTTTCTTCCGTGCATCTCTGGCCTCCACCGCACCCACTATGTGGATGCTCTCAGGTTACCAAAGATCCCCTTTCTATCAAGTCTAAAGGCCTCATGTCGATCCCTTTGACCTCCCTGCACTGACATGGTCAACTTCTCCCTCCAGCAGAATTCTTCCTACAAACACACCTCCCTATCTATTATTTTGATATTTATTTGCATTATTTTTTAAATTATGAAAATAGGTGCTCATTATAAAACATGAAACCATCTCAAGATGTATAGAAAAACAATATCTCACATGTGGAATCTTAAAAACATGAACTCATAGAAAGAAAGGAATGGATTGGTGTTTGCCACAGACATGGGGGAATGGTGGAAATGGATGAATGTGGTCAAGTTTATGGTTATAAGATAAATATGTTTGGGAATATAACATAGAACATGTTGAATATAGTGAACAATACTGTATTGTATATTTGAAAGTTGCTAAGAGGGAGGTTCTTAAAAGGTCTCTTCACAAGAAAAATGGCAATTATGAGAGGTGATGGGTGTTACCTGAATTTAATGTGGTAATCATTCATAATATATTCATATATCAAATTATTATGTTGTACACCTTAAACTATATATGCCAATTACATCTTAATGAAACCGGAAAAAGATTTTAAGAAAAAAAAACTTAATAATCTCCCCTTTTTCTCCCCTCACTTCTCATCCCTATGATGTAACCAATGTTAGCCTGGTATGTCATGTTTTGCAAGGACCTCTCCACAAGCTTGCAAACATGAGAATGCATACAGAGGGATATAAAAGTTTCTTTTCAGTATTGTGTTATTAAAGGTGGTCTTGCTACATATGCTATATGCAACTTGCTTTTCTCTTATAACAATAATACATCTAGACATCCTCCTGACTCAATTGATAAAAAATCCAAACACATTCATTTTTTTGTTTTTAATAATAAGCTTTATTGAGGCATAGATTACATATAATAAAACTTATTTTTAGTGTACAGTTTGATGAGTTTTGAAAAATGTGTCAATCTTTTAGCTACCACCACAATCAGGATAGAAAAAATTTCTATCATCTTAAAAAGTTCCCTATGCCCCTTTATCAATTAATACTCTTCCCCTGAGCCCTTTAGCCCCTGGATCTGCTATGAAACCATTAATCTGCTTTTGCATTTTCCAGAACTTCATAAAAATAGAATTATAAGTTCCTTTTGCTGCTTTCTTTCACTTAGCATAATGCTTTTGTAATTCATCCATTTTGTACAGTAATTTGTTGTTTTACTGAATAGTATGCCATTGTATGGACCTACCAGTTTATCACTTTCCTGTCAAAGAACATTTGGGTTGTTTCCAGTTCTGGGCTGTTATGAACATAGATGTTATAAACATTTGTGTACAGTTTCATGATGTGAACATAAGTTTTAATTTCTCTAGGGTAAATGCCCAGGAAGGGTATTGCTGGATCATATGGTGAGTGCCTATTTAAAATTTTTTCTCTTGATTACTAGGTTTGAGCAATTTTCTTTTGATGTGGCTTTGTGTAATTTTCTGCATGTTTCTTCTACCTGGGGCTCAGTGAACTTCTTGGTTTATGGTTTTCATTGGAAAAATATTTGGCTATTATTTATTCAGATATTTTTCCTGTCCCTTTTTCCCCTTCTGTGATCACTACTGCGTATGTATTAGACCAGGAATCAGTGTGATAACGTTCTGCAGCTTGCTGGTGCTCTGTTTATTTTTTCAGTTTTTGTTTCTCTTTGTGTTTCATTTGAATAGTTTCCATTGCTGTCTTTTTCAAGTTCATTCATTTTTCCCCCATATGTCTAACCTTCTATTAATCCCATATGTATTTTTCATCTCTATAAGTTCAATTTTTTAAATTCTATCTTTCATTTTCTCCATATTCATGTTTCCCTTTAATATCCTTTAGCATATTTATAAGATTGATAAATATTTTAAGGACTCTGTCTACAAATCTGTCATTTCTGGGGCTGTTTCAGTGACTGATTATTCTCCCTGTTGTGGGTGATATTTTCCTGCTTCTTTGAATATCTGATAACTTTTGAGTGGACGTTCAATATGGTGAATTTTATAGTGTTGAGTGCTGGATTTTGTTGTATTCCTCTCAATAATGTAGTCTTTTCTTCCGGGAGATAGTTACTTGGTATCAGTCTGATACTTCTGAGGCTGATTTTAAGCTTTGTGATGGTGGGCCAAGAGCAGCCTTTACTCTGGGGTTAATTATCCCCACTATTGAGCTATGACCCTTCTGATCTCTTTCTCTGATGCCTATTTTATTAGATCTTTCCAATCTGTGGAATTTTCCACAACTCCCAACCCTTTGAGGGTCTTCAAGAAGTGTTTGATCTACTGTTTCTGGGTGTTTTATCCTGGCCTCATGGAGTTTTACCACGAATGCACAGACAGAACTCAGCCAAAGACTCACTAGGGCCTCTATGGAGCTCTTCAGAGTTCTTTCTCTGTGGAACTCCCTCTTATCAGGACTCCATCCTGCAAATTCCTGGCTCCCTGGCCTCCTTTCCGCACCACCATCTTTCTTTCCAACTCAGCAAAATGGTTCTGGTAACCCCTCACTGAGCTGCAGTCTGAAAACTTCCTCCAGGCAGTAGGCTGGGGCACTTGTAAGGGGAATCTCCTTTGTTTCCTTTCTCTCAAAGTCTTGAGCTGCCTCTTGTACAAGATCTGAAAATAATTATTTCATAAATTTTGTGGAGTTTTCTGTTTATGGAGAGAAGGCAGCTCCTGTAGCTTCTTGATCCTCATAGGTAGAAACAGATGTCTAACTTACTCTTTTAAAATTCCTGTGTAACACTCCCCCTTTTTTTCATCTTTCTCCTAATAATGGATATATCAGTCCAGATCTAGTCAGGAGACAGAAACCACACAGTAATCTGAACAGAGAAAGTTTAATAAAGAGATTTGTAAACTAGGAACAAGATCAACAATGTATGGGGTAGAAAGTTCTACATAACACAATAGCATATATAGGAAGCCGCCACTACCTCTAGGGCTGAGGCAAATCATCCATGGAAGGAACAAACTTGCAAGAGTCCCTCCCCTCCAAAACCTGTTGGAGAAGTGGTGACCATGAGAAAAATCCAATGAGCTGCCGCAGGCCAGACATGGTAAATAGGGAACAACCCTGAGGTGCTGGTGGAATTTTCCAGAAGCCTCTAGAGGGAGTTCTGGGAGGTTTACTGATCATTGCTGAGAATCTACCCTCTGGGGGTTTGCTGGTAGAACTCACTGACAAACTGTTTCAGTGGCAGAGGTGCATTGAAACTCAGTGGGAAGCGGTTCAGGGGGCGGTGGGGGGGGGCAATGGAACTCAGTGGAAGTGAGCACCACTGGAGATCCCCACAAGTGCCAAAGGCAGGACCAAGAAGAACAAAAGCACATTTAACTAGGAAAAGAAAGTGCTTCCTTCTGCAGTATCCCCTCAAGGCCCTTTATTGACAAAACAATATTGTGTCCACTAGCGAGGGAGAAATGTTTAAAAGGTCCAGCTCCATTATTTCAGAGCAAGCAATCAGTGGTGGATTTGGAGCTGAAAGGCAAAAATTAGGATGTGGCATGATGTGCATTTAGATTTTTTCCCAAGTTTTTATTGCCATAACCAATGCTGTGATTGTTAAAAACAAAACTTCTTGGACAAATTTCTCTTGAGCCAATTTTTTCCTTGTTAACCGAAGAAGCAGCAAAATGACAGAAAGAGAGTGCCAGTTCAGATCATGAAAATGCAGAGGCTATATAAAATCTTTACAGAAAGTGCTACTTAAAAAAAGAAAGATTGCAGTTTCATTTCACAAGGTCATAAAAACATAGCCATAAAAACAAAGGATGTTTTATGATTTCACTTATTTGTGGAATATAAAAACAAAGCAAAACAGAATGAACATAACAGCAATAGACTCATAGACACGGAGAAGTGACTGGTGGTTGCCGTGGGGGAGGGGTTGGGATGGGTGGGTGGGGAGGGTGAGGGGGATAAAGGGGCACAAAAATTCTCAACCATAATATGAGTTGGTTATGGGGATGCAGTACAGCATGAAGAATATAGTCAATGATCCTGTAACATCTTCCTATGTTGACAGATAGTAGGTGCACTAGTGGGGGTGAGGGTTTAATAATATGGGTAACGGTTAAACCACTGTGTTGTATGTTTGAAACCAATATAAGATTGTATATCAATGATACTTCAATAAAAAAACAACAAAGGATGTTTATGGAAGGATGACCTGAGATGTAGCATATGCTGACATTGAATGAACAACAATGTATGCTCCATACATCTAAGAAGTAAATGGTATTGTCTTTTGATACACAATTTTTAAAATTATCATGAGAAACAATTTGTCTATTTTTTCTTTTGTTGCCTATGCTTCTAGTGTCACATCCAAGAAATCTCTGTCAACTCTAATGTCATGAAGCCTTTTTCCTAAGAGTTTTACTGTTTCAGGTCTTACATTTAAGTCTTTAATCCATTTTGAGTTAATATTTGTGCATGGTGTTAGGTGAGGGTCCAACTTCATTCTTTCATGTGGACATCCGGTTTTCCCAGCACCATTTGTTGAAGAGACTGTGCTTTCTCTATTGAAGGGCTTTGGCACTCTTTTAAAAAATCATTTGACCATGTATGCGAGGGTTTATTTCCGGGCTCTCTGCTCTATTCCTTTGATGAGATATTTAGAGTAGTCAAACTCATAGAGACAGAAAGTAGAACGGTTGTTGCCAGGGGCTGGGGTGTGGGAAGAATAGGAAGTTATTGTTTAATGGATACAGAGTTACAGTTTTACAAGATGAAAAGAGTTATGGAGATGGCGGTAGTGATGGCTGTGTAAGAAAACGAATGTGTTTAATACCACTGAACTATATACTTAAAAATGGTTAAGATGGCAAGTTGTATATGTGTGTTTTACCACAATAAAAAAAATTGGGCAAGAAAGAAGTAAGTAATGATACATCTGTCTGATATTTGGAACACCGGGATTTTATCACTGATAGGTTCAATTACCTATAAAAGCAAAGAGTATAAACAGAGATCAGAAGAAAAGCACCCAGAAAAAAATGTTAGTTTTAAACAAGCCATTCTTGTGATTTTTCTCAGGCTGCAAACAAAGATGTAGAATATACACTTTTCCCATTTCTTAGTTTGGGGACTTTTTTCCTTTTAATATAATTAACATCTCTGTACCTTATCCTGGGTACTTTTATTTCTGCATGACAGATTTCCAAAAGTGGAGTTATGGAGTGAAAGGTATGTCAGATTTCTTTGCCTAAAGGCTGTAGGGAACTATGCTTGCACCAACTACATTTGACATTCCAGGGATGGGCTTCAGTGGATCTATAAATGATCCTGACATTGGATATGAACTGGATTGTATATGTTGACATGTACCGTTTTGGGGGACGGGTCTATAACTTTCAACATCTTTCTTTGAAAAGTCTGAAAAATAAGGCTGAGAACTAGTACACTATACCATCTTCTCCCTGTGGCTTCAGTCATCTTACACTGTTATTCATTCAGCAAGCTTTCTGTCAAAGGCTTCTCCATATCTGGTTTGTCAAAATTAGAAGAATGAAAACAAACATAAATTCAAGTACACTAGGCACAGGAATACAGAGACGAATGAGACTTGATGGCTATCTGCTGGGGCCTCACAGTCTTTGGGGACAGAAAAAGGGATAGAGATGGAGGTAGACAGATACACCAACACAGTAAAGTATTCCAGACAGGCATTAAGGCATGAGGCAAGGAAGATACACTGTGTTTAGGGAAGAGTGAATGTTTCAGCCTGATTACATTATAGGCTCTAATAGCACCAATTTCAGGAGATGAGGTGCTTATGTGGGAAGTCAGCTAATGTTTGTACTACAGAATTCCAGGTTTCTAGGGATTATTAATCACAAAATATCATCACAATTTCACACATAGGGAGAGGCAGCACAATGCATAGATTAGGAACATGGTCTCTAACCAACTTCTTCAATAATTTAACCTTTGTGAGTCTTGGTTTTCCTATCTGTAAAATGGAGCCAATTATATCGTAAATCCTCTATGCCAAGATGCACATTTTTTTTTCACATTTAAGCTCTTTTCAGATAGGCTTAAGAGTGTTAAAATTGGTATGCATATTTAATTTTGTCACCTTTTCTCCCCCAAAAACGCTGTCAGTAATACATCTCATTAAAAAGGATCTCAGAAACAAGGAAATGGGTAATACAACACTAAACCTCAGTTTCCTCATCAGTAAAACTGAGATAATTCTATCTAGGTCATAGCATTTTGTGGAGATAAACTGAGATAAAGCACATAAAATTCCTAGCCATGTATCTTCCACATAGGAGATGATTGCTACACATACACACAGAGGCACAAATTGTTTACAGAGCCTAGAATTCACTTGTAGTGACTAAACCAGAAGAGAATTGGTGGTTTGGATGGAAGGCCTCTTCCATAAAAGGTTTCATGAAAGACTGAAGAACCTTGCTCAGGCCTCACTTCTAACTTGATATCTTTTACTTGATTAATGGATTTCTGACAAGATCTACCAGTCGTAGAGCAGCCCTGAAGTCTTACTGCCTCCAACATTTGTTACATCTGGCTGAGGTGCTCTTAACAGGCTTCTTATCTTTCAATCTTCTCACCTCCTACCTTGTCTCCCCACTTCCTCTCTTGCCCCACACTACAGCCTCTTCACAAGGCAGCAGGCAAACTTATTCTTTTAAAACTCAGATAATGTCACTCCTCTGCTGAAACCCCCCCAGTGGCTTCCTCCTGACTTCTAGGAACTGGTCTGACCCAGCTAGGTCTCAGTGTCGTTAGAAGCTGACATGGCACTCACAACCAGGCTGTTATTTATTCTCCTGTTATTATATACAACAGGAGGTTGTATATAACAATCTCTTTTTTTATATAATTTATTTTGGTATCATTAATCTACAATTACATGTGCAATATTATGGTTATTAAACTACCCCTTTATCAGGTCCCCCCCACCAACCCCATTACAGTCACTGTCCATGAGCATAGTGAGATGCTATAGAATCACTACTTGTCTTCTCTGAGTTGTACTACCCTCCCCGTGCCCCCCCAACATTACGTCTGCTAATCGTAATGCCCCTTTTTCCCTCTTATACCTCCCTTCCCACCCATTTTCCCCAGTCCCTTTCCCTTTGGTAACTATTAGTCCGTTCTTGGGTTCTGTGAGTGTGCTGCTGTTCTGTTCCTTCAGTATTTTTTCTTTGTTCTTATACTCCACATATGAGTGAAATCATTTGATACTTGTCTTTTTCGGCTTGGCTTATTTCACTGAGCATAATACCCTCTAGCTCCATCCATGTTGTTGCAAATGGTAGGATTTGTTTTCTTCTTATGGCTGAATAATATTCCATTGTGTATATGTACCACCTCTTCCTTATCCATTCATCTACTGATGGACACTTAGGTTGCTTCCATTTCTTGGCTATTGTAAATAGTGCTGCAATAAACATAGGGGTGCATCTGTCCTTTTCAAATTGGGCTGCTGCATTCTTAGGGTAAATTCCTAGGAGTGGAATTCCTGGGTCAAATGGTATTTCTATTTTGAGTTTTTTGAGGAACCTCCATACTGCTTTCCACAATGGTTGAACTAATTTGCAGTCCCACCAGCAGTGTAGGAGGGTTCCCTTTTCTCCACATCCTCGCCAACATTTGTTGTTGTTTGTGTTTTGGATGTTGGCCATCCTCACTGGTGTGAGGTGATACCTCATTGTGGTTTTAATCTGCATTTCTCTGATGATTAGCGATATGGAGCATCTTTTCATGTGCCTGTTGGCCATCTGAATTTCTTCTTTTAGAGAAGTGTCTATTCATGTCCTCTGCCCACTTCTTAATTGGATTATTTGCTTTTTGTTTGTTAAGGTGCGTGAGTTCTTTATACATTTTGGATGTCAACCCTTTATCAGATACGTTATTTATGAATATATTCTCCCATACTGTAGGATGTCTTCTTGTTCTACTGATGGTGTCCTTTGCTGTACAGAAGCTTTTCAGCTTCATATAGTCCCACTTGTTCATTTTTGTATATAACAGTCTCACAGAACACCAACATCAGATAGGGGCACTCAGACAATGAATAACTGAGAAAAGACAAGACCGCTTAACAAATTTGTCTAAGCAAAGACAAAAACGTCAACCCATGAAATACCAAACCTCTTCTCTCTGTTAATACAAGTGACTGCTACTTCTTTACCAATTACAGTTTTATCCTGGCTCTAGTTTACTCATGTTATAGATAATATTTGAGATACCCAATCATAGAATTGTTCCTGCTTTCTGACAGTACCCAATCCAAAGTGAAGCTTCCCTTCCTTAACCTGTTCCCCAAGTCATCCAAAGCCCAAATCCTGTAACAGGTTCTTTCTAACACTCACTGAGCCGTCTCAATAGTTCTCCACAGTATCTGCTTCCTTACAGCAAGGAGTCATCAACCCAACTTGTTTAAATATGGGTGTGTTCTTGGTGGCCTCTGGTTGGAAGGCCTTGACAAACCAGAGTCATAACTGTCTACAAAGCCACCACAGTGGTTTCAGACCTTACCATGCATTAGAATTGCCCAGGCTTGTTAAAACAGATTGCTCCATGCCACCCCCAGAATTTCTGATGCTGGGCCTGGGGTGGGGTATTAGAATCTGCATTTCTAACAGGTTCCAGGTGATGCTGAGGCTGTAGTCTGGGGACTGGACTGGAAGATTTTCTGACCTAAACCATCTGTGGCTGCCCCTTATTTCTCTGACTTAGTTTACTTCTGCTTCCTCACCTTTTCATTCTCCTTGCTGTTTTGAGTCTCCTTTAGCTAACCCCAGCCTTAGGACTTTTCTTTGAATGCCCTCTAATATGGAACACTTACTCTCTCCTGATACCTACCCTGATCTCCTTACCCTGCCTTTAAAAAATGTATTCCCCACAACACTTAATTACTTTCTAACATGTAGTCTAACTTACTGTTTTTCTCTCCTCCTACTAATAGAAGAAAGACAGTACTAGATTTTTTTAGTTAAAGTATCATTGATATACAATCTTTTGAAGGTTTCACATGAGCAACACTGTGGTTTCAACATTTACTCATATTATCAAATCCTCACCCCCTCCCCCATTGTCTGTCAGTGTAATAATATGCTATAGAGGCATTACTTGTCTTCTCCGTGCTGTACTGCTTTCCCCGTGACCTACCTATATTGTGAATTACAGTGCCCCTTAATCCCCTTCTCCCTCCTTCCCCACCCTCCCAACCCCTTTCCTTTGGTAACCACTAGTCCCTTCTCAGTGTCTCTGAGTTTTGCTTCGTTTTTATACTCCACAAATGAGGGACATCATTTGGTACTTGTCTTTCTCCGCCTGGCTTATTTCACTGAGCATAATACCCTCTACCTCCAACCATGTTGTTGCAAATGGTAGGATTTCTTTTCTTTTTAAGGCTGAATAATATTCCACTGTGTGTATATACCACTTTTTTTTATTAAGGTATCATTGATATACACTCTTACAAAGGTTTCACATGAAAAACAATGTGGTTGGTACATTCACCCATATTACCAAGTCCCCCCCACACCACACTGAAGTCACTCTCCGTGCCAGAGTCACTACTTGTCTTCTCTGTGCTACACTGTCCTCCCCATGATCCCCCCCCAACACCATGTATGTGTACCACTTCTTTTTTATGCATTCATCTATTGATGGGCACTTAGGTTCCTTCCACATCTTGGCTATTGTAAAGAGTGCAGCAGTAAACACAAGGGTACACATGTCTTTTCGAATCAGGAATCTTGTTTCCTCTGGATAAATTCCTAGGAGTGGAATTACTGGGTCAAATGGTTATTTCTATTTTTAGTTTTTTGAGGAATCTTCATATTGCTTTCCACAACAGTTGAATCAATTTAATTCCCACCAATAGTGTAGGAGGGTTCCCCTTTCTCTGCATCCTTGCCAGCATTTGCTGTTTCCTATCTTGTGGATGTTGGCCACCCAACTGGTGTGAGGTGATATCTCATTGTGGTTTTAATAAGCATTTCCCTGATGATTAGCGATGTGGAGCATCTTTTCATCTGCCTGTTGGCCATCTGAATTTCTTCTTTGGAGAAGTGTCTGTTCAGATCCTCCATTCATTTTTCATTTTTCAATCGGGTTATTTGTTTTTTGGGTGTTGAGGTGTGTGAGTTCTTTATATATTTTGGATGTCAACTCCCTTTCAGATAGGTTATTTATGAAAATATTCTCCCATGCTGTAGGATGTCTTTTTGTTCTATTGATGGTGTCCTTTGCTGTACAGAAGCTCTTTGGCTTGATGTAGTCCCACTTGTTCATTTTTTATTTTGTTTCCTTTGTTCAGATGTGTTCAGGAAAAAGTTGTTTATATTCAAGAGATTTTTACCTATGTTTTCTTCTAAGAATTTTATGGTTTCATGACTTACATTCAGGACTTTGATCCATTTCAAGTTTACTTTGTGTATGGTGTTAAGACAACAATTCAGTTTCATTCTCTTACATGCAGCTGTCCAGTTTTGCCAACACCAGTTGTTGAAGAGGCTTTTTTCCCCTTTATGTATTCATGGCTCCTTTATCATATATGAATTAACCATGTAGGTATGGGTTTATATCTGGGCTTTCTATTCTGTTCCATTGATCTATGGGTCTGTTCTTGTGCCAGTGCCAAATTGTTTTGATTACTGTAGCTTTGTAGTGGAGCTTGAAGTTAGGGAGCATAATCCCCCCAGCTTTATTCTTCCTTTTCAGGATTGCTTTGGCTATTCAGGGTCTTTTGTGGTTCCATATGAAATTTAGAACTATTTGTTATAGTTCATTGAAGAAAGCTGTTGGTATTTTGATAGGGATTGCATTGAATCTGTAAATTGCTTTGGGCAAGATGGCCATTTTGACCATATTAATTCTTCCTATCCATGAGCATGGGATGTATTTCCATTTATTTCCAAGATGTATTCCACACTTTCTCTCATGAGTGTCTTGTACTTTTCAGAATACAGGTCTTTCCACTCCTTGGTTAGGTTTATTCCTAGGTATTTTATTCTTTTTGATGCAATTGTAAATGGAGTTGTTTTCCTTATTTCTCTTTCTGCTAATTTGTTGTTAGTATACAGGAATATAACAGATTTCTCTGTACTAATTTTGTATCCTGCAACTTTGCTGAATTCAGTTATTCTAATATTTTTTGGTGGGGTTTTAGGGTTTTCTGTGTATAATATAGTCATGTTGTCTGCAAACAGTGACAGTTTAACTTCTTCCTTACCAGTCTGGATGTCTATTTTCTCTTTGTGTTGTCTGATTGCTGTGGCTAGGACCTCCAATACTATGTTGAATAAAAGTGGTGAGAGTGGGCATTCTTGTCTTTTCTCCACTCTTAGAGGAAAAGCTTTCAGGTTTTTGCTGTTAAGTATGATGTTGGCTGTGGGTTTGTCATATAGCCTTTGTTGACAGTACTAGTTCTTTGTACTTTTGAGTCTAGGAAAATTTCTAATTAATAATCAATGCTCAAGAAAAGTTTGTTGAATGAATAAATGCTCCTTCCAGCCTTTCACTTTCTTCTCCTAACTGAGTCACAGCATTCCTGCCTTTGGCTCTTCCTATAAACACAATCAACCTCCTGCCTGCTCAACCTCTTGACAGTTACAATATACAGCTCCTGTGACTTTTTAGACCCAGTGGCTCAAGTCAAGGTTACAAAGCAGGTATTTCACAAGTCCTAGAGACCAAAGCCAGGAAATCGCATCTCTTCGCCTTCCTTCTCCAGTTGACCTTGTCCACCAATCTACCTCCTCTCTAGTTTTTGAACTCTTTTTCTCACCTAGCTTCTTCCTTATTCCACCACCGCCACGGTTATGACGCGCCCACTTAAAAAATAAAAGGCAACTTCTGCCCGCAAGGTGCATCACACTCACACTGGCTGTCCATCTCCCAATTCTCTGACAAGGCGCCTTCTCGCTCCGTTTTCGCATTCTAGCTCTCTGAAAATTTTCTTTTGAAATTCTATTACCTCTTCCTTCCCAAATCCAACTACAGTTTTTGGTCTTGATCTTTATCGACACTCTACTGAATTTAATACATCACTCTAGAAGCTCTTCCAGAACAGCGCCAGTTGCTTCTGCCTCCTTTCCTGCTTCTCCTCGGGGTCTTCTTATTCCCCTTTACAGATCTCCCCAAGTGCAAGCTGGGTCGAGGTTCCCTGGGAGTTAACTGTTTCTGACGGTGCTTGGGGTTCACCCTGCCGCAGTGACGCGACTCCAGGCCGAGCGGCGCTGAGCTTGGGATGCTGAACGCGGGTAGACGTTGGAGCCTGGGAAGGGGCGGGACCTCGGGCCTCGCGGGAGGTTTGGTCCTCGCCGGCCCCCGTCCGGGGACGAACGCGGAAGAAGGTCCAGGGTTTAGGGTCGCGGAACCTGGCTCCGGGGCCTGGCTGAAGATGGAGTTTGACTGCGAGGGTTTGAGACGGCTACTTGGCAAGGTGCGGGAGGCCCACCGGGCCGGGTATGGGGCCCGGGGTTCTTGGGGGCGTTTCCACCCCTGGCAGGATTACCTCGTGGCGTTTCCCCCGCCCGTCTTGGGGCTTGGAGCGGAGGCCGGCTGCCGTGAAGCCGGCTGCGGGGAATGGCCTCAAGCGGGCCGCGGGCCTCTCCGTCCCCTTCCTCCCGAGGCCGGGGCTCGGGCTCCCCGCACAGCCCTGAGGTCCCTCAACCTCCATCCAGTGTGAGATCTGCTGCCACCAGCTTCTCTGGTTCTGTTCCCAGCCCTCGCCTGTCCCTTTAACCACGCCTTTCTCTCTGCTGAAATTGCCTGTCCCCTTTTTGCCTTGACTTGGAATACTCCCCCTTTTGTAAGACTCGACCCAGATGTCACTTCCCGGGAGAGAGAATTATCCCCTTTTCTACTTGCTTTCAGAAACTTCGTTTATCCCATTGTGGAGTAATTATGTATTTACAAACCTTACTCCTGGGGTGAACTCTATGACGGCAGAGACGGTGCTGTTGTACCCCTTGCACCTACCTCTGTGCCTGACCACGGAGGTGCTAAATACCTGCAATGAATGATAAAGGGGCCTGAAAGCCCAAGAAGAGATCCTCCTGTTGTTGAAGGGTTGAGTGGGAGGGCCACCCAAAAGTGTGACCTGCGTTTCGGGGCATGACTAGCGCCATTTTCCAGGTTGGTCCAGCTCTTCTGATTACCCACCAGTGTATAGCCTGAGGCAACTTCCTTTTACACCGGTTGTCTAGTTAAGTGATTCTTAATGCTGCTTAAGAGTTGTCTATACGGAAACGATATATTTATGTCATTTTCGTTGGATTTGTCTGTTTCTTTGTTGGGGCAGGTTGCACACATGTGCGAGGTTTTGAAACCTCCATGATTGTAATTGTTATAATTGATTGTGAATTGATTTGAATGATTTTATCACTGTGACGGGTGTAGATTTTGCAGGGAGAGGTGTACTGTCATGCTTAGGATTACACCCTTTCTGTCTCCTCTTTAGAGAACATGAAATTAAAAGAACCACTCTAAGTGTTCAATGAGGGTTGCATGATATGTTGTCCAGTGGGAAGAATTGTTAAAAGTTAAGAGTAGAAAAAGAACTTCATAATTTTGGTGGAGCATGGAATAAAGGAAAAAGACAAAACAGAGAGAATGATTTTCTCAATGGTGGGTTTAGACTAACAAGGCATTTTTTAAAATCATCACTGCGTAACACAGTCTAGCACATAGGTGCTTTATATTTGTTGAACGTATAAATTAAGGTAACCAGTTAGAAACAAGTCTATCCAGTAGATACTTCTGAAGTTCTTTAGCCCTCACACTAGGCAAATAATGTAGTAACTTAATATCTAGAAATAATTTTAGTGCTGAAAAATCTATGAACACTACATTAAAATAAAGCAACTATGTGAAGAAAGTGAAAAGTCTCATTGAAACCTAATAAATATTCCAACTTAAATAAGTATTCCAAAACTTCACGGGAAGATACATACAAGCTCTCTCCAAATTGATCGATAGAGTCAGTGCAATCCCAAGAAAAATTCTGACGGGTTATTTTGGGAACTTTTCAAACTGATACACTAAAATTCATTTGGAAAGTCAGAAAGCCAAGAAGAATCTTGACATTCTCACAGAAGAGTAGGTGTGGGAACGTGCTCTACCAGATATTAAGATTAGTATTTAAGACTTAGTGTGGTATTGGTATAGGATAGACAAATTAACCAGTGGAACAAAGTAGAGGGCTTAGAATTACATTCACACATACTTGGGAATGTGATATGAAACAGAAGAGGCATTGCGGATGGGTACAGAAAGGAGAATGCAAGGACAAATGCTTATCCATATGGGAAAAAAGTGAAAATGGATCTCTATGTCTTACCAAACTTAAAAACTCCCTGTGGATTAAAGATTTAAATGTGAAAGACAAACTAAAACATAGATAAATGTAAAGGAGAATATATGGACTCAGAGCATGTAAACATTTTTTGAATAAGATGTGAAATACTCAAAGGAGACTGATGAATTTGACAGCATTCCAATTAAGAACTACATATCAAAGGACATCATGAAGAGAATGAAAAGGCAAAATACAAATTTAGAGAAGAATTTTGTAACACGTAACTGCCAAAATATTGGTATCTGGAATATATTAATTAGTATGCCTACAGATCAGTATTAAAACCAAAAGAAAACGACAAAGGACGGAAACAATCATCATTTTTTAAAAAAAGAAGAAGCAGGGATGTGAATGTTTGCTCAGTCCATTAATAGCCATGGAAAAACAAACTAAGATGATGGTAGAATACCATTTTCCCTCACGAGACTGGCATAGAGAGAATTTCTCATGATTTGTAGGATATGGGTGAATGGGAATTTTAAATGCTGCTGGTGGTTAAATGGCTATTTAACCATATTGGGAAACAATTTGGCCTACATTATTAATTTGATTATGTGTTTCATGTCGCTTCTACATCTAGGTAGATTACCATAGAGAATTCATAATGTATGAAGCAAAGAGACATTTGCAAAATTATTCATAACTGAAAATTAAAAACGACCCAAATGTGCATGAACAGAGGGAAGGATAATTTGTTGTATATTCACACAATGGAAAATGCTACTATGCAGCAGTGAAAACGAATGAGCTACAACATTCAACAATTCACATGAGTTAGAAACATTATATGGAGTGAAAAAAATTGGAGGTTATGTACAAAACTATACTTTGATAAAATCAAGAAACTACACAAAAACTAAAATTGTTGTTTAGGGATACACATGTGTTTGATAAAACTATGGAGGGCAAAAGCAAAGGAATGTAAGTATACAATTCAAGGGAGGCAGTTGAGTGGGCAAGAGACTACTCGGATGTAATGGTATTGGAAAGGTCTGTTCTGTCCTTATGGTAGCTACTAGCCACATGTGGCTACTTAAATTCATCAAAATCAGATAAAGTTAAAAACTGAGTTCCTGTGTCACACTAGTCATGTTTCAGGTGTCAATACCAAATGTGGCTTGTGGCTACTGTATTGGACAGTGCCCTATATGAATCTTCCATCATGGCAGAAGTTTTGTTGGACAGCACTGTTCTAGGTCATATGTGGATTAGTGCATGAGTATTTATTATTCAAAATGTGTGTATGTATATGTACATATGTATGTATATTCTTTAGTTTATTTTAAATATTGTTTAGTAAAATTCTCTGGTTCCTTAATTACTTTTTCCCACTCCCCTTGTTGAATTACCTTGGACAAGTAATCTAGGTCGCTCACTCTTAAAATGATAACATTGGACTTGATCTGTATGATTCCTTCCTCGTAAAAATTTTTTGTGAAATGATGCCACAGAGCATTCCCTAATGTGTCCTACAATTGAGCAATGTCATACAAAAATGTTCTTGATGTTCATAAGTATCAGTCTACTAAATAAATGTACTGTGGTGCAGCAGATAAAGTTAAACTTTTAGTAACTTCTCAACTTTTCACTCTACTGATTTTTATGACATATAATTGCTTTAGGTTTAGAATCTAGGGGCTAATTTTCCTCTTTAGTGAAGGGCCTGCCCTTGTAAAGCATGTGGTATTGTCTCAGGGACATTTCCTTAGAGAATGTTATACAGACTTCTCTTAGGTGGTATAGGAGCAGTAATGAATATATGTCTTAATACTACAGTAAGAAGATAGTCTTTTATATATTGCAAAAATGAAGTGAATATTTTTTCAGGACAGATAAAATAGGTCATTTTTTTCAGGTGTCAAAATGGATAATCACATTAGTTGACTTGGATTGACTTACTTGGATTGTCAAGCCCTAAAGAAGAGTGCTTTTGCCCTCTTGACAAACTTTTATACCAGTTTTGTAATGAAATCAGTCCTGCTATGCTGTATATCCCTATGCAGCTCGAAATAATCACATTCCCAGAGTATTAAAGATACAGAAAACAGCCTATAATATTAAGTAGAAAACAAAACAAAAACTGTTTTTGTTCATAATGTATATTCGAGGTGACATCAGTGCAGCCTTTTGTACATTTGCATAGTGTTTGGAGTCAGGATGATTTCATTCACTTTTGTTCATATTGAATCAGGGACCCAGAGTCTGGGACTGATTTCACTCTGCTGTAGTTAATACTGATCCATTCTTGTTTTGATGCTCAGTCCCGTGGATCATAATGGCTTTTTATATTCATTTGACTAATATAAATCGTTTTTTTGCTAACTCTCATCCGTCAGCCTCAATTTTTGAGGGTGTACCCTGTGCCCAGTGCTGTGGGGAGACACAGAGATGAGTAAGAGACGAATCCTGCCCTTAAATTGTTAATAATCATAGGCTTTTTCTTCTACCAAATTCTTTCCCATCTTAAAATGACCTTCCCCTTCCCCTCTAATTTTCTCTACCATTCTAAACTCTTAAGGTAAATTGTAGACAGCTCTTCCCTTTCTGTAACTTAAATATGCTTTATGTTGATTTATAATTTCCTGACTGTACTTAGCTATTGTATAAATATTTTGTTCAATGTCTCACTTTTACATATGTTAATCATGAGATCTCATATATACTGTTAAAGTTGGTGGGCAGTAGAGCCATATCTCTTTTACAGATGAAAAACTTAAGGCTCAGAGAGAAGAAATAGGATCTACTATGCAGTCATTCCTCATTTTCTCCCAATCTTCCCCCAGCCCTAAGCACTCTACTTTTTGTTTCCATGGATATGCCTATTTTGGATATTTCATAGACAAGTCATATAATACATAGTCTTTTGTGTCTAGTTTCTTTCACTTAGCATAATGTATTCAAGGTTCATCCATGTTGTATTATGTATCAGTTCTTTATTCTTTTTTATGGCTGAATATTTCATTTTATGGGTGTGTCATTTTATTTCTCCATCCATCAGTTGACGGACACTTGGATTGTTTTCACTTTTTGGCTATTAGGAATAATGCTATGAACAATTGTGCATAAGTTTTTGTGTGGACATATGTTTTCATTTTTCTTGGGTATATACCTCACAGTGGAGTTGCTGGGTCATATGGTAACTCTGTGTTTAATCTTTTGAAGAACTACCAGACTCTTTTCCAAAGCAACTACACCATTAGCAGTGGGATTATGTATAGGAGAGTTCTGATAGCACCACATCCTCCCCCACATTTGTTGTCTGTCTTTTTTATTTTAGCCCATTTTTTGATTATAGTGTGAATCCTCCAGCTTTTTTGTCCTTTTCAAGATTTTTTTAGCTGCCATGAGTCCCTTGAATTTCCATGTGATTTTCATATCAGTTTGGAAAGTTTTGCAGACAAACAAAAAAGCCAGCTGGGATCCTTGTAAGGGTTGTTGATTACTGAATCTGTTGGGGAGTATTACCATCTTATCAATATTAAGTCTTCTGATCTATTAACAAGTGATGTCTTTCTATTTATTTAGATGTACTTTAATTTCTTTCAGCAATGTTTTGTAGTTTTCAGAGTTTGAGTTATGCATCTTGTTATTCATTTCTATTATTTTATTCTTTTTGATGCTTTTGTAAGTGCAGTTTTCTCAAATTCATTTTCAGAATGCTAACAGAGTCAACATACTTTTTTTCCCTTTCTTCTTTCCTTTAATCCTTAGCACAAGTCTAGAAGGTGGGTATTATTTCTCTTTACAAATGAAAAAATAAGTCAAAGAAGTTAAATGATTTTGCCTACAGGGCAATTAAGATAGTATTTCTGTGAGTACATCTGGTTGAATGAGGAGGCATTTCAAATACTTGCATTTTCTGTTCTCTCTTTGAAACCCAGAATGCAGTAACAGGAGGGTTGGAAGGGAAATTTTAAGTGGCTGAAGTGAGTGAGGTGAGGTATTCAAGGATGAGAGTTGGATCTTGAATGGGTGACAGGGTGATACATCCTGCCCTATTTCTTAAGCCTTCAGGAGGTATTTGGAGGCAGTTTGATTTAGTGATGAGAGGCCAGGGTCCTGAGTCTGAGCTCTCGCCCCACTATTTAACTTGCTATCTAATTAAGGAAGTTATTTTGATTTTCTAACTTAATTTTCATCTCTTGTAGAGCATTTATAAGCCCTACGTACTTCATAGGGTCATCATTCAAAGGATTAAATCAAGTACTGTTATGTTTGTAAAACTCAGAGCCCAGGGCCTAGGCACATAGTAAGTGTTCAGTTAAATGTTGTTTAATTTTTTGGTTGCTTATAGTTTTATTCTTATTCCATGTTCATTTTTCTCTTTTCAGTACAAGTTCAGGGATCTAACTGTGGAAGAACTAAGGAATGTAAATATGTTTTTCCCACATTTCAGATATTCCATGGACACGTATGGTAAGACTCATCTGATAGCTTTTGCTACATTATTTAAACTATTATTTGATCCTAGAGTGCTACAAAATTATAATTTCTCATTTTTCTTTTATCTCCTGATTTTGAGGTATACTTTGGGACCTGTGGTTTCTGAGGAAGTTTAAGTTAATGCAGTTTACATTATATTAGTTTTCTATTGCTGCTGTAACAAATTAGCACAAACTTAGTGGCTTAAAAAACATAAATTTATCATCTTACAGACCCAGAAGTCCACCATAGGTCTCTGTATGGTAGAAGCTTGGACTAAAATCAACGTGTTGGCTAGTCTTAGTTCCTTTCTGGAGGCCCCGGGAGGGAATCTTATTTTCTTGCCTTTTTCAGTTTCTAAAGGTCACCTGCATTGTTTGGCTTGAGGTCTCCTTCCTCCATCTTCAGAGCTAGCAGTTTCACCTCTGACCATCCTTCTGTAGCAAATCTCCAGAGAAAGGGTTCTCTGTTTTTAAGGACCAGTGTTGATTAGATTGGCCCCACCCCAATAATAAAGAATAATTTCCCCATCTCAAGATCCTTATTAACTTAATTGCCAAGTAAGGTGACATATTCACAGGTACCAAGGATTAGGGTACTGGACATCTTTGGAGGCCATTATTCTGTCTACTGCATATATGATTGATTGTAAATTATTAATTATTAATATAAACTTATAAAAACTTATTAATAATAGTTCTAGTTACCTTGTTTACTACAGAGGGTTTGGTTTTCTAAGAAAGATTTTACTTTTCTATTTTTTTAAAACTTCTGACCACAACCCACAATTGGAAATATATTTTATGTCATGACCCCATATACCCATAACTAAAATATTAGATACACTCTGGCACTTTCTCTTCTATTCCATTCCAATCCATTTAAAAACATTTGCTGATTGAGAGTCAGTAAACTGATTTCAGGACCCATGAATTAGACAAAACAGTTTGGAAAAACTTCTTTTGTTCTTTGTGGGTATGTTTTGTATTTGAGTTTAGATTAAGAAAATATATATAATTCAGACTTAAATATTAGATATTTTGAAGAGTTACTGAAGTATTTCTTAGGGATAGCTTATTTCTATGTGGAAAAAGTGATTAGATTCTGGTCATCTGTGACTGGCTTCTCTTGATCATGGTACTGGCCTCATCTTGTTATTTGGTGCTGCATAAATTTGCCTGGGATGAGGGATGAAACAGCTACTATTTGTAGAATGTATGATATGCTTCCAAATGTTTTGTCTATATTATCTTACATATTTCTTAAAACCAAAGCTGTGAGGTAAGTATGATTATCTTCATTTTTCAGATAAAGAAACTGAGACTCAGAGAGTTTTAAGTAACTTGCTCAAGATTAGATGGGTAGTTAGAGATAGAGTTTGGACCCATGTCCATCTTGCCCTGTGCTTGAATACATCTTGTTCTTTTACAATGTCTTTTTTCATCATACAGGTTTAAAACTTTATTGTATCAGTTAATTCTTATTCTCATTCCCCTGTCTAGAGAAAGTGAGCTGTGATGCTGTTAAACCCTCAAGCTACAGATCATTTTCAGTGTGCATTTTATTATTGAAGACAGTGGTAGTCACACAATAATTTCTGCTTTGACTTTTTAAATAATTTGATTGAATATTTACATGTGTAATTTCTCTACCACATCTCTACATTATTCTGTGTCCCTAAGTAACAATCCCTGTTCCACTCCTCTTTTCATTTTGGTTTTGCCATGAGTGATCGTTTCACTCATTGTTACCTTTCATACATACAGTTCAGAACATTTATACTTGATAGTATAGTTACTGAGGTACTGAAGGGACTACATTCTAAGGTAGTTTGATAGTTGGTAACTGGAGGTAGTGTTTCATGTGTTCAGTTCAGAGGTTAGGGAATTAATTCTCTTCCAGTGTGTCCTAGTTATTAATGGGTAAATTAAAATTTCAGGGATTTGAATGTTGAAAAAAAGTTGAGAATACTGAGTTAGAGAAACAAAAGAAGGTAATTGTTGATCTTTCTATAAGGTCATTTAAAAAAATACACTACCATTTTTTACAAAAGTTATAATCTGATAACCAAAGTGATTTGTTACATGTGACAATATTTGCTAATATCCCCACATTTATAATCCTTTACTTATTAAGGGTTTTCACATTATCTTGTTTGATCCATATGACTACTTTATGATATAGTTTTATTATCTTTATTTTATAGATGTTGAACTGGAGGTCAAAGAGATTGATTTTGGTTACTTTAAAGTAACCAAAAGTCACATGCCTCTAAGTGGGGAAGGTAGGCCTAGAACTTGGGATTTCAGTATCAAAGTCCTGTGTTTTTTTGACTACCCTGACTGATTTCTAAGAAAACAACATCTAATAATTTCCCATTGTGGGCATATTTACTGATTACTAGATATTGGTACTTAGAAATTGTATGTTTCTGATTGTGTGTATGTGCATACATGCACCTTAATACAGTTCTTTCTACTTTTGATTGCACATTTTGAGGCTTTTTTTCCTTTCAGTTTTCAAAGATAATTCCCAGAAAGACCTGCTGAATTTCACTGGCACTGTTCCTGTGATGTATCAGGGTAAGTGTGGAAGTTGAGAAAATGTGGGACTTTTTTAAGAGAGCAGTTTAATAAGAACTGACATTTGTTCAGTGCCATAACATTCTCAAAGTGTTTTCACATATATTTGATCTATACAGAACCTTACTGGATATAGCAGAATGCTGTCCCAGTCAAGGAAGGCCTAGATTAATATCAACAAATTCGATTCAGTTTAACAAATATTTATGGAGTGTCGACTATGTGCCTACTTCTCTGCTAGGTGCTGGGGTACAAAGGAGAACAGGACAGACATAGGCCTGCTCTTTTGAAGAAGTTATTTCTGCTTTCCACAGCAAACTGCAAGGATCCCACCTTTTTCTCTATTACATCAATGTTTGTTCCCCTCCCTCCCCCCTCTGTTGGTACAGCATTATCTCCATTCTACAGGGAAGACTGAATCTTAGCCTGGGCAAGTGATTTACCTAAGACTACATAGCTGGTATCAGGCTTGAACATCAAACAACAATAGGAAAATTTTAAAACCCAGGGAGGGGCCTTTAAAGCTCAAAGAAGGCAACATATTTTCAGGTGACCTGACAGGTCAAAGTAGCTATGTGTTTGCCCAAAATTAAAAAAAAAATCACTAATTTCTCTATACTTAACTCTTCCTATTTGTTGAGACCTACTTCCTGCAGTGTTCACTAGGACTAAACTTTCAGTTATGTATTGTACAGGAGTTGCTTATATAGTATGATTTGAAGAACACCAGTGAAACATTGTTTCCAGGGTATTTCTCTGAAGTGGTGCCTGAAATTCTACTAGTGAAAATCCATTTCTCTTTTAAAATGTGAATAATCCCAGAGGGGTAACATCCAAAATCACTATTACACAATGCTGTGCTAATAGAAAATGCTCAATAAATATATTTGTTTAATGATTGAGTTAGTTTATTTGATTACTGACTGAGGGCTTAGGAAGGAATGAACTTACTGGCCATTTGAAAGAAGTGCACTGAAAAAGAGCTGAGGAGCATCTGGAAACCAAATGGGGAGAGAACAGTGGAATTTGCTGTCTCTTACAAAGGATTCGGTGTTGTATAGTGGGAATACATCGCCCAAAAGACACCAAGAAGCTACACTTTAGGAGACTTTTTTCAAAGTAGGTGCTTAGTTATAGTAGCCCTTTGTTACAAATAGCCCTTAATTTCCCCCCTCCCACCCTCTGATGACTTACTGCCAGAGGTGCACTCATGTTTTATTCTGCCTCTGTTTATGTCCCACCATGACACCTCCTTTGGCACAGGAAGTGCACAGAAATTCAGTTTTGTTTTTAGGCACAGGGATGTGGTTGGAGAGTGAAAGTAGGTAGCAGTGGGCTCTGCAGAGATTGTAGTGAGGTAGACAGAACAGGCATAGAATTGAGTTTTGTTTTCCTTCCGTGTTGCTCCCTTGCCGAGCTCTCAGGCTGTTCTCTGGCTGCCTAGAGAACTTTACTCAGCCCTGTTTCCGAACACTTGAGTTCTGCACTTAACTATGGTTAGATGTTAGAGAGAGAGAGAACTCTTACTCCAATGATTGGTTGATTTTATAATTCTTACCCACTCCAGTGATTTCAAGGGTAGTTGCTTATTAATAGAGGAGTGAATGAATTTAAACCAATCACTGCTTAGTAGCATTTCAGTTTCTAGGATGGCATGGGGAGGTGCCAAGAGGCCATAAATTATCTTAATACCCTCAGTAAGGTGTCCCTCGTTGGCACTCTGCCTCTCCTAGAGCTGTGGAGTAGTGTTACTGATTCTTAGGCTGCATCTTCCAAGGTAGTAATGGTACCTGCAATACTGTTTTTTTTCTTTTTGCTGTACACTTTTTTTCTCTTTGCTTTTGACTAGAATTATATCAACTTAGTGTGATGCATGCTAGTTATTTCCTGCTGATCAGAAGATCAGAATGTGTTATCTTATTTGTTTGCAGAATGGGCCAATAATAGAGCCTAACTCTAGAATTGTGAGAATTAAATGAATTACTATAAGTAAAGCCCTTGGCATAGTACCTGGCACATAATAAGTGCTAATAAGTGTTGGCCATTATTGTTCATCTGTCTATATTACTTCCTTTTAGTTACCAGCTCTGTTAGCATAATAATAATAATAATAATACCTGCCCATGCTAAAAACATTTAAACAACTGAGAAGGGATGAGGTTAAGCTTCATCTAACTTCCCACCCAGTTCTATTCCCCAGATGAATCCTTGTTGATATCTCCTTATGTATAACTGTAGAAATTTTCTGGATTATTTCTTATCATCCCTGCGAGATCATGTCAAGGTTTTCTTCATCTACCCGTTTTTTTAGAGATGTGTATCACCCATCTAAACTGTATTTACAGATAACTTATGTTCTTATGATAGAATTATTTTAAATCTGAGGACTCTTATCAAGAGTCCTGACTCTTCAGTAATGAATTACTGAAAGCTAAATGGGCAGGATAGGAGGCAGGGCACTTGCTGATGGGAAAGAAAGAAGGAAGGAAGGAAGAGAGTAGAGAACACCAGTAGTGACATCTTACCAGTCTAACATAGAAATCAAGCTCACCAGGTGCTTTGCTAAGCATGGGCAATTAAAATGCCTTAGCTCTGCTGGGGAGAGACCTTGACGGAGACAGCAGATCCTGGATCAGCCAGGAAGACACCTTCAATAGATATTTATTTCCTCTTTCTTAATGTACAGTGATTAACACAGAAAGAAACTCCGTCAGGATTTGGACTACCACTCCAGCTGTATTATGAAACAGAAAAGTTTGCATGTGTAGAACAGTGACTTTCTAATGTTTTGAGTGTGACCCATAATAATAAATACTTATATACATAGCTAGTATATTTCTATTATATGTATGTGTATGTAGACATGTATACAACTGAAATACCATACTTCCTGTCATACATTCTATTTTCTATTCAGTTCCATTTAAAGATATTATTCTTTACAGCCCACTAAATTAATTTCATGACCCATTTATTGTGACCAACCTTTGAAAAACACTGGTCTAGAGTAGGTAAATTAGAGTAACTTCTGGAGGAATGTGGTAGTGTGTTTCAGTGTCTGTTGGTCACTTTGTGGTGCTATGATCACATGACTTTATAATCATAAAGTTATCTATGGACCAACAGCTATGCCTATACCCATACTGTATATACTTATGCACTCTGTATGGTAGCAGATATTAACAAAACTTAATTGTGGTGATCATTTTGCAATACATACAAATATCAAATCATTGTGTTGTACACCTGAAGCCAATATAATGCTTTATGTCAATTGTATCTAAAATTGTTAAAAAATATTCTGACAAAAAAGGAGTGTGTTTTTGAGAACTGATATGAAATAGTAGACCCCCAAGTATTAGGACATTTCTGTAATGTACTGAATTTCAATCCTAGCTGGACATTAGAATTACACAGGAAGCTTATAAAAAATGTTGTCCAGACTCCATCCCACTGAAGAAGAAACTCTAGGGGAGTGGCCTGAATATTGGTAGGTTTCGAAGTTCCTTAAGTGTTTGTACTGTGCAGACAGGGCTGAGTGTTGTCAAGCTTTGGTGAGGGGGAAGCAAGATGAAAAAAGTAACTTAGTGGAGGGAGGATTTCCTTAGTAAGAAAAGGATTACATTAGAAAAGAAAACTATTTTTATTTATACCAGGCCTATTTCCAAAATGGGTTTCAGGTAAATGGCAAAAATTGCCTCCCCTTCATGGTATTTACCACCTCATGTATTGTACTACCTTCACTCATTTCATCCTCACAATTCTAGGAGGTAGGAGTTATTATACCCATTTTATAGAGGAAGGAACCGAGACACAGAGATTAAGTAACTTGGCCTAAAATTGTATAGCTAGTAATACTTGGGAACTAGGATTTGAGCCTAGACACTCTTGCTCCTGAGCAGCCATGTTCTTAAGTACAGTGAAAGGCATTTGCAATAAGACTGTGAAAGCAAGAATAAATGTTAGGAGATACGATAGAACAGCTGGGGTAATTGATCAGACTTGTAGCATAAAGTTGGTTTTTACACTTACATTAGGTTTAGTTTCAGGCTTCCTGGCAACAAAGGCAGTAGGAGATTTGGGTTATTGGTAGGCATGATGTACAAAGTTACTCTTGGAAGAGCATTTACTCAGTTGCCTATCTCAGTATGCTAAAATTTAAGAACCAGTGAGCAAGGTGACTATTAAGGTCATTTTCATCTCTAAGTTCTATGTATTTAACCCAGCTTGTATGTTACGATATCTGCAATTAATGAGCAACTTGAGGGCCAGTATCAGATTCATCTTTTTGCTCAATCATTCGTCATTTGTTCACTCATTTATTCTTATTTATGTAAGAAACTTAACTGAGCAGCTAGTATGTTAGGCACCGTATTTGGTGCAGAGGATATAGAAATGAATAATACATAATCTTCTATAGAAGCTTACAGTGTAAAAGGAGACTCAGACCTGTAGGCAAATAACTCCAATGCAGAATAAGTATAAAAATAGAAGTGTCCACTGCCTTTCAGGAAAGATGCAGTAGCTCTGCTGGGGTGGATGATGAAAGTTACATAGAAAATACGCTGTATCCCAGACTCCTGGCACAGTACATCCTGTAAACATTTACTGAATTGAATTGGATGAGCTGGCCATTGTGTTAATTAAATTTCCTCAAATATTATGCTGGTGGTTTAATGGGAAGATATATCCAATATGACTGTGGATGAAAATGGGAAGGTAGGTCTTGATTCGCATAAATTCTTTAATACAAACTTGACTGTACATTTTTAAATGCCATCTAGCTGTACCATAAATATAATGTGATGTTTCATCGTTCAATGATGTGTTTATTTTGTCTCAAATAGGTCATACATATAACATACCAATTCGTTTGTGGATTTTGGATTCCCACCCTTTTGCTCCCCCCATTTGCTTCTTAAAGCCAACTGCAAATATGGGAATCTCAGTTGGAAAACATGTTGATGCTCAAGGAAGAATATACTTGCCGTATCTCCAAAACTGGAGCCATGTAAGATCAATTTGGGTTTTCTTTTGAAAGTTCTTATTTTTCTCAGTATTTATCTTTGATCCTAATGATACAAATAAGCTACTGAATTTTCTTTCCATGATACTCTTCATTTGGTCTTTAAAAGTAACTTGAAGTTGAGCTTCCTTGGGTCACTCAAGTCCCAGAACCCTGATGAAAGCAGCCTGCATGAAGGCTTTCCAGGTCTAGGAGCCAACAGTTGTTTGCTTCCTGCCTTTTATAGGTGGTTGATGCTTGATAAAGCACAATAAAAGCTGCTAGCAATATATGGGGCATTATTTCCTGGTCCATTCCTATTAAAGAGTCCTATATAATATATGCATTTATTTGTAGTTTGGCCTGTTTGACCTTTATGTAAATTGAATCATAGTATATATGATCTTCTGTTACATGCTTTGTTTTGATTGATCATTAAGTTTTAAAAATTCTCCCACATCAGTGAATGTAACTGTAGTTTATTTGCTTTACAAGTCCTCATGTTATGCAATTTTGTATTCTGCATTTTTTATCTACACTACATTGAACATTTCTCCATATTAAATAATATTTCAAAATACATGGTTTTTAGTGGTTACCTGATGATCTGGCATAAGGATATTGCATAACGTATTTACAAATTGCTCTGTTAGAAATTTAATGGTGAGCATCCATAAATATAAATATATGTAAATATAAATGTGTGTATCTTAAAAGTCTAATAATTTCCTAATAATATCTAGGAATGGAGTTTTTGGATTAATGGTTATAAATATTTCGAAGGCTGTTCTCATATATTGTCAAACTGGCCTCCAAGAGGTAGATAAAATGTATTTCAGCCATCAGCAGAAATCAGTGCAGGAGAGTACCTGTTTTAAATACACTTGCTCTAACAGGAGGTATTATTAAAACAAAATACACCTTTGATTATCTCTGTACATTTATTAGAAGGATGTAGAATATGCTCTCATTTTGTAAGTAATTAAATTTTTATGAAAAGATAATTTATAATATATTTCTGTGTTCCCAGAAAGTTAGGGATGTGTCAGAGTTGAGTGAGCTTGGAGTAAAGGACAGTCTTAGGAATATCATTTATTCTATGTACATCCCATAAAAAGGTATGCAATTGTGGACACATTTTACTTTGTTTTTATGGTTTTCTATATTTTTCATATATATAAAACTTCTAAAAAGAAGCAAAAAAGGAAAGAAAAAGAAAGGATGCACAAACTGTGAGTAGTGAAGTTTAGGTGAGGGAACACTGGCCTTTACTTTATGAACTTGTATATAATTGGCATTACTTGGTGATTTAGGTAAATAAGATTGCCGATTAAATGTGATGAATAGGGCATGATAAAGATTTGTCAGTTGAAAGGACAAAAATAAAGTCAGTTTTAATGTTTAGTTCTTTGGTTATTTATTTGAGAAATTGAAATCTTTTTTATACCTTTATTGATCATGTATGTTTCTTTTTTTTTGAATCATCTGTTTATCTCCTTCATCCATTTTTATACTTTTTTTTTTTAGCCTCAAATAGTATTTTAACATCTGTGCTCTGTTGTGGGAATTCATATTTCCTGTTTCCTCTTTTTGGTTTTCTTTGGCATCTCTTTTCATAGTTTCATTTGTTTGTTTAATAAATACTCAAAGATAGTCCTATAATCCAGTTGAGGTTCTTGATTTCAGTTCAGACAATATTGATTTCATTTTACTATTTTGAATGTCTTTATTATAAGCTAAAACTAGTCTTAAGGAGATGTTACATTATTTAAATTGTTCTGTTTAAAAGTACTACAGTAACTTTAAGTTCCACTTGCAGTTGTAATTGTAATTATGTAGTTTAATTATATAGAATTTGGAGCTAGACAGAATCTAGAGGTCAGTTAGACCAGGGATTGCAGACACTTTCCTTAAGATTGAGTGTGCTGCATTAGACTTGCAGAATTTTGTTTGAACAGCACAGTGCTTTGTTTTGTTCTTAATATGAATTTGAATGCCTCTATGTGTACTTATTTGCCTTTCAGTTTGCCATAATAATCATCTCCCCAAATGATCTTCTACTTGACAACTTCACAAATTATGTTATCTGCTTGGTCTTAAAGGTATTTGAGGTTTTGATTGTAAGGACCTCATCCTCTGAATTTACAAGTAGTGAAATACAGACTCTGGAGAAATTAAGCACTTTTTAAAATGAGCAAACTACTAAATATTACTACTACTACTAATAAACATATATTTTACACTCACAGTTTGCCTGCATCTCTTTCTCATTTGTTTATCCTAGCAGCCACTTGGAATTTGGTATTCATATTAGATTGCTTATAATAGAATTGCTGGTAACTGAAGCTCAGAGAGGTTAAGTGAATTTCATTAAGGTTGCTTAACCAATTAAAAGAAACAGTACTGGATTAGATAATATTTTATCAGGGTTAATTTTCTGATTTGATAATGGTTCTATGGGAGAATATGTTTTTTTCTTTCAGAAAATACACATTTAATGTATTTTGGAGTGGAGGGGTATCATATCTGCAGTTTACTTTCAATTAGTTCAGACAAATACATAGAGGGAAAGAGACCAAGAAAGCAAATGCAATAAAATGTCAACATTTGACTGATCTAGGTAAAGAGTATATGGAAATTCTTTGTACTGCTTTTGTAACTTTTCTGTAAATCTGCAACTATTTCAAAATAAAAAGTTAAAAAAAGACAGGCTGACTGTACCCAAATGAACTCTGTTAGTAATCACATTCTTTCTGTTTTCCCATTTTGTGGGGGATGTGGATTAGCATTTCTCCCTTTTTTTTTAAATTAAAAGAAGTAAGTGACTTTTCAGTTAAAAGTATTAAAACAGTTTAAAGTATCATGTAATTTGTATGGTAGTTTTCAAAAAATGATAGCATGGTGCAGTATTTTCTTTTGGCTAACTTGATAACAATGTATAGGTTAACAAGGTAATATTCTTCAGTAAAATGTTTGTATAAGTTTTCCCTTTGTGTTTATTCTGCAGCCTAAATCTGTCATTGTTGGATTAATTCAGGAAATGATTTCCAAGTTTCAGGAGGAACTTCCCCTATATTCTCTACCATCATCTGATGAAGCACGACAAGCAGACTTGCTAGCCTATATTGCAAAAATCACAGAAGGTTTGTATTTTTGTTAATCAGAGAGTCCTGAGTTTATAATTTCTCACTAATACCCATTACTGTTTGCTACTTGATGTCTATAAATAAATACACACATGTATATGTACATATTTGTGTTGAATCAAAAATTCCAGAACATCTATCTTAGGGTAGGTTTTTCCATACAGTTCCAATGAACATGGTTTCTTAAAATGTAAAGATTATTCTTATTCTGACAGATAAAATAACCCATTGTGGTTTGTTCAAAACCACTTGACATATATTAATGATTCCAAACCTTTGTCATTATATATTTATGCAGCTTTTTGCCACATGTGTTGGACCAGAAAATCTGTGATACTCAATGTTTCTCATTGAGGATAAAGCAAAATATCCATGTTTATAAAACTTAATAAGGTGTTAAACATTTTTTTTGCATTATAGAGCAGAACAGTAACAATGTTTTCCAAAATTATGGATATCCTATTTTTTTTAGTCTTACATAATATTTTTCAGAGATTTTTGGATATTTTACTTTTAAAAGTGTAGCCTCTGTTTAGTAGAATATTTAATATATGAGATTCCTGCCTTTCTTGCATTTCACTTGTTCAAGTATTTTTGAGTGCCTGTCACGGACTAGCACCATGTTTGCTGTCTGAGTTACTGAAGGTTGAGGTTTTTTTTTAAGATACTAAAAGGCTTTTTGGTATTACTTTTAAATGCTCATGATAATCCACTTTTCTTTCTAGGTGTCTCAAACATAAATTCAAAGAGCTGGGCAAATCATGAGACTAAAACAGTCAATAAAATTACTGTGGTTGGAGGTGGAGAACTGGGCATTGCCTGCACATTAGCAGTTTCAGCAAAGGTATGTAAGCACAGTATTATAAATACATCTGTCATATTGCTACACTTTTAGGTAGTTTATGTTTAACATGAGAAATAATTGCTTTATTTTGTCATCTGGGGAAACTTCATTTTGACTTAAAATGTATTTAGTAAGTTGTCCAAAAAAAAAAAAAGCTGAAAGCTCTCATCAATGATGTTGCCTCTTAATTAGTAGTTAGTCATGGGCCAGGCTTTGAAAAAGTGGTTGGAACAATGGGAATTTTGTTACTAAATAGAATGCTTTCTTAAACATTGTTTTACAAATTGCTTATTTTCTCCTCTGAATTTTCTTTTAGGTGTACATAATCTCAAAAATAGTACTGATGAGTCAGAGGGCATGAATGGTTTTTATGGCCCTTAGAACATATCGCTAGATTGCTCTTCAAAGAGGCAGAACTGACTGATGCTGCTAAGAATAATGTGCACATGAGCCTAATTCTTGATCTCCTTAACAGTACTGAATTTTGTCAATTTTATTTATTTTTGCTAAGTACAGGAAGGTCTCTTAAAGTCATGTTTTTTTAAACTGTTAGAAGAGTCTCATTATCAGTATTTGTGAACTAATACTTTGATACCATGTACAATACTCAGATAGTGCAACAATATTCAAATAGTGCAATAGTAGTCAGAATAGCCACAGTAGCACTGGTGGTGGTAGCAGCTGTAGTTACTGGATGCTTACTAGGTGCCAGGCACCCATCTAAACGCTTGACTCATTTTTACAACTCTGTTGCTTGGGTACTGTCATTACTGCCATTTTACAAATGAAGAAACCAAGGCATAAGGAGGTTCTGCAGTTTGCTCAAAGGCACACTGTTAATAAGTGGAGCCAGGATTTGAAGCTAGGCAGTCTGTTTACAGAGCTGGTATTCTAGGTCCTTACTACTCAGTGTATGACTTTCAGACCAGCAGTGCTGGTATCATCTGAGATCCTCCTAGAAATGCATAATCTCAGGCTCTACCCCAGACCTATGAAAGCAAATTTGCATTTTAATAAAATCCCTGGTGATCCATGTGCTTGACTGATCTGTTAAATGGCAATCCCTGAAAGCTTGAGAAGTTCTGCTCTAAACCATTGTTACACTGGCTCATTATTGTTTTTTTTTTTTATTGTTGTTGTTCTTAATGGACATTTAGGTTGTTTCTAGTCTTTTGACTATCCTTCTACATATTGCATCATTTTACACATGTACTAATAAACTTGTAGGATAATTTCTATAAATGAGATTGGTGGATTAAAAGAATTACTGTTTTTAAATTTTGATAGAAATTGTCAAATTATCCCCCAAGTCAATTGTACCAGTTTACTCTCATACCCACACTGTATCAGAATACTTGTTTCCCCACACTGCTGTTGTTAAACTTCTGTGTGTCTGATAGATGAAAATGGTAACATAGTTTTCTTTTCATGTCTCTGATGAGTGTGGTTAACAGTAATAAAAATATTAGATACAATTTAGAGAGGACTGCCCTCTGACAGCCCTGTGTCACATAATTAATCCTCATAACCCATGAAGTAAGGCTGACTTCAGTGGCTTGCCCAGCTTTACAGAGTAAATAAGTAGTATAGCTGGGTTGTTGTCTTAACTTAAATACTTTCTGCTTGATATTGGTACATCCCTCATGACCTGGAAAAAGTCCTTCCACAAAGGTAAACGGACTCTTAGGACTTTCCGTGCGCTGTAATTTACAGGTAGCCCACCACGGCACCCAGGGAGTCATCTACAGGCATGTGAAGTATTTTCCATGGATCTCTGGGGAAAATACTATATGATAATAGGGTTTTATTTTAGATTTATGGCTATTAATCTTTTTCAAAGAGAAACTTGGCCTTAGTGTGATATTCATGCTAGAAGTGAGGTACTAAAATAGAACCCCCCCTAAAAAAAATTAAGTACTTTTAGAATGGAAATTATGACATCAAAGTGAAAGCATAAACTTAAGAACAATAGCTAATACACTGAGTGCACCAAGTATTACTCATTCTCCCATCTAAAGAAACCTGCAGTCTATGATTTCTGAGTTAAGCCCTGTTAGATCCCAGTTTTCAGTCAAGCCAATAGGATTATCTTGCTTGCATGTCCCTTTTATTTCTATTGTGTTACAATTCCATCTTAAGATAACACATGAGGCTTGTGTTTTCTCCTTTAGCCCTCACTTCTGAATGAATCTAAATTGAGTAACTGCCATGTCAATGTGATGCTGTTCTTTTTCTTATTATACTGTATAGAGCATTGCAGACAGACTGGTCCTCCTAGACCTCTCAGAAGGGACTAAAGGAGGGATGATGGATCTTGACATCTTTAACCTACCTAATGTGGAGATCAGCAAAGGTCTGGTTGTTCTACTTGTAAGATGTTTGCCTTATTTGTTCTTGTATTTGAGTCCTAGAATTTTAAAAAATGTACTTTATGTTTTAGAGCAGTTTTAGGTTTATGGCGATATTGAGCAGAAGGCACAGAGATTTTGCATATACTCCCCACCCCCACACACGCATAGCCTTCCCATTGTCAACATCCTCTACCAGAGTGGTACAATTGATGAAACTATTTTGGCATATCATTGTCATCCAAACTTCATAGTTTACATTAGAGTTCTGTGGGTTGGACAAATCTGTAATGACATTACTTACCATTATTGTATCACACACAGTTATTTGACTGCCCTGAAAGTCCTAGCATTTTAATGCTGAGAAACACATTAAAGATCATCTAGTCCAAGTCCCTCATTTTACATATTGGGAAACTAAGATTCAAATAAATTGACTTACCCAAAGTCATATAGAGATTGTAAATGATTATATTAACAAGAGTTAGATGAGCAGTTAACATTCAGATTGGTCAGTATGGTTTATTCTGTCTCTGATTTACACTACAGTCTAAGTTTGTTTTCTTTGATTGCTTCCTTTCTCATAACATTGGTTAAGAGCACTGGTTTTAGAGTTACATGGGGGTTTTCATCTTAGCTCTGCCACATTGTAGCTCTGATAGTTGTCAGATTTATATGATCTCTCAAAGTTAAGTTTGCCATCCATAAAGTAGAACTAATACCTACTTCTTGGTATAAAACAAAGTGCTAAACCAAGATTAAAAAAAAATTCACATTGCTTGCACTAAAAATATGTTGTTTACGTAAGTTTTAATAAGAAAAAGGGTTTGACATCAAGAGGATCATACACCATGATCAAGTGGGATTCATCCCAGGGATGCAAGGATGGTACAACATTCGAAAATCCATCAACATCATCCACCACATCAACAAAAAGAAGAACAAAAACCACATGATCATCTCCATAGATGCTGAAAAAGCATTTGACAAAATTCAGCATCCATTCTTGATTAAGACTCTCAACAAAATGGGTATAGACGGCAAGTACCTCAACGTCATAAAGGCTATATATGACAAACCCACAGCTAACATCATACTTAACGGCGAGACGCTGAAAGCTTTTCATCTAAGATCGGGAACAAGACAGGGATGCCCGCTTTCTCCACTGTTATTCAACATAGTACTGGAGGTCCTAGGCACAGCAATCAGACAAAACAAAGACATACAAGGCATCCAGATTGGTAAAGAAGAAGTCAAATTGTCACTATTTGCAGATGACATGATACTGTACATAAAAAACCCTAAAGACTCCATTCCAAAACTATAGAACTAATATCTGAATTCAGCAAAGTTGCAGGATACAAAATTAACACACAGAAATCTGTTACTTTCCTATACACTAATGATGAACTAACGGAAAGAGAAATCAGAAAAACAATTCCATTCACAATTGCATCAAAAAGAATAAAACACCTAAGAATAAACCTAATGAAGGAAGTGAAAGACCTGTACTCTGAAAACTACAAGACACTCCTAAGAGAAATTAAAGAGGACACTAACAAATGGAAATGCATCCCATGCTCTTGGCTAGGAAGAATAAATATTGTCAAAATGGCTATACTACCTAAAGCAATCTACAGATTCAATACAATCCCTATCAAACTACCAACAGCTTTCTTCAATGAACTGGAACAAATAATTCTAAAATTCATATGGAACCACAAAAGACCCCGAATAGCCAAAGCAATCCTGAGAAGGAGGAATAAAATGGGGAATTATGCTCCCTGACTTCAAGCTCTACTACAAAGCCACAGTAATCAAGACAATTTGGTATTGGCACAAAAACAGACCCACAGACCAGTGGAACAGAATAGAAAATCCAAACATTAACCCAAACATATACAGTCAATTAATATTTGATAAAAGTGCCTTGGATATACAATGGGAGATGACAGCCTCTTCAGCAGCTGGTGTTGGAAAAACTGGACAGCTACATGTAAGAGAATGAAACTGGACTACTGTCTAGCCCCATACACAAAGGTAAACTCAAGGTGGATCAAAGACCTGAATGTAAGTCATGAAACCATAAAACTCTTAGAAAAAAACATAGGCAAAAATCTCTTGGACATAAACATGAGCAACTTCTTCATGAACATATCTCCCCGGGCAAGGGAAACAAAAGCAAAATGAACAAGTGGGACTATATCAAGCTGAAAAGCTTCTGTACAGCAAAGGACACCATCAGTAGAACAAAAAGACATCCTACAGTATGGGAGAATATATTCATAAAAAACGTATCTGATAAAGGGTTGACATCCAAAATATATAAAGAACTCATGCACCTTAACAAACAGAAAGCAAATAATCCAATTAAGAAATGGGCAGAGGACATGAATAGACACTTCTCTAAAGAAGAAATTCAGATGGCCAACAGGCACATGAAAAGATGCTCCACATCACTAATCATAAGAGAAATGCAGATTAAAACCCAATGAGATATCACCTCACACCAGTGAGGATGGCCAACATGCAAAACACAAACAACAACAAATGTTGGCGAGGATGTGGAGAAAAGGGAACCCTCCTACACTGCTGGTGGGACTGCAAATTAGTTCAATCATTGTGGAAAGCAGTATGGAGGTTCCTCAAAAAACTCAAAATAGAAATACCATTTGACCCAGGAATTCCACTCCTAGGAATTTACCCTAAGAATGCAGCAGCCCAATTTGAAAAGGACAGATGCACCCCTATGTTTATTGCAGCACTATTTACAATAGCCAAGAAATGGAAGCAACCTAAGTGTCCATCAGTAGATGAATGGATAAAGAAGATGTGGTACATATACACAATGGAATATTATTCAGCCATAAGAAGAAAACAAATCCTACCATTTGCAACAACATGGATGGAGCTAGAGGGTATTATGCTCAGTGAAATAAGCCAAGCCGAAAAAGACAAGTACCAAATGATTTCACTCATATGTGGAGTATAAGAACTAAGGAAAAAAAAAAACTGAAGGAACAAAACAGCAGCAGACTCACAGAACCCAAGAAAGGACTAATAGTTACCAAAGGGAAAGGGACTGGGGAGGATGGGTGGGAAGGGAGGGGCAAGGGGGAAGAAGGGACATTACGATTAGCAGATGTAATGTTGGGGGGCATGGGGAGGGCTGTACAACCCAGAGAGGACAAGTAGTGACTCTATGGCATCTCACTACGCTGATGGACAGTGACTGTAATGGGGTTGGGGGGGGACCTGATGAAGGGCGTAGTGTAATCACCATAATATTACTCATTTAATTGTAGATTAATGATATCAAAATAAACTTATAAAAAATAAAATAAAATAAAATAAGAGAAAAAAAAGTAATTGTAGATTAATGATAATAAAATAAATTATATTAAAAGAAAAGAAAAAGGTTTTGTATCAATAAATAAAATGTTAAAGTTTATCTCATCTTTTTAATTAAAATTTTTGCATATATATATTTTTTATTAAGGAATTTGTATACACTCTTATGAAAGTTTCACAAGAAAAGCAATGTGGTTAGTACATTCACCCATATTATCGAGTCCCCCCCATAGCCCATTGTAGTCACTGTCCATCAGTATGGTAAGATAATTTTTGCATATATTTTATAATGTACATAATATATTTAGTACAGACACATTTTTGTAGGTAAGTACTATATTTGGGGATGTAGACTTAAAAATATTTTTATTACCAGAGATGCATGGTGAAAAAAAATTGAGAGAACAAATCTTCCAAAACCAAATGTTCTAGCTAAAGTCAAGTTGTAGTGTGTTATATAGTTGCTTGGCTTTCCTTTCTTACCTTGCTTAGGTCCCTGTATTCCTTGACCACATTTTACCAGTAAAATATCGAGACGTGGTTTCACAAGCCTGAATGTACTTAGAATAGTAGGTGAGAAAAGTTGAAATTATACCTGTTGGGTGTAGTAGTTCTAGTGAGTCTCTGGATCCTTATAGTATCCAATGAGTTCATTTTCCTTCTCTGGAAAGAGTACAGTAGTTGGTTTAATGATCTGTTTGTAGGGTTCTTATATAGGATCCCTTGGCGAGACAGATATTCTCTTGTGCCTGTTATTTCCAGGTACTGAAGTTCTTGAAGGACCTCTTAACTCTTTCAGATCACTTTAGGAGACTCCTTAGTACATGGACCCTAGAGGTTGTGAGGCCTTTTAGGACCTGAAGCAATTATTGCTTCCTATGTATCTTATTAACCATCAGTAACTATTGTTTCAGATAACTGAAAGAATAGAACAAGGAGAAGTATAATACAAGATGACTGCCGCAAAGTAGGGAATGTCAAATGAGTCCACACCATCTTGGGGCAACTTTCATGTTCCCCTTGTTAACTCTGACTGTACTGTCCTAATAACACTCAGTTTAATCATTACATGAAGAATTTTAAATGTTAGCTAATGTTTCATCAATATAGTCCGTGATATAAAGGAGTGCATTAATAATTTTTTGAAATCAAGCTCAATAATTTTGGAAATTTTAGTAATGCCCCATCATGACAGGTATCAGTGATTGCGACTGATCATCCTAGAGTTGTACTTTTATTCCATTTGGATTTTTAAAATATACCTATTAAAACATTTTTGGTGGATATACATATATACAGATGAGCGTGCAAATACACATGCATATACATACACATATATACATACACATTTATGCTTGTGTATGCATTGACTAAATCTAGAGAAATACTGAGGAATTGTTAAGAATAGTTGCTTCAGGTGTCAGACTGGGGAAACTGATTCTGCACTTGTTTTCTGCACTCAATATTTTTATCCCTTTGTTTTTTTATTCTGCTAAAATACGTATAACATAAAATCTACCATTAGTGACATTTAGTACATTCACAGTGCTGTGCAACCATCACCACCATCTAGTTCCAGAATATTTTCATCACCCCAGAAGAAATCCCTGTGCACATAGAGCAGCAGGTGCTAGGCAACATGTGGACTTCCTCCTTGATGGGCTTATGAACCCCTAGACGCTGCAGCCCTAAAGGCGTCCACCCTTGAAGCCCCTCCTGATTAGCAGGATGCCTTTTCTTTTAAAAGGTTTGCTGGTTGCTCTGTACTCTTGTCTGTTGGCTTCATTCTTTGTCACCTCCAAGACACAATCCTGAGAAAAATAACAGCATCTCAGCTGGTAGCAGTTGTAAATTAAAAAATAAGTTGTTGGCATATGGAGCAAAGCAAAATTTCCTCAATAGCCTGTGGTTCTTAAAACATGGTTTATGGAAAACTGATCTTATAAAAATATTGATCACTTACATCAGAATCACCTGATCTGCTTTTTAAAATTACAGGTGCCAGGCATCCACCCCAGGCCTATGGATCCTGCATATCTGGGGGTGGAGCCTGGGAATCTACATTTTAGATAATTAACTCAGGTAATTCTTACACTAATTAAAGCACTATTTTTCAAATTGTGAGTAGTGAAACAATTGCAAATTGGAATCAGCATAGAGGGTTATAACCAGCATTTTATAAAAATGAACTGGAATAATAGAAAATATGAGAGCATATATGTAGTAGTTGTATTTTCTGTAGTGTTTTTGCTTTATATATATGTATATATATAATATACACACATTTTATATATATTATATATATATATATACACACACATACACACATATGGATATATTGTATCTTGGGTTTCAGTATAAAATGTATTTCTCATGGCATGGATCATGGTCAGAAAAGTTTGAAATTCAGTGTATTAAAGTTGAGAATCATTGATTTAAGCCTTTCATCACCTGCTTTCCTCTTTTCCATTTACTCCTGCTAAATACTCTCTCATTAGCATCAGCAGGCTCTTCCTACTTAAAACAACTTGAGTCACCTTCTCTCTAGGAAGCCTTTGAGAGTAACCGTCACTCATTACTTTTCATACTTTAGTACTGGTGTCTGGAGTTTGTGTTGTGTCACTATTTTCTTGTACTGGGGAATTTTATCAATAGACATACATTTTATTTTTCAGACAGTCCTTTCAGACAGTCTCTATCTAAAAATAGAGATACAGTATAACATACTTACTTCATGGCCTTAGTTTGCCACACATGGTAAATCTTGGAAAGTCTTGGTATTATTTATACAACTCCAAAGTCTAGCTCACTGTGGCAGTAATCTTTACAGGCATTCCCTTGAACTGAGCTTTCTGTTTTAATATGAGTATTCTTGTTTAACATTTTAGAAAATCTACCCATTTCACCAGAAAAAAATGTTCCTTTTAGTCACTGACTAAAGTAATGCCCGAATCTACTGTGAAGTCATTCTTTGGGGATACTTGTCCCCCAACATAGGAAGATTTTTTTTTTTTAAGTTTTAAACCCATTTATTGCTTACAAACTGCAGTCCTGGGCCATCTTTCTACTGCTCCTGCAGAAGCAAAACAGCCCCTCCCCTTATAGGAAGATTTTTAATAGCTATCATATTAGCACAATTTCTAAATTAAGGGTTATTATCATTTGTAGGAAGACACACTCATTTTTAAAATTTTGAGTCAGTGACAAGTAGTGACTCTAGCATCTTACTATGCTGATGGACAGTGACTGCAATGGGTTATGTGGGGGGTACTTGATAATATGGGTGAATGTAGTAACCACAATGTTGCTCATGTGAAACCTTCATGAGATTGTATATCAATGATATCTTAGTAAAAATTACATTAAAAAAAATTTTGAGTCAGTGAAAAATAGTTTGAAAAGAACATATTGAATTATTTTCTATTATTTTAAAATAAGTTTTAGCAGTATGCCAGAGAAATGACAATACTTGTACTATTTGCAGTATATTCAGACTGGTATACTAAGAAGAATATTTCAATGAGATTTCCACAGCATTTAGATAGACATCATTATTTGATTGCCTGGTTTTCCATGATTTTGAATAAACTCAGTAGTCATTTAAAATGAATGTTCATTTCATTTATCATAAGATCATCCTCTTAATCTGAGAATAGTAGTATAACACAGCATTAAATACTATTTACTGCATCTTTTGATATGCTCGATATTGAATTGCTACCTTAGTATAACTATGACCAGCTACTGGTGTAGGGCCTATGGTTTGGGAACCAGTGGCTTAGCAGAAAGGATATAGTTTATCTGGGTGGGATGGAGGTGAGAGGCTTGTGTTCTGGGAGTACAGGTGTTGATTGGCCTCTGGCACCTGAGGAAACCTACTCCTATGTTCTTAAATAAATGTAAAGTTAGGATTTGAACCAGACAGTCTCATACATATTTTATATATATAGGTAATGTACAATATCTTGTTTACTTTGTTTTCTGAGGGCCTAGTATAATTACATGTACCATGCCAGGACCTTAGTAGAGGTTTATTGAATTATTGTTAAATAAATATTTATTATGGTCCTTAACCTTGTAACTTACACCATAGCTTTATACAATCATGCTTAAGGTTCTTCCTAATTCTTTTTGTACCTGTGTAATATTTTTCCCCTTATTAAGTCACCAACTTCTAGGGAAAGATCTGAGAAGGAAGAATCAAATAAAAATTTTTTGAGTGCTGACTTAAGTGCAAAGAATTTAGTTTCCTGTGGGGCAGTGTTTACCAAACCTACTTCAGCATCAGAATCACATGGGGAATTGCATTCCTGAGAGATATTTCCCCTTATCTATTTAAATAAAATCTTCAGAACATGAGATAATCTGTAATTTCATTATACTTCCCAGTTTATTCTTAAGCACCCAGCCTATCATTTAATTACTGCTACAGGAAATTGACTATTTGGTCAGAAGCAGTTTAAAGTTTAGATGGAAAGACACATGCAAGATGTAAACAGTAATTCATGACAAGAGAGTAGTAAGGCAGTATATGATTAATTGCTAAGAGAATGATACAGTGAACACTCTTAAGAGTTGAATGAAGGGGAGATAATGCTTTCAGCTAAGTAGGATTGAGATATGCACTGGGTCTTACAGGTTTGGGGAAATTTGGGTTAGTGAACATGGGGCTGTGGGAGGTGGGGGTTGTACTAATTGCTAAATGATTAGATCTTGAAGATGGACAGATGAGTGAGATCTCTGCTCTCAAACTCATAATATGTTTAGTAGATAGTTAAATATATATATTTATCAAACATTTGATGAGCACAATAAGCATTCCAGATGGAAAGAATTTGAGCAAAAGCCAGTATCAGGAAAGATAAATATTCTAGGAAAGAATATAGACCAATTCAACTTGAGTCGAAGGTTTATGTAGGAGAGTACAAGAAACACTGGCTTCTAGGCTCAAAGGAAGAAGAGTAAAAGGTTTGGGAGTTCATGGAAAATTTTGTGGAGTAGGAAGCCCCTTGCACTTTTAAAATCATATTAGACAGCTACAACTGTTTATTCATAAATCAGCCTTGAGGGGGAGAATATTTCTATCATTCAAAGTAGAGGAAGCTAAAAGGGGGAAAGAAGAGAAACGATTCTGTCAAGATGGGCCTAGGGTTATAAATTGAACTGTTCACTAATACTTAATAATATGGACAAGCAATGTTAATCTCTCCAGATACCAGTTTCTTTGTTGTAAGTCCAGGGAGAGGAAATTCCAGGGGCAAAATACCTCTAAAAAACCGAAATCAGTCAAAGGGAGAAATAAAGTTTAAAATTTGTTTATTGCTTACAAACTGCAGTCGGGGGCCTTCTCTCTCTCCTGCTCTGGTAGAAGCAAAAACCGGCCCTCCCCCTCACCTCTCAGATACAGATAAGCCCTCCAGACCCAGGTAATTATCCATTGATATGGAGATGAACTTCTCTCCACCCCTGAGGAATGATGCAAATGCACTAAAGCCATACTTCTTTCCACCTCTGAATGCCTATTGATATGCAGATGTACTAAAGCCCAGGAGAGATATTCTGGAAAATACAATTTTACCCACATTCATCTTTACGAGGGTATAGAACTAGGTTTCTAAATATAGTATAGTGTTTAACAGCATTCGGAATTTAGACTACCTGGGCTTTAATTCTGACTCTGCTACGAACAAGCTCTATGAATTTGAGCAAGTTACTAATTTGTGCCTGATTGCGCATCTGTAAAATGGGGATGATATCACCCCTTAGTATTTTGTAGATTAGATTAAATGTAATAAAGCTCTTAGAACAGTGGTATGGAAGTGTTAACTGTATACCTTCCAGTTCTAATTTCTTCCAGTTTTTGAAGTTCTGACTCATCACCAGGTATCTACTCTGAACACACTAAAATACAGGAATTACTTAAAAGCATTATAAAGAACCATAATTAAAATCCAGAACTGTTTTTGGATCTCCCATTCCAACAATTATGTCAGAATATGAACTAGGATAATGCATTTCCCAGTGAACACTTAAGGCCCAGAAAACAGGCCCTGCTCAGCCCTGGCATGGACGGCGACCCAAATACTCACAAGAGACCGGTCTTGATGCAAACAGCAAGAGGTTTATTGATTCCACCAGCGCGCTGGGGTCAAGACTCATAACTCATGCAGGAGCAGAGGAGTCCGACCCCGAGCAGAAATTACAGGAGGTTTTAAAGGAAAAAGGGACCATAACCAGGGGGAGGCGAGGGGGAGGTCTGCTGATGATTCGATAGCAAAAATATTTCAATTAGGGTCTCACAGGGCTTTATCTTCACAGTAGGGTCTCACAGGGCTTTATCTTCACAATCTATCAGTTTTGGGGAGGATTACCTAGGCACGGGTTTGCAGGCTATTGTGTCATTGTGTTCAGGCTGGTTTTTATGACTCAGGCCAAGGGTCAGAGCCTACTTAAAATTTTCCTATTCTTTCAGGTGGTTTCGGGGAAACTGAAACTCAGACCCTCTGATTTCTGAGGCTTTCTGGGGCCTGTCATGGCGTTAGTTTGGTCCTTTCAGACACATTGCACAAGTGTTTCCTTCTGAAACTGGTTTAGAAAGATAGACTTAATCATCCATCATGATCAAGTGGGATTCATCCCAGGGATGCAAGGATGGTACAACATTCGAAAATCCATCAATATTATCCACCACAGAAACAAAAAGAAGGACAAAAACCACATGATCATCTCCATAGATGCTGAAAAAGCATTCGACAAAATTCAACATCCATTCATGAAAAAACTCTCAACAAAATGGGTAAAGAGGGCAAGTACCTCAACATAATAAAGGCCACATATGACAAACCCACAGCCAACATTATACTTAACAGTGAGAAGCTGCAAGCTTTTCCTTTAAGATCGGGAACAAGACAAGGATGCTCACTCTCCCCACATCTTTTTTTTTTTAACAAGTATGCAGATACCATTTATTTGGTCCATAAGTACAGTATAGTTGTATTTTTTTGAGTTTTACAAAACATCAAATATATAACCTGAAACTAACAATACACAAGAATTGGCTCCTTATGCAGACATACCAGGCAGTACAAGCTGAAAACTTGAGTAAATTAACATTGTTTTACATTAATATACATAGTGCCAGTTAACATTTAAAAACAAGTTTCAATGCATAGCACTTGATACTTCTTTGAACCTGTTTCAGTCAGTTAAGAGTATGAAAATGGTTAGATCTAGGCTAAAAATAATTCGGGCATAATATTTATAACCAGTTATCAACTTTACTATACCACAATATTTTAAAACTGTCAAATGATCCCTAAGGGTATTTACATTGAAAAGGCAACATGCATTGGGTTGTTTCATCTCATGATGGTTATGCACACACTTTGTTCAAACGGCTTTAAAACTCTATTTCTATATTCAAACACAGCATACTGCAGTGTTTCTAATAGTTCTAGCAAAATGAATGCTTTCAAAGGGAGCAGAATCATCTTCAAGTCACTGGTGTCAATTTTTTCCCTTTGGAACAAAGGACATAACAAGTAACCTGGTTCTGCCCAGAGGGCCTGATGCAGTAAGGGTTTTCTTCAGAGGCATTTTCTGTTCAATCTAATGCTATAACATCATCAAGCTCTTCTGTCTGTTCTGTGCTTGACCTTTTTGCACTGACATTCTCTTTCTCATCTAATTTCCTCTTGTGACTTCTCTCTTCTTCACTGATGTCAGCATTATTTGAAGGGCCTTCTTCATCTGAATCAACTATGAGCACATCATCTTGCTCTTGTGCAGTGGATGTGGAAGGCTGAGCTCCATCATCACTGCCATCGGTTATGCTTTTGGTAACATCTTCAGCTTGTTTGGGCCCCACTTCTTCTGGGGCATCACCGACAACTTCAAATTCAACATCCTTTCCTAGGTCTTCACTATGAAGGATGTTGGTCAATAAAGTGTAGTCCTGAAGGAAGTCATCTGCTTGAAGCCAGCTACCATTTCTAATTCCAAATTCTGACAACTTCTTGTGATTATTAGCTTCTGTCTCCCCCTCTTCTGAAGATATTAGGATTGTTCCTTTCCCATCTTCAATTTGGACATCAGGTCTACCATAGTAAATTTTTCTTTCACTATCTTATCTTGTAAAGTGAGAACAGTCACTTTATGGACGCTTAGCCGCACAGTCATCTCTGACTTGCTGGCACATACGTAACAGTTAGGGTTGGGAGGATCCAGTGCACAAGGCACAAGAAGCTTCTTTCTTGGGTTTGGTTGTTTATTCAAAAACATTGTTCTACATTGGTCTACTTTTCCTGATAAAATCTTCAATCCTTCCAATACTATCAATCCAGCAATCACTGCATTGGTAGTAGCGATAACAGTAATAATGTTCCCTGTCATTGATTTTGTATCAAATCTGCTCTTCATATTCATACTGAAAATGTACATCCTGAGGTTTGCCGCAGAGGTGACAAAGTCCATTGCAGATGGGTCATCCTTGTCCCATATGAGCTCAGCTCCATCCCCTTTTTCTGCTAAATTAACTTTCAAAGTTTCAATGCTCTTTGAAAAAAGACGTGCATAGCTCTTTACATCTAGAACCTGCTGGTCTTTCAGACGTAAATGGGGTTCATTTTGTTGATCTGATGCATTGGTTTCTTCTCCTTGACTTTGTATGAGGGCCCAGTCATATGGAGCTAGAGGTTTCCTTTTCCACCACAGTTTGTCCATTGTCAACAGATACTTGATATAATCTTTAAAAAGCTAGGTGAAAAGTTTAACTGGATCATATCCAGTTGACTTAGCCCATTCCTTAGTGGAAATACATTTAATGTCACCATCTTCATTAGATGCTCTGGCTCTGGCTTAAGCTTCCATTGGTTCCCAGGAAGCTGCAGGGTCACCTCTGTCAGGAGAAACTTCCTGATCAGCATCTTCTTCCACAAACAACTGGTTAAACAAATACTTTGCCCAAACGATGTAAAGAATAGGTTCTGAAGGTGTGTTACAAATTGTACAGCCAGGAAAAGTTCCCTGGGTTGGTTTGGGATGACATTCATAACACTCAGTCACACCCTTTTTGATGGTAGTTACTTGCCCAAGATAACCAGCAGTGCCACTCAATAAGAGGGGCGTCAGCTGCTAGACATCCTATTAACATGGTTTTGGGCAGCTCTGTTATCTAAATCATTCATAACCAATATAAATTGCTGAAAAAATTCCACATTATAGTCAGGGTTCGTGATGCTGTCATGGTAGGCTATGATATTAGCTTTTGGGTAAAATTGCAATACGCTTTCTTTGGTGACGTGGGCCTTTGATCTTCCAACATGTTTCTTTTGAATCAAAAACTGCCTGTTGCCACTCTCCCCACTTTTATTCAACATAGCTATGGAGGTCCTAGCCACGGCAATCAGACAACACAAAGAAATAAAACACATCCAGACTGACAATGAAGAAGTTAAACTGTCCCTGGTTGCAGATGACATGATATTGTACATAAAATACCCTAAAGAATCCACTCCAAAACTACCAAATCTAATATATGAATTCAGCAAAGTTGTGGGATTCAAAATTAACACACAGAAATCTGTTGAATTCCTATACAGTAACGATGAACTAGCAGAAAGAGAAATCAGGATAATAATTCCATTCACAATTGCATCAAAAAGAATAAAATACCTAGAAATAAACCTAACCAAGGAAGTGAAAGACCTATACTCTGCAAACTACAAGACACTCATGAGAGAAATTAAAGAAGATACCAATAAATGGAAACACATCCCGTGCTCATGGATAGGAAGAATTAATATTGTCAAAATGGCCGTCCTGCCTAAAGCAATCTACAGATTCAATACAATCCCTATCAAAATACCAAAAGCATTCTTCAACAAACTAGAGCAAATAGTTCTAAAATTCATATGGAAACACAAAAGACCCCGAATAGCCAAAGCAATCCTGAGAAGGAAGAATAAAGCGGGGGGAATTATGCTCCCTGACTTCAAGCTCTACTACAAAACCACAGTAAACAAGACAATTTGGTTCTTGCCCAAGAACAGACCCATAGACCAGTGGAACAGAATAGAGAGTCCAGATATTTAACCCAAGCATATATGGTCAATTAATATAAGATAAAGGAGCCATGGATATACAATGGGGAAATGACAGCCTCTTCAACAGCTGGTGTTGGCAAAACTAGACAGCTACATGTAAGAGAATGAAACTGGATTATTGTCTAACCCCATACACAAAAGTAAACTTAAAATGGATCAAAGATCTGAATGTAAGTCATGAAACCATAAAACTCTTAGAAGAAAACATAGGCAAAAATCTCCTGAATATAAGCATGAGCAACTTTTCCTGAACGGATCTCCTTGGGCAAGGGAAACAAAATAAAAAAATGAACAGATGGGACTACATCATGCCAAAAAGCTTCTGTACAGCAAAGGACACCATCAGCAGAGCAAAAAGGCATCCTACAGTATGGGAGAATATATTTGTAAATGACATATCTGACAAGGGGTTAACATCCAAAATATATAAAGAACTCATATGCCTCAACATCCAAAAAGCAAATAACCCTATTAAAAAATGGGTGGAGGATATGAACAGACACTTCGCCAAAGAAATTCAGATGGCCAACAGGCACATGAAAAGATGCTCCACATCTCTAATTATCAGGGAAATGCAAATTAAAACCACAATGAGATATCACCTCACACCAGTTAGGATGGCCAACATAGAAAAGAATAGGAACAACAAATGCTGGCGAGGATGCCGAGAAAGGGAACCCTCCTACACTGCTGGTGGTAATGTAAACTAGTTCAGCCATTGTGGAAAGCAGTACAGAGGTTCCTCAAACAACTAAAAATAGAAATACCATTTGACCCAGGAATTCTACTCCTAGGAATTTACCCTAAGAATGCAGCAGCCCAGTTTGAAAAAGACATATGCACCCCTATGTTTATCCCAGCACTATTTACAATAACCAAGAAATGGAAGCAACCTAAGTGTCCATAAGTAGATGAATGGGTAAAGAAGATGTGGTACATATACACAATGGAGTATTATTCAGCCATAAGAAGAAAACAAATCCTACCATTTGCAACAACGTGGATGGAGCTAGAGTGTATTATGCACAGTGAAATAAGCCAGGCAGAGAAAGACAAGTACCAGATGATTTCACTCATCTGTAGAGCATAAGAACAAAGCAAAAACTGAAGGAACAAAACAGCAGCAGACTCACAGAACCCAAGAATGGACTAACAGTTACCAAAGGGAAAGGGACTGCGAGGGGTGGTGGGAAGAGAGGGAGAAGGGGAATAAGGGGCATTACGATTAGCACACATAGTGTGTGGGGGGGCACGGGGAAGGCAGTTTAGCATGGAGAAGACAGGTGGTGATTTTATAGCATCTTACTACACTGATGGACAGTGACTGTGATGGGGTGTGTGGTGGGGACTTGATAATGGGGGAATCTAGTAATCACAATGTTGCTCATGTAATTGTATATTGATACCAAAATAAAAAAAAGAAGATAGACTTAATTGAGACTATAAATCCTGGAATCTACTCATTATCTCCCTGAGATGCTTGCATTCATTCACAAATGTTGACTGTACTGATGTCCTTCTAGTTACTTTATTATTTTTCTGTTGACTCGTATAATGTCTGGCCACTATTTTGGCTTGCACTTACTCTGAAACACATTGTGTAATAGAGAGTAATGTAGTTGTAAAATAGTATGAGTGTGCTTCAGGATCAGAGGAGTGAACTCTAGAGAGCAGCTTTGCTAAATCATAACACTTGCTTACCTGTAGATGCCATTCAAGGAAGAACCTAAAACTAAGGACACTAGGCTTCTCTGTAAGAAAAAGTCAGTAAAAAATGAGCCAAGACTTTTTATCTTGATTTTTTAAAAGATTGTCAAGCCATTTTTCCCCCTCTTTGGAATAGAATCAACAATGCAGGCAGAGCTATTCAGCCAGGAGCCATGCCTACCAGCCATCTTTCCACTTATTCCCACTCCTCCCAGATGACTTCTGAGTCACTTTCAAGAAACTCTAGGACTCCTAAACTCAGTTTAACAATCAAATGATAGGTTTGTTTTGCCCAGACCATATTACTTATTTTCCCTAAGAATATTGTGAATTATATTAAAACTAAGTCCTTGTTTATAGGTTCTGTATCCTATCATTTATTTGCCTTATCTTTATTGCTATCTTCCCCCCCTTGGGATATACCACTGCTCTTAATCCTCTTTCTGGAGGCAAACCTCAGCACTTTATTTCCTATGGAGATAGGATTGATCTGAGGGCAGGTGTTCCAAAGAGCTCCCTACTTGTAGAAAAGAAATACAAGAACAAGAACTTGATTGAAACCTTTATCTTGAGCTCAGACTGTTTCTTTTTATTCATTAGATTTGTCTGCTTCTGCTCATTCCAAGGTGGTGATCTTCACAGTTAACTCTTTGGGTAGTTCTCAGTCCTACCTTGACGTGGTGCAGAGCAATGTGGATATGTTCAGAGCTCTTGTCCCAGCTCTGGGACATTACAGTCAACACAGTGTCCTGCTTGTTGCATCTCAGCCAGGTAAACGGTTTTATTTTAAGTTAATCTGATGGTCAAGTGCATTGATAGAATTGCCATTACTGAGAAAGTCATAAAATTAGATTACAAAGGGATATCTTGGATGTTCAGTTAAATTGCTCTAAAAATATGTCCGTACCTGTCATCCAGTTACTTCTTATGACTGGAATTAACTAGAAGGTTAAAACTTACAATGTTTTATGTGATATTACTATTATGTTCTGGATTGTTAACCATGACTTCCTCCGTGGGGAAATGGTTAAACACCTGAGAGAAAAATGTGATGGCTTATATGAAAGATCTCTGGTTAACTCTGAAGTGTCATGAAGTGTTGCTGAGCATGCCAGTGTGCATTTTTAACATTCTGTATTTTCCAAATTGTTTTGTGACTGTTCACTTAAAAAAGAAATATTTTCAAAGAATTAGGTGAAATCAAAGTGGTGAACAGATTTTTTTTAATGTTCCAATATGGGGGTATAGTATGCATTTCACTTATCTATAGTAATTTGTTGGACTGGCCTGTTTAATCCCTCACATCCTGTTGGCATGGCAGAAAAAAGTGGTTGTGTTTTTGTTCTTGTGGTACTGAGTAGTGATGGTATAGGGATCATTTTAATTTAAAGATAGAAATTCAGTTTAAGATAACTGTAAAAGATGATCAATGAAAAAAACTATTCATCCAGTTTTCATCCTTCTTGCTTAACTATTCTAGGAGATTATCTGTTTTCTACTCTTAGCAATTTATATTTAACAACAAAATTATGTAAAAATCATTCTGAAACTTGGTTAGTGTTTTTAATATACATTGAAAATATATTATGCCTCATAGTATATTTAGGACCTAAGAGGAGTATTATACAAGTTCTAATACTTATTTTTAAATTAAGTATTTTGTTCATGAACTAGGCTACAAGTGTATTTTTTAAATCTTTACATTTTTCACTTTGTATGCAATATTTAGTGGAAATTATGACCTATGTGACATGGAAACTGAGTGCATTTCCTGCAAATCGAGTGATTGGAATTGGATGTAATCTGGATTCACAGAGATTACAATATATTATTACAAATGTTTTGAAGGCACAGACTTCAGGAAAAGAAGTATGGGTTATTGGTGAGCAGGGAGAAGACAAAGGTAAGAAATACATTTTTATTAGTTATATCAACAACCTTAATCACCAGTGGCCATGATTTTTCAGTATATTTGGAGACTCCACAGTTGTGAAGCTTAGTTGGCTTTTGTTCTGCATTTGAATGCTTTTTGTGTAATAGGCTCTGTATTGTAGATAGGCTTTCCAAGTATGTCATTTAAGATAGGTAAGACCTTTTAGTCAGGTTTTATATTTCTTAATTGAATTCCAGAGTCCAGGATTAATTTAAAAGTTTAATCTTCTAGAGAGCAACATTTAAATAAACTTAAAAGCATAATCAGAATTCTTTACTTTTCCCACCCCTCAGTCTTGCTTACCGTTCCTTAGTTCAGGCTTTCTCCTAGCCACCTCTTGTATGTTTCTCACCTTACATACCTCTTGTATGTTTCTCACCTTCTTAAACAGAATTTTCACTCTTTGTTTATCCTTATGGGTTTTTTTACCAGCCACTTGTTCTCTCCTTACCACAAAAATAATTCAATTCCCCGGATTGGAAAAGCCCTTTTCCTATCCCAAAAGTATGCTTTTAATTTGAGAATCTCTTCTTTTACTCCTTTATTGTTCCTCTTGTGCTCTAGTTAGGTGGGTCAGGTGATAAAAGTGCTATTTATCCTCATTTTGTTCATTTTTTATTTATTTAAGCAAGTATCTGTGTGTCTGCTCTCTACTCAGTATGGTATGATATAAAAAGGCATAGAGCATAGTCTCTTCCTTGACCATACTAAAACGTTATTTTAGAGCAACAAGGCAGATATTTATTTACAAGATATTTTAGCAAACACTAAAAGTGTAGAATACTATTTGATTAAGTGCCAAAATGACTATTATAGATTTAGAGTGTTTAGACACTTAGGAATGAGCATTTAACATGGATTGAAATGACAGGAGAAAATTTATACAGGTTATCATTGAACTGGACTTTGGAAGAATGGATACGATTTGAATAGACAGTAGAGAGTGGGAGACATGCCAGGTACGGGAAATCAGAACCAGGCAAAGGGCAAAGGTACATAGTTAAGTATGGCATGTTCATGGGATAAAAACGTCTAGAGTAGTTGTTGCAGAGTTTCAACCAGACATGCTTATTGAAATCACATTTTGGAGATCCTAGAATACCTGACTGAAGAGCTGGAAAGTGATTCTCAGGCAGAGAAGAACCATTAAATGTATCGGAGCATGAGACTGATATATTGAAAACGTTATTTGGGGGAAGTGAATCCTCGCTTTATCATTTGAAGTACATTACTATACTTAATTCAGCATGTAGGTCCTTCAGGGTAGAGCATGATGGAGAAAAGTAAACTCTGCCTATGAGGAAGTTATCATGTAATTGGAGAACTAGAGAAAGACGTTGCACATTAAAAATTAACAGGAGTGGGGAAGATGGTGGTGTGAGCAGGACGGCAGAAATCTCCTCCGAACACTATATTTATCTACGAAAACACAGCAAATACATCTATTACTAAAAGAGAGATGAGAATACACAGGAAAGTGTACAGCGTGCAGCTACATCCGAGAGGACTCGGCACCCCAAGAGGCAGTCTTAAAGAGCCCAGCTGACATACGTGGCAACTATCAGTGACCAATTCTATAGCCATGAAAAGACAGAGGAATATGGTTCAGACCAAAATCAACCAGACAACCCCAGAGAGGGAGTCTGAAGGTATGGAAATGCACAGTCTTCCTGAAAAATAATTCAGAATAAAAGTCATAACCATGCTGATGGACCTACAGAGAAATGTGCAAGAGCTGAGGGAGGAAGTGAGGGAAGTGAGGAAAGACAATACAGAAATCAGACAAGCGATCGACGGGCTTAACAGCAGAATGGATGAGATGCAAGAGACTGTTAATGGAATAGAAAACAGAGAACAGGAGTACAGAGCAGCTGAGGCAGAGAGAGATAAAAGGATTTCTAGGAATGACAGAATATTAAGAGAACTGTGTGACCAATCCAAACGGAACAATATTCGCATTATAGGAGTACTAGAGGAAGAAGAGAGAGAAAAAGGGATAGAAAGTGTCTTTGAAGAAATAATTGCTGAAAACTTTCCCTCGCTGGGGAAGGAAATAGTCTCGCAGTCCACCGAAGCCCACAGATCTCCCAACACAAGGGACCCAAGGAAGACAACGCCAAGACACATAATAATTAAGATGGCAAAGATCAAAGATAAAGACAGGGTATTAAAGGCAGCTAGAGAGAGAAAAAAGATCACCTACAAAGGAAAGCCCATCAGACTATCATCAGACTTCTCAACAGAAACCTTACAGGCCAGAAGAGAATGGCATGATATATTTAACGTTATGAAACAGAAGGGCCTCGAACCAAGAATATTGTATCCACCACGATTATCATTTAAATATGATGGGGGGATTAAACAATTTCCAGACAAACGAAAGTTGAGAGAGTTTGCCTCTCATGAACCACCACTACAGGATATCTTAAATGGACTGCTCTAGATGGAAGCACACCTAAGGTTAAAAAGACGTCACCAGAGAAAATAAAATCATAGCAAAGAAAGCAGACCATCCAAATACTAACTAAAGGCAAAGAATAAAACACCTATTATAGAAAGAATGGAGGAGGAGGAATAAGAAGGGAGAGAAAGAAAGAAACATCAGACTGTGTTTACAATAACTTAACAAGAAAGTTAAGTTAGATTGTTAGATAGTAAAGAAGCAAACCTTGAACCCTTGGTAACCACGAATCTAAAGCCAGCAATGGCAATAAGTACATACCTATCAATAATCACCCTAAATGTAAATGGACTGAATGCACCAATCAAAAGACACAGAGTAACAGAATGGATAAAAAAGCAAGACCCATCTATATGCTGCCTACAAGAAACTCACCTCAAATCCAAAGATATACACAGACTAAAAGTGAAGGGATGGAAAAAGATATTTCATGCAAACAACAAAGAGAAAAAAGCAGGTGTTGCAGTACTTGTATCAGACAAAATAGACTTCAAAACGAAGAAAGTAGCAAGAGATAAAGAAGGACGTTACATAATGATAAAGGGGTCAGTCCAACAAGAAGATATAACCATTATAAATATATATGCACCCAACACAGGAGCACCAGCATATGTGAGACAAATACTAACAGAATTAAAGGAGGAAATAGACAGCAATGCATTCATCTTAGGAGACTTCAACACACCACTCACTCCAGAGGACAGATCAACCAGACAGAAAATAAGTAAAGACACAGAGGCACTGAACAACACACTAGAACAGATGGACCTAACAGACATCTACAGAACTCTACACCCAAAAGCAACAGGATACACATTCTTCTCAAGTGCACATGGAACATTTTCCAGAATAGACCACATACTAGGCCACAAAAAGAACCTCAGTAATTTCAAAAATATTGAAATCCTACCAACCAACTTCTCAGATCACCAAGGTATAAAACTAGAAATAAATTTTAGAAAGAAATCAAAAAGGCTCACAAATACATGGAGACTTAACAACACTCTCCTAATTAATCAATGGGTTAACGACCAAATCAAAACAGAAATCAAAGAATATATGGAGACTAATGACAGCAACAACACAAAGCCACAACTTCTGTGGGACGCAGCAAAGGCAGTTCTAAGAGGAAACTATATCGCAGTCCAAGCCTATTTAAAGAAGGAAGAACATTCCCAAATGAATAGTCTAAAGACACAATTACTGAAATTGGAAAAAGAAGAACAAATGAGGCCCAAAGTCACCAGAAGGAAGGACATAATAAAGATTAGAGAAGAAATAAATAAAATTGAGAAGAATAAAACAATAGAAAAAATCAATGAAACCAAGAGCTGGTTCTTTGAAAAAATAAACAAAATAGTTAAACCCCTAGCTAGACTCATTAAGAGAAAAAGAGAATCTACACACATAAACACAATCAGAAATGAGAAAGGAAAAATCACGATGGACCCCTCAGAAATACAAAGAATCATAAGAGAATATTATGAGAATCTATATGCTAACAAGCTGGAAAACCTAGAAGAAATGGACAACTTCTTAGAAAAATACAACCTTCCAAGACTGACGAAGCAAGAAACAGAAAAACTAAACAGACCAATCACCAGCAACGAAATCGAATTGGTAATCAAAAAACTACCCAAGAACAAAACCCCCGGGCCTGATGGATTCACCTCTGAATTCTACCAGACATATAGAGAAGAAATAACACTGATTCTCTTTAAAGCTTTCCAAAAAATAGAAGAGGAGGGAATACTTCCAAACTCATTCCATAAAGCCAGCATCACTCTAATACCAAAACCTGGCAAAGACCTCACCAAAAAAGAAAATTACAGACCAATATCCCTGATGAACGTAGATGCAAAAATACTCAACAAAATATTAGCAAACCGAATTCAAAAATACATCAAGAGGATCATACACCATGATCAAGTGGGATTCATCCCAGGGATGCAAGGATGGTACAACATTCGAAAAGCCATCAACATCATCCACCACATCAACAAAAAGAAGAACAAAAACCACATGATCATCTCCATAGATGCTGAAAAAGCATTTGACAAAATTCAGCATCCATTCCTGATTAAAACTCTCAACAAGATGGGTATAGACGGCAAGTACCTCAACATCATAAAGGCTATATATGACAAACCCACAGCTAACATCATACTTAACGGCGAGACGCTGAAAGCTTTTCATCTAAGATCGGGAACAAGACAGGGATGCCCACTCTCTCCACTGTTATTGAACATAGTACTGGAGGTCCTAGCCACAGCAATCAGACAAAACAAAGACATACAAGGCATCCAGATTGGTAAAGAAGAAGTCAAATTGTCACTATTTGCAGATGACATGATACTGTACATAAAAAACCCTAAAGACTCCATTCCAAAACTATAGAACTAATATCTGAATTCAGCAAAGTTGCAGGATACAAAATTAACACACCGAATCTGTTGCTTTCCTATACACTAATGATGAACTAACAGAAAGAGAAATCAGAAAAACAATTCCATACACAACTGCATCAAAAAGAATAAAATACCTAGGAATAAACCTAACGAAGGAAGTGAAAGACCTGTACTCTGAAAACTACAAGACACTCCTAAGAGAAATTAAAGAGAACACTAACAAATGGAAATGCATCCCATGCTCTTGGCTAGGAAGAATAAATATTGTCAAAATGGCTATACTACCTAAAGCAATGTACAGATTCAATGCAATCCCTATCAAACTACCAACAGCTTTCTTCAATGAACTGGAACAAATAATTCTAAAATTCATATGGAACCACAAAAGACCCCGAATAGCCAAAGCAATCCTGAGAAGGAGGAATAAAACAGGGGAATTACACTCCCTGACTTCAAGCTCTACTACAAAGCCACAGTAATCAAGACAATTTGGTATTGGCACAAAAACAGACCCACAGACCAGTGGAACAGAATAGAAAATCCAAACATTAACCCAAACATATACAGTCAATTAATATTTGATAAAGGAGCCTTGGATATACAATGGGGAGATGACAGCCTCTTCAGCAGCTGGTGTTGGAAAAACTGGACAGCTACATGTAAGAGAATGAAACTGGACTACTGTCTAGCCCCATACACAAAGGTAAACTCAAGGTGGATCAAAGACCTGAATGTAAGTCATGAAACCATAAAACTCTTAGAAAAAAACATAGGCAAAAATCTCTTGGACATAAACATGAGCAACTTCTTCATGAACATATCTCCCCGGGCAAGGGAAACAAAAGCAAAAATGAACAAGTGGGACTATATCAAGCTGAAAAGCTTCTGTACAGCAAAGGACACCATCAGTAGAACAAAAAGACATCCTACATTATGGGAGAATATATTCATAAAAAATGTATCTGATAAAGGGTTGACATCCAAAATATATAAAGAACTCATGCACCTTAACAAACAGAAAGCAAACAATCCAATTAAGAAATGGGCAGAGGACATGAATAAACACTTCTCTAAAGAAGAAATTCAGATGGCCAACAGGCACATGAAAAGATCCTCCACATCGCTAATCATCAGAGAAATGCAGATTAAAACCACAATGAGATATCACCTCACACCAGTGAGGATGGCCAACATGCAGAACACAAACAACAGCAAATGTTGGCGAGGATGTGGAGAAAAGGGAACCCTCCTACACTGCTGGTGGGACTGCAAATTAGTTCAACCATTGTGGAATGCAGTATGGAGGTTCCTCAAAAAACTCAAAATAGAAATACCATTTGACCCAGTAGTTCCACTCCTAGTAATTTACGCTAAGAATGCAGCAGCCCAATTTGAAAAGGACCGATGCACCCCTATGTTTATTGCAGCACTATTTACAATAGCCAAGAAATGGAAGCAACCTAAGTGTCCATCAGTAGATGAATGGATAAAGAAGATGTGGTACATATACACAATGGAATATTATTCAGCCATAAGAAGAAAACAAATCCTACCATTTGCAACAACATGGATGGAGCTAGAGGGTATTATGCTCAGTGAAATAAGCCAAGCCGAAAAAGACAAGTATCAAATGATTTCACTCATATGTGGAGTATAAGAACAAAGAAAAAAACTGAAGGAACAAAACAGCAGCAGACTCACAGAACCCAAGAACGGACTAATAGTTACCAAAGGGAAAGGGACTGGTTAAAATGGGCGGGAAGGGACGGATAAGAGGCAAACAGGGGCATTACGATTAGCAGATGTAATGTTGGGGGGGCACAGGGAGGGCAGTACAACTCAGAGAAGACAAGTAGTGATTCTGTAGCATCTCACTACGCTGATGGACAGTGACTGTAATGGGGTTGGTGGGGGGGACCTGATGAAGGGGTAGTTTAATAACCATAATATTGCACATGTAATTGTAGATTAATGATAATAAAATAAATTATATTAAAAAAACCAACGCCAGCCCTCCGAACCCCCCCCCAAAATTGTAGATTAATGATAATAAAATATATTATATATAAAAAAAATTAACAGGAGTTAAAAACCACAGTGCCACAAAGCAAATCACCTTCTAAAAACTACTTTCTTAGAATTTAAATCTTCCTATATGCTTTGATGCCATTAAAACAAACAAAATATTAACAGTGGTTATATCTGGGTTAGAGGTAAATTTTTAAAATTTGTACTTTTCTGTGTTTTGTAATTTTTTCATTATGTATAAAAATGTATTTGTATGATATTTAAGAAAACCTTTTAAATAAAATATAATCGTATTTTATTTACTTTTTTTAGTTAAGGTATCATTTATATACACTCTTATGAAGGTTTCACAAGAAAAACAATGTGGTTATTACATTTACCCATGTTATTGAGTCCCCCCCCATACCACATTGCAGTCACTGTCCATCAGTGTAGTAAGATGCCACAGAGTCCCTATTTGTCTTCTCTGAGCCACACTGTCTTCCCCGTGACCCCACACACACCGTGTACACCAATCATGATACCCCAGAATCCCCTTGTCCCTCCCTCCCCACCCGTCCTCCCCACCCCTCCCCTTTTGTAACTACTAGTCCCCTCTTGGAGTCTGAGAGTCTGCTGCTATTTTGTTCCTTCAGTTTTGCTTCGTTGTCATACTCCACAAATGAGGGAAATCATTTGGTATTTGTCTTTCTTTGCCTGACTTATTTCACTGAGCATAATACCCTTTAGCTCCATCCATGTTGTTGCAAATGGTAGGATGTTTCTTTCTTATGGCTAAATAGTATTTCATTGTGTGTATGTACCACCTCTTCTATATCCATTCATCTACTGATGTACACTTAGGTTGCTTCCATTTCTTGGCTACAGTAAATAGTGCTGCGATAAACATAGGGGTGCATTTGTCTTTTTGAATCTGAGAAGTTGTTTTCTTTGTGTAAAATCCTAGGAGTGGAATTCCTGGGTCAAATGGTATTTGTATTTTCAGTTTTTTGAGGAACCTCCATATTGCTTTCCTTAATGGTTGAACTAATTTACATTCCCACCAGCAGTGTAGGATGGTTCCCCTTTCTCTGCATCCTCACCAGCATTTGCTGTTCCTGGTCTTTTCTGTGTTGGCCATCCTAACTGGTGTGAGGTAATATCTCATTGTGGTTTTAATTTGCATTTCTCTGATAATTAGCAATGTGGAGCATCTTTTCATATGCCTGTTGGCCATCTGAATTTCTTCTTTGGAGATGTGTCTGTTCATATCCTCTGCCCATTTTTTAATAGGGTTATTTGCTTTTTGGGTGTTGAGGTGTGTGAATTCTTTATACATTTTGGATGTTAACCCTTTGTTGGATATGTCATTTACAAATATATTCTCCCATACTCTAAAATGCCTTTTTGTTCTGCTGATGGTGTCCTTTGCTGTACAGAAGCTTTTTAGCTTAATGTAGTCCCATTTGTTCATTTTTGCTTTTGTTTCCCTTGCCCGAGGACATGCATTCAGGAAAACGTTGCTCATGTTTATATTCAAGAGATTGTTGCCTATGTTTTCTTCTATGAGTTTTATGGTCTCATGACTTACATTCATGTGTTTGATCCATTTTGAGTTTACTTTTGTATATGGGGTTGGACAATAATCCAGTTTCATTCTCTTGCATGTCGCTGTTCAGTTTTGCCAACCCAGTTGGTGAAGAGGCTGTCATTTCCCCTTTGTATATCCATGGCTCCTTTATCGTATATTAATTGACCATATATGCTTGGGTTTATATCTGGGCTCTCTATTCTGTTCCACTGGTCTATGTGTCTGTTGTTGTGCCAGTACCAAATTGTCTTGATTACCGTGGCTTTGTAGTAGAGCTTGAAGTGGGGGAGCGTAATCTCCCTCCACTTTATTCTTCCTTCTCAGGATTGCTTTGCCTATTCGGGGTCTTTTGTGTTTCCATATGAATTTTAGAACTATTTGCTCTAGTCTGTTGAAGAATGCTGTTGGTATTTTGATAGGGATTGCATTGAATCTGTAGTTTGCTTTAGGCAGGATGGCCATTTTGACAATATTAATTCTTCCTATCCATGAGCACGGGATGTGTTTCCATTTATTGGTATCTTCTTTAATTTCTCTCATGAATGTCTTGTAGTTTGCAGAGTATAGGTCTTTTACCTCCTCAGTAGTTTATTCCTAGGTATTTTATTCTTTTTGATGCAATTGTGAATGTAGTTGTTTTCCTGATTTCTCTTTCTGCTAGTTCATCATTAGTGTATAGGAATGCATCAGATTTTGTGTATTAATTTTGTATCCTGCAACTTTGCTGAATTCATATATTAGATTTAGTAGTTTTGGAGTGGATTCTTTAGGGGTTTTTGTGTACAATATCATGTCATCTACAATCAGGGACAGTTTAACTTCTTCATTGTCAGTCTGGATGTGTTTTATTTCTTTGTGTTGTCTGATTGCCATGGCTAGGACTTCCAGAACTATGTTGAATAAAAGTGGGGAGAGTGGCTTGTAATCGTATTTTAAATCTGTATATATCTGCACTGGCAACCTAGAAAGTTAAGTGCTGGAAATAGGCTATATAATATTGAGTAAAATTTTACAAAACCTGACAATGTTAATGAGCAGAAACACCTTTCAGGTTCACAATGCTCTCTGACACCAAGCAGTAATCAATAGTACCCCAGAAAAGGGTAGCAGATAGGATCTTGGAGAAAATGTATTAGAGCGATGAATGTCTAGGGATTCAAACAAACCCAGGACCCAAAATTTTACTCACTACTAAATTCTCATTCATCTTGATCTCTTGCTTGTATGATTATTGCAATTCTCCCTGTTAGTTTGCTCTTCCCCACAGTTACCAGTTACTTGTGTAATCTTCCAGAAACGTTCTGTTTAGGACAACCATGTATATGAAATACAAATCATACATCATTCTCCACCTTGCCCTTTTACTTACTGGTATGACATGGAAATGATTGCATAGTAAAGTATATAGATCTCATTCATTCTTTTTCTCTACTTGGATATTCCAAAATTTATTTAACTCGTCCCCCTAATAAATTATACTTTTTGAATGAATAAGAACATTTCACAATATGCACAATATAGTTATACTTATATCTCAAATCATAAAGAGAAAATAAAGCATGATATGATGATAAATAAGCCTAAGGCACTGTGCTGTCATTGGAGCTATATAGACATGTAAGAACTGACCTGTGTTTAGGATGGTTAGAGTCTAATATAGGAAATGACTATAGTAAAAGGCAGTATTAACTTGCTATGGGAGATGTCCAAAGGAAATAGGTTAAAAGCACAAGGAAAGGGTATAGTAATTCTGTCTCGAGCTCTCATATGAAACTAGAAATAGAGGGATGTAGGTGCATGTGAATTGAGATCACTTAAATATAATGTCATATTTGACACATATAAAAGGATATACATAGTATATAGTATGTTTTAAAGCATAGTAGTAGAATATTTATGATCCACCCTCAGTTAAAAATATTACTGATACCACTAGGTACTCCCAACCCATCTCCCTGTCTCCCATCTAAACACCACTACCAGATCACTCTTACCTTTTTTTCTACTTTGTTTCAGTGTTATATCCATGAATAGGTATACTTACCTTGGCCCCGAAGCCAGAAATGGATTAGAAGCTCCCTCTGCTGGTTTCATGTGTAGACACCAAGTGGTTAAATTTTTGCGTAAGTGACATCAGCACAGTAGTAGCAATTATATTAATTATTTATTGAATGCCTACTATGTGTAGTAAATGCTTTCATTTAAAATTTATAAACACCCTCTGAAGGAGGTGATAGTTTTCCAAACTAATAGATGAGGAAGCTTAAGACTCAATGAGATTAAGTAATTTGCCCAAGGTTACACATCTGATAAGGGAGGAACTGAGATTTTAACCTAGTCTGAATCCAGAGCTGTGCTTTTAATTGCTGGACTTAATTAGATAATTTATGTAAAGCATTTTGTTTGGTGTTTGGCACAGAGTAAACACTCAGTAAATGGTAGTTGTTATTACACTGATTGGCAAGATGGCAAGGAATAGAAAATTGGCAAAAGGACACATAAAACCACATTTTGAAGTAAAGCAATATTAAGATTTGGTAACAGAATTATAAGAATAGCGGGTGTGTAAGAAGGAAGAATAAAGAGGGGGGATTATGCTCCCCAACTTCAAGCTCTACTACAAAGCTATAGTAATGAAGACAATTTGGTACTGGCACAAGAACAGACCCATAGACCGATGGAATATAATAGAGATCCCAGACAGAAGCCCACACACATATGGCCAGTTAATATATGATAAAGGAGCCATGGACATACATTAGGAAAATGATAGCCTCTTCAACACCTGGTGTTGGCAAAACTGGACAGCTACATGTAAGAGAATGAAACTGGATTACTGTCTAACTCCATACACAAAAGTAAACTCAAAATGGATCAAATACCTGAATGTAAGTCATGAAATCATACAACTCTTAGAAAAAAACATAGGCAATAATCTCTTGAATATAAACATGAGCAAATTTTTCATGACCATATCTCCTCAGGCAAGGGAAACAAAAGCAAAAATGAACAAGTGGGACTACATCAAACTAAAAAGCTTCTGTACAGCAAAGCACACCATCAGTAGAACAAAAAGGTATTCTACAGTATGGGAGAATATATTCATAAGTGACATATCCGATAAGGAGTTGACATCCAAAATATATAAAGAACTCACATGCCTCAACACCCAAAAAGCAAATAACCCTGTTAAAAAATGAGCGGAGGATATGAACAGACACTTCTCCAAAGAAGAAATTCAGATGGCCAAGAATTGAAAAGATGCTCCACGTCCCTAATTATCAGGGAAATGCAAATTAAAACCAAAATGAGATATCACCTCATACCTGTTAGGATGGCCAACATCCAAAAGACAAGCAACAACAAATGCTGGCGAGGATGTGGAGAAAGGGGAACCCTCCTACACTGCTGATGGGAATGTAAATTAGTTCAGCCATTGTGGAAAGCAATATCGAGGTTCCTCAAAAAACAAAAAACAGAAATACCATTTGATCCAGGAATTCCACTCGTAGGAACTTACCCTAAGAAAACAGGATCACACTTCTGCACAGCAAAAGACACCATCAGTAGAACAAAAAGACATCCTACAGTTTGGGAGAATATATTCATAAATGACATGTCAGATAAGGGGTTGACATCCAAAATATATAAAGAACTCACACACCTCAACAAACAAAAAGTAAATAATCCAATTAAGAAATGGGCAGAGGATATGAATAGACACTTCTCCAAAGAAGAAATTCAGATGGCCAATAGGCACATGAAAAGATGCTCCACATCGCTAATCATCAGAGAAATGCAAATTAAAACCACAATGAGATATCACCTCACACCAGTAAGGATGGGCAACATCCAAAACACAAACAACAACAAATGTTGGCGAGGATGTGGAGAAAGGGGAACCCTCCTACACTGCTGGTAGGAATGTAAACTAGTTCAACCATTGTGGAAAGCAGTATGGAGTTTCCTCAAAAAACTCAAAATAGAAATACTATTTGACCCAGGAATCCCACTGCTAGGAATTTACCCTAAGAATGCAGCAGCCCAGTTTCAAAAAGACAGATGCACCCCTATGTTTATCACAGCACTATTTACAATAGGCAAGAAATGGAAGCAACCTAAGTGTCCATCAGTAGATGAATGGATAAAGAAGATGTGGTACATATACACAATGGAATATTATTCAGCCATAAGAAGAAAACAAATCCTACCATTTGCAACAACATGGATGGAGCTAGAGGATATTATGCTCAGTGAAGTAAGCCAGGCAGAGAAAGAGAAGTATGAAATGATTTCACTCATCTGTGGAGTGTAACAACAAAGCAAAAACTGAAGGAACAGAACAGCAGCAGACTCACAGAACCCAAGAATGGACTAGTGGTTACCAAAGGGAAAGGGGTTGGGGAGGGTGGGCGGGAAGGGAGGAATAAGGGGATTAGGGGTATTAGGATAAGTGCACATAACGCTGGTGGGGGGGACACGGGGAAGGCAGTATAGCACAGAGAAGACAAGTAGTGACTATAGCATCTTACTACACTGATGGACAGTGACTGTAATGGGGACTTGATAATGGGGGAAATCTAGTAACCACAGTGTTGCTCATGTAATTGTATATTAATGATACCAAAATAAAAAAAAGATTTTATATCAATGATACCTTAAAAAAGAGAAGAACAGTTGAGACACCAAAAAAAAAAAAAAGAATAAGCAGGTGTGTAAGTAAAATTATTTTCTTCAAGTATTTCAGAAACAAATGAGAGCTACAGCACTGGGGAGGATTCCCACGACAAGTAAGACTTTAGGATCTGTTTCCTGCTCCCCTCCCCAGCTTCATCTTCTGCCATTCTGACAGGCATTTTCTGCTGGTCACATGGTAAACTTGCAGTTCCTGACATTCACTCACTTGGCTAATTCCTGCTTACCCTTCCAGACTGGGCTTTAGTGCCACCTCTCCCAGGAAGCCTTCCCCAATTCTCCAGGTTAAGTAAGTTCATGCCTCAGCGTCTGTTGTAACCATTATCGTGCTGTGTTATAGTTTGCCTATTTACTTACCTGTTCACCCCACCAGACTGTAAGCTCCTTGAGCTTGGAATGGCCTCAGTAAATGTGTTTTGAAATGAATGAATGGTCCTAACACCATCTTGTGATCAAGGTCAGTCATTTTATGCCCCACCAAATTAGTCAGCAGAATATATGCTTTGGAGCTACTATTTTCAGCTGTGGTACTGAAATCATATGTAAACTACAGATAACCTTTCAAATGGTGTTTTATAAATCCAAAGGTTGAATCTCAGAAAGGGTTCCTTAAACTAGGATGGATATACATTTAGGGAGTTTGAAGGCATGGGTAGTAAATGAACAGAAAAATGAAGTAAAGTCCACGTAAACTTAATTGAAAATTCTAATGACTGTGTCACAAGCAAATCTGAACATTGTAAAGCTTTCTCCCTCTCTCCATTTTTTTTCTCGTGGCTTTTATAAGTCAGAACTCAGAAATGAGAGATAAAGTTTTACATACGTATATTTATATGCATAATTAATTTTGATTTTTTTGTGTCCTTTGTCTTGTCTTTTATCACCTTGCCTCTTTTATTCATCTTTCCAAAGTCTATATATGCTGTATTTAATTTAGCAGATATTTCCCCCTAATTTTCTTAATCATTTAAATTATTTTTTGTTAAGGTATTATTGATATACATGAAAAAACAATGTGGTTACTACATTTACCCGTATTATCAAGTCCCCACCTATACCCCAATGCAGTCACTGCACATCAGTATAGTAAGATGCCACAGATTCACTATTTGCCTTCTCTGTGTTAAACTGTTTCCCCGTGATCCCCCACACCATGTATACTAAACGAAATATCCCTCAATCCCCTTCTCCCACCCTCCCCACCCGCCCTCCCGCACCCCTCGCTTTTGGTAACCACTAGTTCCTTCTTGGAGTCTCTGAGTCTGCTGCTATTTTGTTCCTTCAGTTTTGCTTCATTGTTATACTCCACAAATGAGGGAAATTATTTGGCACTTGTCTTTCTCCACCTGGCTTATTTCACTGAGCATAGTATCCTCCAGCTCCATCCATGTTGTTGCAAATGGGAGGATTTGTTTCTTTCTTATGGCTGAATAGTATTCCCTTGTGTATATGTACCACATCTTCTTTATCCATTCATCTACTGTTGGACACTTAGGTTGCTTCCATATTTGGCTATTGTAAATAGTGCTGCGATAAACATAGGGGTGCATATGTCTTTTTGAATCTGAGAAGTTGTATTCTTTGGGTAGATTCCAAGGAGTGGGATTCCCGGGTCAAATGGTATTTGTATTTTTAGTTTTTTGAAGAACCTCCGTACTGCTTTCCACAATGGTTGAACTAGCTTACATCCTCACCAGCAGTGTAAGAGGGTTCCCCTTTCTCCACATCCTTGCCAGCATTTGTTTTTCTTAGTCTTTTGGATGCTGACCATCCTTACTGGTGTTAGGTGATATCTCATTGTGGTTATAATTTGCATTTCCCTGATAATTAGGGATGTGGAACATCTTTTCAATTCTTGGCCATCTGAATTTCTTCTTTGGAGAAGTGTCTGTTCATATCCTCTGCTCATTTTTTAACAGGGTTATTTGCTTTTTGGGTGTTGAGGCATGTGAGTTCTTTATATATTTTGGATGTTAACCCCTTGTTGGATATGTCATTTACACATATATTCTCCCATACTATAGGATGCCTTTTTGTTTTGTTGATGGTGTCCTTTGCTGTACAGAAACTTTCTGGTTTTCACTTTTAGTCTGTGTATGCCTTTGGGTTTAAAGTGAGTCTCTTGTAGGCATCATATAGATGGGTCTTGTTTTTTTATCCATTCAGTGACTCTATGTCTTTTGATTGGTGCATTCAGTCCATTTACATTTAGGGTGAATATCGATAGGTATTTACTTATTGGCATTGTAAGCTTTAGGTTCGTAGTTACCAAAGTAAGAGTTTAACTTAACTCACTTAATATGCTATTACAAAGACAATCTAAAGGTTCTTTTTTTTTCTCTTCCTCCTTTTTCTTCCTCCTCCATTCTTTATATATTAGGTATCATATTCTGTACTCTTTGTCTATCCCTTGATTGACTTTGGAGATATTTATTTTAATTTTTGCATTTGCTTAGTAATTAGCTGTTCTACTTTTTTTACTATGGTTTTATTACCTCTGCTGACAGCTATTAAACCTTAGGAACACTTCCATTTATAGCAGTCCCTCCGAAAGTCTCTCAGACTGCCCGCCTTTGTCCCAGAGCAGCTGGATATGGATCCCTGCTTTCCACAAGTGGCTGGAATCTCAGTCTCTCCAGGAATTCTGCCTGTCTTATTCCAACCCCATAATCACGAGAGTATCATGCAAGCACCATGAAATGTAGGTTTGTGCTCCCAGATCAGATCTCTGGAGTTAGGTATTCAGCATTCCCAGCTCTCCACTCCCTCCCCGCTCTGTTTCTCTTCCTCTGGATGGTGAGCTGGGGTGGGGGAAGGGCTTGGGTCCCACCGGGCCACAGCTTTGGTAAGTTACCCTGACCTGTGAGGTCTGCTCTTTTCTCCAGGTGTATGCAGTCTGGCGCAGTTCTCTTTTTTGTTGCTCTTTCAGGACTAGTTGTATTATATTTTCGTATTATATGCAGTTTTAGGAGGAAGCCTGTGTCTCACCTCTCACGCTGCCATCTTTAATCCAATCGGCTGGTTCCCCCTAATTTTCTATTTGTTGTGAATATACTAGTAATATACAAAAACTTCTTAGGAAATAATTCCTGTATAACCCTTCTATCCAAGTAAAACATACAAAAAATTTCCTTAATCTGCCCACATGTATTTATATTTTTCATACAACTACTTTGGGTTTTGCCTTTTTTTTACTTAACATATAAACTTCTAAAAGTTTTCCATGTTTTTCAACTTCACTGTTGCAAGTATGTTTTCTTCTTTGTTACCAAATATAATTATGGATTGTGTTTGACATTAATTCTTTATCTCCTGTGTATTCTTTACCATGGAAAAGAATATCTGTGAGAGGACATAAAAGACCACATGGTCCCTGCCCCCTGGAAGCTTATGGTCAGTTTGAGGAGGGGAGGCATCTGAATCATATGGAGTCCTTTTTTGCTAACATATCACTAAATGGCCTAATTTTGAAAACGGTTCAGAAGACTTACATCTCAAACATAGGTGTTATATATCTGAATATATTTTTGTACATTACAGATTTGTACCACAGAATACTTAAGACAGATGAGAAACAGGTGAACATTAGTAAGATTTCAAAAGTTTTGGCAATTTCTATGTAATACTAAAGTGTGGTATAAATATCCTGTTCATGTACACAGCTTTGAACTTTTTGATTGTTTTTATACATGGTGTAGTAAGAGGAAATGGTAACCCAAAAGATCCTCTTAGAAAGAGGACCCTGTCTCTCTAACAGCTGTAGAAATCTAGCCCAAAATAGGTGACCAAATTATTCCTCACCTGGTGAGAGAGGTTAGTATCAGTATATTTCCCAGTGGAACAAATGCAAGTGCTTGCAGCACATGAAGCCTATTACACAGCCTGCTGAGAAAACAAAGTTTTCTACTAGGACAGTAAAATGGTCCTTGTAGAACTGTAAGTAATGAGAGAGAACCAGGTAAGGAGACTGCGAACAGACTTTGAGGATCATTTTTTTGGGGGGGTTGAAGCTTAGTCTTTCTCACCCCAGGCAAATCCATACAGCACATTGAGTTCCATCAGTGGAAAAATGTAACTGTTGGTTGGGGTGGGGTGGAGGGTGCATTTATGTAAAGTTTAATACAGATACCTTTGACTATAAATGATCATTTATCATATCTTAATTCTAAGAGATTTATTGATGAAATACAATTAATTTTTCATTTCACTTTTAGTGTCCACATGGAGTGGCCAAGAAGTAATGAGTCATAACTTTGAGGTACAGCTGTCCAACAGGTAACACTGAGTGTAGATTTGCATTTATCCAACTAAAAATCATGCACTTCATAGGTAACAATAGCTGTTTACACAACATGTACCAGGCTTATGCAAACAAAACTAGCTAGTACAGACAAATCCAAAAGTACAAGGAAGCAGTGTTATCTAGTCTTTGGTTTCTTATCTGAAAGTAGATCCAAGAGTGCTTTGCAAACTTTATATCAGATACATACTTGACACTTAAAGGGCAAAACTGGTTCCTTATTTGTAGACAGTGATTTACTGCTCCTATATCTAAACATCTGGGGATATTAAGAATTTTCTTGGTAACAAAGAGAATTTGTCCATACCACTTAAAAATTAGTATGTATTTATTAATCATACATAAATACATTTGGAAATTAGTCCAATATGAACAGAAAAGCCATAGTATAAGTTCAGGCCTAAACAAAATGGGATACACAGATCCTTCTATTTTTTGCCTTTATTCAGAGGCCTTCAGGGTCTGTGCCCTATAGGTTGGACCCTATATATATTATATATAGTTTCATGCCATTTTTTTTACACCTTCACATAATATACTTTCCTGAAGTCTAAGTGGTAGAGATTTTTAGCTTTTTAAACCTTCAGCTTGTGACTTTTAGAATATAACTAGAAAGAATATTCTTACTGAGAAAAGCAATGTGTTGTATAATCCATTCTAATGTGATTCTCTATGATCCTGCATTTATAGTTTTTAAAAGGAGGAAATCCAAGTATGTTTGTTTAATGTATATAATTTTTTATTATTTACAAAAAGAATGTATGCTACAGATATCTGTAAAGTAGAAGGTGAAAAGCCGGGGGTAGTCCCATTCTCCAGAGACAGCCACTGTTAACAGCTTAGTGTCCATATGTAACATTTCTTTCAAAGCGTCTATGGACATTATTAATTTTCATTATTTTATAATAATAGGTTTATGCTATTCATATTATCTTGAAAGTTGCTTTGTTTCCTTAATAATGAATCATGAGCATTTTTCTGTATTGTACATATAAATCTACCTACCTTATTCTTCTCAAGAGCTGTATGGCACTATGATTTGGGTGGTGATTTATTTAACCCATCTTCTTTTGATGAGTTGTTCCCAAAATTTTTGTTGTATCAGATAAGGCCAACAGGCTTACATGTATCTTTGCACGCTTGAGCACATTGCTATAGGATAAATTCCTTAGAAATATCTGGATCAGATATTGCCAAAGCTTCCTCCTAAAAGACTGTATCACTTTACACTATCAATAGTGGTTATGAGAATACCTGCTTTTCCTGTAGCTTCTCCAAAAATACTTATCTATCTTTTTAATCTTTGCCAATTTTGATAGGCAGAACTGATGTATTTATTGTTTTAACTCATATTTAGTTAAATAGTAGTAGTAGTTTCTTTTTATATTATTAGGCCATTTTTATTTTCTGTGAACTGCTTATCTGACATTTTAAGAAAAGTTTAATTGTTAGATTACCAGTAGGCTCTCCTAACCCCTGCTGTATAACTCTTCTTTCTGTGTTATAAAAAAAATCTAAATACCTTAAGCAGAATGTAAAACTGAATGTGCATATTTTGTGCATTTTCTGAGATGGCACTTTGTTTTTGTAACCTAGAGCCATGGAACTGTTACGGGTAAAAGGCCAAAGATCTTGGTCTGTTGGATTATCAGTAGCTGACCTGGTTGACAGTATTGTAAATGATAAAAAGAAAGTACATTCTGTATCAACTTTAGCAAAGGTAATTGCTGTTTTCATTCTCTCATCATATTTGTAAACTTTTATTATAATTCTTACATTTTTTTAACTTTTATTATAAAGCGAGAAAGAGTAATGTTTGTTCTGTAATCCAGGTGTCTTCAGTTGCACCAACTTTTAGAGTAACACATGGGAGGACACAGTTTGGTCTAAGCCCTATCCTGTTTGGCTACAGGAAGTCTGTTCTTCTACCAGGTTGCTCTTCACCCCCATGTAATTTTTGGGAATCCCCGAGAAATGTTTGCATGTTCCATAAACTTCTGGTTGTTTATCACCTCCAGACAGGTCACCCCAAACTGACATGCCTACTAGTCTTAGCTGATCATCAATCCTCTCTCCAGTTTAGTTTGTCCTTTACCACCTTCTCCCAAGCATAAAGTCCCTAAAACATGGCTAAGACGAGGCACAAATGCTTAACCATTTTCTTGAAAAGCTTACAAATACCAGGAGGAAAATAAAACATGGAAAGGAAAACTTAAAACAGGTATTTGACTGCATATTTGATTGTGCCCAGAGCCCCATGTATGCCCCTAGGGAAGCCATTGTGTCACTCATTTTTCTTAGCCTCCAAACTGCTACCCATATTGCAGGGGGGCTAGCTTACCTTCCCACAAAGGAGGTATCTTTGGCTAAGTTCTCCCTTCTCACAAAAGTTTTCTGAAACAGTAACTTGAGTTTAGAAATTAAATGGACAAAATTTTTTAAAAAGTTTAGCTTGTATTAATTTATACTAGGACTACAAAAACAAAGTATCCTTATTTAAGATACTAATGTTTTTGCAGTGATTCAGCTCTATTATAATCCCTGTTTTTTTAATTTCAGGGATATTATGATATAAATAGTGATGTGTTTTTAAGTTTGCCTTGCATGCTTGGAACCAGTGGGGTATCTGAAGTTGTCAAAACTACAGTGAAAGAAGATACAGTGATTGAGAAACTCCAAAGCAGTGCATCATCAATCCATGGTCTCCAACAACAGTTAAAACTTTGATTCTAAAGTTCAGAGTTACCTGAAAGGAGGGGTCACTTAATTCTGCCAACATATATAGGGTTGAGAACTTCTGTATCTTATTACTTTTCCTTACAAACTGGTTGGTTAAGGTAGATTTCTTGGTTAGGTTTTTAATTTGAATGCTTTGGGAGTTTGATAAGGAGCAAAAAAAATCTAATTTTCTTTGTTCTTGAGATATCTATACTGTTCTGTAGACCTTATAGCAGAGACAGACATTCATCTGTAATATGCATCATTTGAAAAGGTATATCCTCACCTAAAAAGCACATTTAGCACTTTGGGGATACTGAAAATTACTCTTTGACTTTTAAAGTAAACATGACAGGCTAAAGGCCTAGTATAGATATGCAAAATCTGTGCTAGGTGTACATTCAAAAGATCCACAGCTTAAGGTGTTAATGTTTCTTCTTTAAAGTACAGTTGGTAGTATGGTGAAGCATTTTGTTTTCCCTCTTCAAATTAATTAGCTACCAAAAAATGGAAATGAAATTTACATGTACTTTAAAATTAGGGAAAGTGAAATTTAATATATATGAAGAAAAAGTATAGTTTTAATTTCCAGTGGGACTGTTCTTTCTGAAATTTCCTATAACCTCTTTCTAACCCCTCCAACATCTTATCAACTCACTATTAGTAGAACCATTCAGAAAAGTGTAGTTTTAGTGGAAATTGATTGTGAATAAAAAGCCAAGCAGTTTACTTTAAAGCTAAAACATGAGGCTTTCATAAAAACCATTGGTCTTAAGGGGAGAGGTTAGATGAACTGATTGTTTTGAGCAAATACTTTAACCACTCGTAAAGGAATGATTCAGAGTACATGTGCTTTGATGATGGATTGATAACAGTTATCTTCAAATGTGAAAGATAGATATTATGAATGTGACAACAGCTAATAGTAACAACATCAACACTTACATTTCATATGGTGTGATGAGCACTTTTTTGTACTGGATCCTCAAAATAACTCATTGAAGTAGGTTTTATCATCATTTTATAGAGGAGAAAATTGAGGTTTAGAGCCCAATGTATCATGGCTAAGGGGCACCTATCCATATAGCTGGTACTTTTTCTAAGCAGTAGAAGGGGGAAAAGCCTAATAGTCGAAACAGTTACAAGACCTTCCTCTGGGGTTACACTGTGGAAAGACTATTTTCCATTCTTTTGTAGGGGCTGACCTTTTTTTTTCTGACAGCTTTTAGAAAGATTGATTTCCTGATTTCCCAGACTTGTCCTCAGCAAATAGCAGAGTGGGGTACGTACTGAAGTAGGTGTTGATTTACTCATTCAGATATTACTGACTGGGAGCCTGCTATACACCAGGCACTATGCTGGGCACTGCAGGTGCAGTGGTGAGCAAACCTGTACTAGGTACAAGCCCTCATGGCGCACACAATCTAATATGGGAGACACAGTAATTGAGTCCCACAGATGTACAATTTCAAGTGTAGGAAGTACTGTGAAAAAGTTCCAGGTGCTTTGAAAGCATATGATAGGTGAATCCAACGTTGGTCAGACACATGGGGCCAAATGGTTTCTAAGGGCAGACACATCCTAGGTAGAGAGGAAACAAACTAATGCTGATTTAGTATCATGGATGCTTCTAATGATGAGCTTAAACCATACAGAAAAGGTGAAATACTCAGTGTCCTGTGTTTAGAAAAGTAGAAAAGTATTATTTTTGTTAAGATTCCTACCAGAATTAACAAGGCCAAAAACCTTGGACTTTAACGAGATGAGCGTTAGTTCTGCATAATTTCACTACACAGGTAAATTATTTTGATGTTACCCTAACAATATATCTTCACTGTCCTTTTGTATGAAATAGGAAGTAAAACTGAAAGAACTATTTCTTGTGTTTTTTAAACTAGCCTTTTCTGATATGTTACCTAATTAGAAATTAGATAATAGAAATTATCTAATTTATGTTCGTGAACAATAACTTAACTGCAAGATACTGTATAGTAATTACCAAGAATTCACTACATTATTTATAAATTAATGTCAGTGCAATACAACAAATACTCATTGAACATCTTCTGTTATTCCTAGTTCTGTTAGAGTCTGAGTATTCAATGATGAGCAATAGTCTTTGTCCTACAGAAGTTGACAGTACAGAATTAATTCTATCAAATATTTCCTTGTGTTAAGTATTACCAATCACGTTGTAAGTTCCATAAGTCAAGAAGAGGTACCACTGCCACCACTTCACCAAGATTTGGTGATAATTTGACATTCATGATGCTTCTGTTTCCTTTTACATTCTCATTTTCCCAAAATCATATCATATCTCTTCTTGTTACGATTTTAATGGGGCTTGGATTTAAAAGATTCTTTAATACTGTAGTGCAGAGATAAATTTATTTATTTTCTAATTTACATTGTAATTTTCCTTAAATATCAAGAATAATGAATAAAATAAACTTTGACTTTAAAATAACCAAGAGATGCCTAATTTATTGAGTGGAAGGAAATTTAATTCAGATTGAGGTGAAAGATTCTTTTATGTAATTCATACAATATCCAAGACATTTAGCTATCTCATAATAAGTGGCTTAAGTTCAAAATGAAGAGACTGGATTTTATTGCTTTCAAATTTTAAAAAATTGTTTTAATCAAGAAAACTTTTTAAACTATATTTTCAGCACTCTCCCAATTGATAAAGCATAGTTGCTTTAATTGAGGGTACTCCTGCGTATGCTGTGGCTTTAAGGGCAATTTGAAAAAAACACTGCTTTTAAGTCATAAAAGAGGTGCAGTGGAAGGATAGACTGTGCTATAGTTTGGTTTGACTGGACCTTAACTAACATATTGTGTCCATATCCAAAAAAGTGATACATACTGGGGTAGCCTGTGTGTGTGTGTGTGCAACAATTTATAATGATGCTTCTGTATGGTTTCAATTAATCCCTCTTGTGTATGTGACTTTCACTTAGATGCCAATTCAGAAGGGAATAAATAGCACAGCCTGTTCCTAATTAGCACTACCCTAAAATCACCCAAATTATCACATTTCGCACCATCAAACCCAAGCTTTACAATATCTTGACCGACACTGTGCTTATAAAAACTGATGTGCAATAATAATGACTAATACATACGATCATGAACTTTTATGGGTAGGAGAAATTCAATTAAGATCAAGTACCCACTCTTGCACTATACAAGGCGATGAGGATACAAAGATGAGCTTGCTCTCAAAGCCTTGTAATTTGACGGTGGACAGGCTGAAACATGAATACAGTGCAAGTAGAATGCAGCCTGTATTATCATTTTTGCCTGGGCATACATAAGTTCTGACTTAGGGAATGGTTTCCCAGAGAAGAAATCGCCTGGCTTCTTGTGAAACCAGGGCTCTGCGCTTCGCCTTTGGGATTGTAGTATAAAGAATTTTAAAGCTTCAAAAAACAAAAAGCAATAATTAGACTCGACATCATATAATGCGAGCCTCTCATTTTAGAGCTGGGAAAAACTTAAGCCCGAGCTAGAAGTGCACTTGCCTTCTGTTACCACAAGGGCAAGTCATCGGCAGAGCAGTCTTCTGACTCCCAGTCCATTGCCCTCCCACTATGTGAATCAGTCCTTAAAGCCCACTAGCAGTCACTCGCAAGACCTTCCTCTTCCTGTATGGGATCCCTTAGTCTAAAGGCAACTGTGGAACACCTGCCGATCTCACCCCTCTGGCCAAGATTCGACCTTCGAAACAGGACCGCCTTCGTGTTTGGAACGCCACCCGGCCGGCCGAATACCGCCCACCAGCGGGGTCGGCTGGAACCCATCCCACGCCCGCGGCCTCCCTTACCTCGGAAGTGACGTAAGGGAAGCGGAAGAGCTACCTTACTGGCCGACTTCCTATTGTTGAAGGCGGGGGGTTTGGGGGGCGGCTGCTCCGTGTGTGATTGTGTGGGGCGGCCAGGGGCAGCCCCGGAGCGGCTGACCCTCTGCCTACCGAGACGGGAGTCGCGAGGCGGCCGCCATGGCGCAGTTGGAGAACCAGCTCAAGAAGATGATGTCCAAGGTGAGCCCGCGGCGCGCTCGCTGGACGGCGCGCTCACCGCTCCCTTCCGCGCCCGCCGGGCCCGGCCCGACGCAGCCCATACGCCTCCCGCGCGGGTCGGAAGCCCCAGTGCAGTCCCAGTCACCTGGCAGCGCCCAGCCCTGAGATGCCTGTCTCCTTGCGCAGGAATCCCCGATTAGGGGCCGGGGCAAGTGGTGGGCAGCGACAGTCAACAAAGGCGCGGAGCGGAGGCCGCCTGCCGCCTGCCGCCCGCCCTCCTCTCTGGGTAGAGTTTGGAGCAGTTTGTGGGGCAATGTAGTTTTCGTCCTAGTTTTTGTAAATACAGAGAGGGGGGTTGTACTAAATTCTCTATCAGCGGCAGTCCGCCACTCCTGTCCCCACGTAGGCATCCGTCAGTCTTTGCCCTTCTCTCCCCGTCCCCTGAGAGTGTGTCCTTTTCAGTTTTGTATTCCTCACACAGCTCCAGACCTAACCCGCGGGAGAACAGCAACTATTGATTGAATTGGCTCAGTTATAAGGAAAAACATCTAGAGAAGCCAGAATACCGGTACCTCCCTGCCTCAGGTTGAATAAATAGAATTCTATTACCATTTCAGGGACTTTGGTTTGCTAAGAGGAACTGTATTTAATTGTGTGCTTTTTACAACGCGCATTTGTTTGCTTGGAACTTAGGATCTTCACAGTTCAAGACCTGTGTAACTCAAGGTCTTCACATCTCAAGACAGTTCAAGGTGTATTTTTTCATTCTCTTTAAAAGCAAACCGGTATTTTGTATTTTAAAGTCTTGAATTATCTTGATAATAACTTCAAATGTGACCCCTGATAGCCAGAGTGAACTGGGTGGTGTTTTGTTCTTTCATTTACCAAAGGTAATTGGAATAAGGTACATGAAGTTGTTGAGAGTTGGATCTTTTCTAGTTCAACGAGGATGGGAGCGGGTGAGTGTTAGACACTTTTGCCAAAAGAAAGAATGGTAGAAATTGAAGCAATGTTCAATATTAATAATACACAAATGTGTAAACTTATTTTTTTGAAAAATACACGTTTTCTCCCCAGTAAAATCATCTCCTACTCTTTGTTTGAAGAACAAATAACTTCTAAAGAAAAGGTGACAGTTTTTAAAATAAAGCTTCTCTTGGTTGTCTAATCGTATCTTCTAGGCATCTTGATTTTCGTTTGATAAAGTAGTTATCCTTAATTGTAGAGAAAGTTCTTGGGAGCCCAAGATCATGGCCCAGGTCTATGGTCTAATACTTATTTGTATCACCTTTTTAAAAACAGTATATTGTTTTACATACTGTGTAACTGAAGAGTATCAGTTCCATGCTGTTTGATCTTCAAAGTGATAGTATAGGAATTAAGGATAAGCATTTATATATAAGGACAAGAATATTCAAATACTGGTTTTGAATCTTAGCATAATTAAGTTTCCTATGCTTCCTCCAGAGGAATCTGCCTTCAGAGATAGTCAGGACATCTTTACAAGATATTTTACACCTCCACCTGCCTCCACCTCCCTCTGACCTCTTTTGCCCTAAGAACAAAAAAGGACATAGGGAAGAGGTGAGAGAGGGAATTCTACCTAACTTCTGGTTCTTGACCCTGTATCTGAAAACATGAGTATCTTGCAAGTGATGATGTCACTTATGTACCAGCATCTTTTCTATCCAGCCTGTGACTAGATAGGTAGGAGGAGTAAGTAGGTTAATAGGAGCAATTTGTGGAGTTCCTTTCTTCTGGTGGAAAGCTCACTTCAGGTGTGATCCCTTCAGGTGGGTACAGTCCACTGGGGGGAGTGTTGGCCAGGACCTTGGACACATTGCTGGGGTGACAGTCCTTTACTCCTGATCTGATTGTGGAACCCCCACACGCGTCATAGTACTTTAGGCCACCTGCCTTGACTTATGTCTTTTTATTTCTTCATTTTTTGAGGAAAAACTGACATATGACATTATATTACCTGTTTATGTATTATTACAGATAATTTCCTTTGAGCATCATCTTAGCTCCTAACTTAAGTATAATTTAGTTAACAACCTTCTTTGTCATCATTTTAGCAGTTAACAGAGGCATATTTATACCATTAGTCTATTTTGCTTTGCACAGATAACTTTCTACTTTAGATTTTTCATTCAGTCAACTACCTGTATTCTTACATAGTGTATCTATGGCATCCCTAGATGTGGAGTCACTACTAAATAGGTGGAAGAGAGCTGATACATTAAAGATGGCTGTGTATCTCACATTGTTTTAGTTTCTAGGGACACAACAGTGAACAGTCAGACCAAAAACTCTCTATACTTTCGGAATTTAAATTCTCGTAGAAGGCAATAAGCAACTCAATAAGCACATTGAGTAGTATGTTGGAAGGTGATAAGTGCTTTGGAGAAAAGTAAAGTAGGAAAGGGTAATAGTGTTAGGCAGCGAAGATGGGTGGGTTGCAATTTTATAGAATACTAAAGGAAGGCCTTTCTGAGAAGATCTGTTTGAACAGAGACCTGAAAGGGTAAGGAAGCAAATTGGAATGAATGATCTGGAGTGAGAATACTCCCGGAAGAAGGAAAAACAAGTGCAAACGTGGCTTGTCATGCATGATAAAGGAACACCAGAGGGAACTAAGATGACTGGACTAGAGTGAACAAAGGGGAAGGTAGTAGCAAATAAAGATATGGTAGATTTTGGAGGATCTGATATTGGAGTATGATGGTCTGTTCTAACAGTATTGCTCTAGCTGCTTGTTGAGGTTAGGAGTGGCAGCAGAGACACAACTATAAAGAGGCTCTTGTAATAACCTAGGTTAGAGGTGCTGTGGTGGCTTAGACCAGGATTATACCTATACCTGTGGAGTTAGTGAGAAGTGATCAGATTCTGCATATTTTTGAAGGTAAGGCTAATAGTATTTTCTGACAGATTCACTGTAGATGTGAAGGAAAGAGAGGCATCAAGGATAATTTTAAGATTTTTCTCCTGAGCAGATGGAAGAATATAGATAGGAAGACTGTAGGAAGAGTAGATTTAGAGGGAAGATAAAGAGCTCAGTTCTGATCATGTTAAATTTGACATTCCGTAGCTACCCAAGTGGAGATATCAAATTGGCAATTGTATATCCATGTCTGGAATTCAGGAAAGAGGTTCAGACTGGAATTTTTTAAATTTGGGAGTTAACGGCATATAGGTGGTATTTCAAGCCATGAGGGAGATCACCAAAGGAGTGAGCCCTGGGATCATATTAAGAGGTTAGGATAACAGAAAGAACCAGCAAAGACAAAGGAGGAAAACAAACAGTGGTGTGCTGGACATCAAGTGAAGAACATGTTTTAAGAGCAAGGAATTGACTGGGTCAAATACTGATGATAGGTTATGGTGAAGACTGAGATTTGGCCATTGCATATAGCTATATGACTGTCAGGAATCTTGACAAGCAATTTCAGTGAAAGTGCACAGGCCTGATTGGAGTGGGTTTGAAGAGAATGGATTTAGGCATTGAGCATCAGCGGTTGCTAATAATCACAGATACCCAGATAACACGTGCCAGCGCATGGAAAAACCCCATCATCTGTGAAATAATCTTGCCAGAGGGGCAGGAAAAGGGATCAGGGAGGGGAGGAGAGGGAGACAGGAGGAAAAATTTAGACAAATCATGAGAAAGATCATAACTTCTAGCTCCAACTACTAATTCACAGGACATACAAAGGGCATGTTAAAATATATATTAAAGTACACCAAGGGGATGCAGTTAGCAATTTCCAAACCACAGGAGCCTCTAAGGACAAATGCATCAAGTTCCTCAACAAATGAATTCCAAGGAGTAAAAATAGAAAAGGGGCCTACTGATGACTAGGTAAATAAAATGTGATATAATGGAATACTATTCAGCACTAAAAAGTAAAGTACTGATCCATGCTGCAATGGGATGTACTTTGAAAATATGCTAAGTGAAAGAAGCTGGTCATAAATGACCATATGCAATTCCATTTATATGAAATGTCCAGATTAGGCAAATTGATAGAAGCAAAGTAGATAAGTGACTGCCTAGGGTGAATGGGATGGGGGGCTGGTGGAATGAGGGGGTGACTGCCAAAAGGTATGAGTTTCTTTGGGGGTAATGAAAATGTTCTAAAATTGATTGTGATGGTGTTTGCACAACTCTGAATGTACTAAAAGATACTGGGCTTTATACAGTTCACTTTAAATATGTGAATTATGTGGTATGTGAATAATTATATCTCAATAAAGCTTTTAGCAAAGAAGAGGTGGGAGGGTGGGTGAAATAAGTGACGGGGATAAACAGGTACAAAATTTCAATTATAATATAAATTAGTCATGGGGTGAAAGTACAGCAGAGAAAATATAGTCAATAAAATGGTAATATCTTTGTTGACAGTAACCACCTTACTGGGGTGAGCATGTTGAATCATTATGTTGTACACTTGGAACCAACATAATACTGTATGTCAACTACAGTAAAAGCTTTTTTAAAAAGAGGTGGAGAGAGACTCTGTAGATTAAAAGGTACCTAAAAGACATTTTAAATTGCAATGTATGGACTTTGGTTCTTGATTCAAACAACAAAATGACATGAAACTGCAAATATTATATTAAGGAAATAGTGATTATTTTAGTATGATAGTGTAGTTTTTTAAGTTCCTTTAAATACATACTAAAATATTTATGTGTGATAGAATTTGATACAATCAGAATGATACAGGAGGAGGGAGAGGTGAATGAGGTTGTAGATTAAGATTGGCAGTGAGTTGATTATTGTTAAAGCTGGGTGTAGGATGCAGGGAACTCATACAGTTCCATCTACTTTTGGATATGTCTGACATGTTCCACAATAACAAGTTTTAAAAAGGGAGAAATGGAAGAGAGCAATCATAGACAGCAAATACAGGAAGCTCATTATAGGAGTTTTTGCTATAAAGGGAAACTGAGAGAAGTGTGATTGTAGCTGGAGGGAGAAGGAGGTCAGGAATGGGTTTGTGCGTTAATAGTTCTGATCCCATAACATGGAAAAATTGGTGTTATCAGGACAGAAGAGGGCAAGATATGGCGAAGAGATGCCTTCAAGTTGACCTCTTGGGCTTATTCCCTAATTTTTCTTGTTTTTTCTCCCTTATTGCCCACCACTCTGTCTTTTTGTGCTAGTCCCTGTGAGATTTCTTTGACTTTATGTGCTAATCCTTTTACTGAATGGTATTTTTCTAACTCACCTTTTTTATGTCCAAGAGTCCTTTCTTCTCTGAGTGTTTTTGTTTCATGGATATGATATCATTTCTTTCTTCTTTGAAGTTATTAATGCTTTGTACATGTGTTTCTTCCATTCTTTGCATTATTTCTATTCTTAGTTCCTTCTTTTCTATTGTGGTCTCTGACATACTTTTTTAGAATCTTTTTGGAATAGCTGACTGCGCCTTTTTAAGAGAGAAGCACTAAAAGCTGATTGAAGGCTTTGTGTATATGAATTGGAACTTGTCAGCATGTGAGCTTCAGTGTATTGATTAGATGGGTGTCCCCATCTCCTGATCTCTTAATCTGCCATGAATGTTGTAAACCAAGTTCCTAGTTTTCTTGGAGTGGAATGATACAAGGGGTGTGTGTGAAGATACAAGATAGCAAATGATAATAGGAAAATAGTTGGTCTTGATAGTAAGTACTGGAGTTTGAAGGAAAGGGAGAGATCATTATGCACAAAAGGTAAGTCTGGAAAAGGGTCATTGAGAATAAGGAGAAAGGTAAGCTGGGTCCCTGAGAATGATTAAGATCAGACTTGGTGGTAGCCTTTTAAGTTGGAAAGAAGAGCTAAGATGGAGGTGAGTAAAGGGTTTGAATACATGGCAGGAGAGAAAGCTATATAGGTTCTTTCAGGCTTTAATTCATGTTAATGATTAGTGAGAACCATTACATTTTTAAGAAGAGCACTATTAAGAAAATAAGATTTTAAGAAAATTAACCTAGCAATAAAATATGTACATTGTTTTAAACTAAATTCCATGTTATTTTGCTTTTCAGTACAAATACAGAGACCTAACTGTACGTGAAACTGCCAATGTTATTAATTCATACAAAGATCTCAAACCAGTATTGGATTCATATGGTGAGCTTATATAATAAAAATACCAGTTACTATACTTTGAGTTTACTTTTTTTTGTTAATGATTATACATTTTCCATTTTCCTTTTAAGTTTGTTGGTTTTCCCATTATAGGACTGAACCTCCACCTAATCAGTGTATCGGGGAGATAGAAAATTATAAGATCTAATAATAACTTCTTACATTTGCTTAGTTAATTTTAAATTAAAAAAAATATTCTAACACAGAACTATGCAAAGTTAGACCAAAGGGGATGTTGAAGATATCATTTCCCAAAATGTTATCCGTAGTTGTAGGGAATACTGCTGGGGTTGGGCAGGGGGACTCTGGTTAAGTTTGACCAATTACAGATTAAATAAAATTAAATAGGTTTCTGTAGCCAGATTACTCAAAACCTTTAATATGTTACGCCTCACCAAGAGGGGAGAGGAGAGATTATACAGTATATCTGCAAGTTAATGAACTACTGAAATCTTTTTTCTCCCCAGAGCATCTCTTTACATTCTTAGGAACACATTTTGTAAAACTATATTATAGACTATATCTTTCATTTTATAAATGAGGAAAGCAGTTTTTAATGCTTAATCCTTAATTCTGAAGGGTAGGTAAGTGACTTTCTATTGAGACAACAGAGTTGGGATTTAAGTCAGAAATGACAATACCAGAGGTCTTTTTTTTTTTTAATGGTCATTTTGTCCCCACTGATCTTAACATAAACTCTCCAACCCGTCTCCTTGTACATACCAAGGAGCCAGGGCCAGAGAAAGCCCATGCTGCTGCCTGTTCATTATGAGGCCCTTGGCACTGAGGGCTAGGAGCTGAATTTTGTAGCTGAGACTCTCATTCTAGACTCTACTCCTAGACCTTTGAAAACATTAGGAGCCTGGTAATGAGAGATGGGAGGCAACAGAGGGGCAGTCAATCCTGAACTTCCTGAACAGTAAAGACAGGAACTGGAAGTCCTCTCCCAAACCTAGGAAACTGTTATTCCTTTTGTCCACATATTGTACTATGGTATTTAGATCTACAAAAAACCTCATATTACCAAAATCAGAGCCAATTCAAAAAAGGCTTTGATGGGGGGAAAAAGTGATTGGGACTAGAACTTTACTGTAAGTGTAAAGTTTGCTGCATACTAAAAGAATAATATGTTGATTGAAACTGACATATCCAGCATCACTGAATAAATGTTACATGAGCTTTACATGGTTAGTCCAAGCCGAACTCATTGTTATCCACATGCTTTTACAGTAAATAAAGCTCGAAACTTAAAGTGGTTTTAAAAAAATGCAAAAAAACCAAATTACAACTCAGTTTATAATTGTCAACAGTAAGTAAAAGAACTGAGGTCAACAGTTCTGTGTTCTCGTACTGCACATTACAGCCTTTTCCTTATGTGATACAGTGTTAATTCCAAATCATTACAAATAGTAGTTCATGTAATATAAATGATGTGCCCTAATTACAATGAATTATAGATAGAAAAATTTGTGATATGAGAAATACTTGCATTAAAAGGTTTTATCTATATTTGACTGAAAACATTTTTCTTTTTAATATTGTGGTTTGCTACTCCACTGGGATTGAGTATGACAGTGAGTAGGGCTAAAAGTCTGGGGAATCAAAAATGTAATGGCATTAGGTTAACATTGAGCATGGTGTCAGTTCAACCATGGTTTATGAAAGAGTAACTTATATGCAAATATTCAAAAAAGTGCTCAGGATTAATCGTCGTCACTTCCTTTCAGTCTTTAACGATGGCAGTTCCAGGGAACTGGTGAACCTCACTGGGACGATTCCTGTGCCTTATAGAGGTAAATGCCTTATATGATTTCTTTCCAATATAGATGCATTTTGATTCACATAATAGGTTGCCAAAGAGTTGTATGTAAATTAAACCTACTTTCTCTTGACTTTCATGATGGTATAGAGATGGTAATTTCTCATTGAACTTCATTTGGCAGCAGCACCTAGTATTTCAGTCTTTTTTTCCTTCCTTACCAATTTATGTCAACAATTCAGTGTCTCAGTACACTGGAATAATTTGATGTTTCATAGAATCAAAGAATCTTAGAACTAGAAATGATCTTAGATGCCTCCTAGTTCAGGTTCCGACCTCATTCAGGCTTTTCTGACAGTGGGAAGCTGTATAGTGGCTAAAACAGAGGCTTTAAAGTCAGGGCAGAGGAAGGTTTCAGTTCTCACTCTGTAGTCTATCAGTTTTATGACAATGGGCATCTGTAACATTAGGATAATAGAGCTTTACAAAGAATTCATTGTGGTAATGTATGTAAGGACTTAGCATAGAGTCTGGTATACAATAAACAGTTATCAAAAGTAGCTATTAGTGTAATGTTGACAGTAATGGTGATGGTGGATAAGTATGTCTCTGTTAGCTAGTCAACCACCCTGTGCTGGAATTCTTAAACTGATAAGGGAGCATTCAGTTTCGTAAATGACTATTCTGTTTTTGGACAGCCTGTTTACTTATTATTCCTTGTGACCAGCTAAGACCTGTGTCTCTGTAACTTTCACATTGATTTTATATAGTACTACCACATAACAAAACATGTTACACATGAGGCAGAGGGGATGGGGGCTATGGATACAAAGGTAAAAAAGGATGTACCTTCTCTGGAAGAACTTATGCAAATAGGGAATACAGGGAATAAATAAGTATTTACAATATTCTACAACTGCTATAGAATGATATAATATAAAAGTGCTTTGAGATTACAGAGGAGAACAAGACCACATGGGAAGATCATGTAGCAAATGACATTTGAACTTGGTACTAAAGGATGAGTCAGCTATTGCTAACAGATTGGATATTCCAGGCAGAGGGAAAAAACACTTGGGCATCGGCATTGTATAAAGCAAGTATAATAAATTTAGGGAGAACTGAGTAAAATTCAGGATTACTGACTTTGCCTTTGTTCTTAGGAAGTAAACTCCGGTGAGGGAAATACTTACGTGGTGGGGAGGAGGAGGCAAGAAACTATGGTAGACATAACTAAGGACATTTATTTTACATATATAAATTTTATCTAAACTAAATCTTCTCTGTTCCCTCATCATTTTCATACTGCATAGTTCCTAAGCCTAAGGATTCTGGAGAATCTTCATTTTCAGAAAACAAAGAATTCTGGGTGATAGAAATAAACTTAGGTTTTATGCATTAGGATATATTCTATTGGAGTTTTTTTTTTCCATTGTAGAAGTAGTTTGGGATAAAAAAATAAATCTCAAGTCTCACAATTGTCTGATTTCTTTAAATTTAATTATGTTTATTTACATGAAATGCAACTGTTTCTAAGGGGGAAAAATGTACCTGAATTATGTTATGTGATTCAAGTGGTTTCAAATGGTTACTTAGGACATTGGGCTTTGAGCTTTGTAAGAAAAGGCTATGACTTATGTTCAGTAATATTAACTCTGTTGGATCTTTTGAGACACTGTTCAGTTTGACTGCTTATGGTCAAATTCCTCAACTGAGAGGGATTCTAGTAAATAAAGAGAAAGAGATGGCATCATTTACTCTGAATAGCTACCACTGAAAAGGCCGTATGTGTTGGTCAAGCTGTAGCCACCAGTCAGCATCTGTTGGGAAGTGGATTAGGTTTTAGACTCTGGCTTTTGGCAAGTGAATTTCAAGTCTAATTTAGTATAGCACTTTCTGATGGGACACCATAATCCATGGTCTTCCTTCTCTATACTTTCCAGTGAACCTTAGTAACTGAAATGACAAGAGTCAAGTAGCAAAGAATGGATTGGGCCAAAGATGATTGATAAGAATGTTTTACCACAGTGAGCAGTGCTGCTACTGAAAAATTAGCTTCTAAATCCTGCTGATGTATTTTATAAACTGAAAATTTGAGAAACTGATTTTAAACAGAACTTTGAAACATAAAATATTTGTGATTTTTCTTTTAAGTGTTGCTTAGTTATAGCTTACCTACTATGTCATTATTGAAAAGTAATAAAAATATTTTGAAAAATATTAAAAATAACAATCTTACCTACTAAGCCGTTATTGAAAAATAATAAAAATGGAGTAACTGAAGTTTCTCTTTCTCTCTCAGGTAATACATATAATATTCCAGTATGCCTATGGCTGCTGGACACTTACCCGTATAATCCCCCTATCTGTTTTGTTAAGCCTACTAGTTCAATGACTATTAAAAAAGGAAGGCATGTTGATGCAAATGGGAAAATACATCTTCCTTATCTACATGAGTGGAAACACGTAAGTATTAAAAGTGTTCTGTGAAATCATTGTATTTTATATATTTTGCTCATTAGCATCTACCTTCTGTTAACACTCAAAGAGGATTCCAAGGAGGATAGATAAGTTCATAGAAGATCACTAATCACTGAGCTGGGTAATCAGAAAAGGTTCTCCAAAAGAAATATATCTTAGATTTGCATAGAGCTTGGTAATTTACAGAATACACACAATCACTATTTTATTTGCTTGAGTTGAACTTTTAAGAGTAGACAGAATTCACACCGTGGGAAATGCTTTAATAAAAATAGTATACTGGTGGGATTTATTTGTGAAACTGTTTAAATCTCATTACTCAAAGCACCCCTATCAAGAAGTAATAGTAATAGGAAACTTCATGTTATGCTTCAGATGGCGTAGCTCTGGCATACCAGTCAGTGTCCCAATCAAAACTGATGAGGAAAGCCAAACACTACAGACAGCATCTGGAAGGCTTTGGAGAACTGTTGAGGCAATCAGGAGTTGAAGGGCCCAGGAGCCTGTAGAGAAGTGGATGCAAAGAGATGGGCAGCATTCTGCCAGGTTTCCCTAGGGGTATTCACTGAATCTTGGTTCAGGGTGAGAGGAGCAATCTGGACAGAGGGCCTTAGTTTAGCTAAGAGGCAAAGGAGCCTGCAGAGTTCCTAGCAGTCTCACAAGGCCGAAAAAGCAATAGTTGCTGTTCTATCTGCCAGTGCAGCCAGTGTTTTAGGAGTCAAGATTTGGGAGCAAAGGAAGCTAACCAGATAATCAAGAGTTTTCCCTTCAAGGGATATGCTGAACAAGATGCTTAAAAAGCTAAGCAGAAAGCCTCTGAAAAACAGCCAAATTCTCCGCAGTCTCACATTAAGGAAGCAGTAGGAGTTGGGAACCTTATCAAGGAGGAAGGGGTGTAACATCATAGGCCCTTAGTTGATGTCACTGGAGGAAAACACCCCAAGATTGCAAACACAGTAGAATGAGCCTTGTATAACCCCATCCTTAAATCAGCTCAGCTCCTGATTTTGTTAAGGTGATTCTAACAGTATCTGCCTGCCATAGGATAGGGTGATCTCTTCTGGGAGGAAGATAGTGTATAGAGGCTCTATAATTTTTCATGAATAGGGTCCAGCATAAAATTTAAAATAATAAAGTACATCAAGAAAGAGGACAAAGAGGGAAAACAGACAACAGAAACAGGGTACCACTCCCCTCCCCCAAGTAACCCAGTTACCAGACACAGACTTGGAAATGATTGTGATTAATATATTCAAGATTGATAATTGGATTAAAAAGGAACCAAGTAGCATCTTACAATTGAAAAATAGAATAATAGTAATTAAGAACTCAATAGATGGGTTTTTGTAGCATATTGGACTCAGCACAATGTAGAATTAACTGATAAATGAATATATTTTTAATGCTGTTGAATAAACATTACAGAATATGTAAAAGTCCATTATGGAGAAAATTTGAAATTTTATTGGAAGATATTAAAGAAAAGAGAAAACCTTATTCATGAATTGGATGACTCAATGTTATAAAAATGTTCTCTACTAATTGATCTGTATTCTAAGAATAATTTTTGTTTCTTTGTGTATCTGTTAATTTTGTGAACTTGATGAGCTAAATCTAAAACTTATTTGGAAATGCAAAAGATGGAGAATAGCCAAGGCACTCTCTAACAAGAACAAGGTGGAGGGAACTTGCTGAACAAATAGCAGAATGTATTATAAAACTAGTAATTAAGATAGTAAGGAATTGTCACAGGAATATTAGAACATATTAACCTAGAAATAGATGGAACATAATAACCTAGAAAAAGATCCACTGTACATAACACTTGATATTATAGCAGGTCAGGGGCAATAAGATGAACTTTTCAATAATGGAGTTGAGACACTTGGATTCCTATGTGTATAATACATAAAAATCAACTTTAGATACGCTATAAAAGGCGAAAGGATAAGACTTTTCAAACAATAGGAGACTGCCTTCATGATTTTGCAATAAGTGAGGTTTCTTTTAAACAAGGCGCAAAACATTTACTATGAAAGACTAATAAATTTTACCTCAAATTTATACAAATTAAGAACTTCTATACATCACAGACACATTAAAAAAAAGGTGTGAAAAGACTAACCACAAACTGGGAGAATAAATTTGTAATACTTGCCACTCACTGAATAATATCCAGAATATAAAAATAACTTTTGGGAGTCATTAAAGAAAGAAACCCAACAGAAAATAGATGAGCTCTTGAATAAGTACTTCACAAAAGAGAAATTCTGATGGCCAGTATTAGAATATGGAAAGCTATTTAGCCCTTAGTAGTGAGGGAAATGTATATTAAAGCCACAATGAAATACCCACCAAATTGGCGTTACTGGTTGACAATGCCAAGGGTTAATGAGGATGTAGAGCAAAGGGAACACTTAGATGCTGCTGGTGGGAGTCAAACTGGCCCTACTTTGGAAACCAGTTTGGCATTATCTATAAAGTTGACCTATCAGTTCCACTCCTTGGTAGGGACCTCAGCATTACTGATATTGTGGGTCAGGTAATACTTCACTGTAGTGGGACTATCCTGTCTATTGTAGGATGTAGGACCCCCAGCCTTTACCCGCAAGACTCACCCAGTTGTGGCAACCAAAAATGTCTTTAGAGGCATTAATATCACCCCGGTTGAGAAACCCTGCACAAGAGTAACGTTTGCACATAAATACTAGATAACATAATAAGAATGTTCATAGCAGCATGAATAACCAAAGACAGGATACAATCCAGATGACTACTCACAACTGGAAAATAAAGAAGTTGTCATGCATTCTTTCAGTGGAACAACATGCAGCAGTGGACATGGATTTATTATTGCTATGCTTTTTAACAGGAATGTATCTTACAAATGTTGCTAAACAAAAGAAAAGTCTCAGTAGAATACAGGGTTCAATTTAATTCATACGAAGTTCAAAAATGGGCAAAATTAAACATACTGTTTAGGACATCATTCACTGGGTAGTATGTTTAAAGTAAAGCAAAAGAATAATTATCCACTAAGTCAGTAGTGGTTGCCTCTAGAGTAGATGGAGGACAGTGCAGTCAGGAGTTTCCACTTTATTGTTACTCTTTAAAGTTACATGTTTTATACATTTGTGCAACTTTGTATGGTATTGGAAGCTATGCCACTGGCTGATCATGATTGTTAGCCAAGGACTTTGTCCTTTAATAAGCAGTTGGGAGTCACCTTAGGTTTTTGAACAAGAGTAGGGTATTAAAAGCAATGATTTTTAGTATTAGGATAATTAAGTCTGAAGTGTACTAGATAAATAACATAAATTAGTTCTCTAATAATCACTAGCTGCTCTAAAACATAAACCCCAAAATGCAAGAGGCTTAACACTGTAGAAATTTCATGCCTACAGTAACAGTCCGCTGGGAGTGTTCCTCGTTGGCAGGCAGCTTTCTTCCACTTGGTGCTTCAAGGACTGGGGCTCTTTGTAATTTGTGGTGCCCCCATCTCCCAGGACTTCCGAGTCCTCTGCATCAAAGAAGATGAGCACAGAGAGTGGTAAAGGAGTACCCTTCTTACCTACCTTGGCCTAGAAGTTAAATCACTTCTGCTTTGGTCCATTGGTTAATACTAGTTGCAAGGAGGGCTGCCTAAACAGCTCATTCTCAAAGACAACTCTGTATTTTGGAAGGGGAAGCATGAACTTATATATAAAACTCTCTAATAAATAAGTAGAACTGGAAGTTACATAGGAGGCTGTTGTAGTAACGCAGCATGACACAGAATGTAAACTAGGGCTGTTGTCATTTATCTTGATCTTACTAATTAAATTGCTCATTAATTCTAGTTCTGAACATGTATATATACTGCTTAGAATGTAATGTATACTGACTTTTATTGCTTTCTGGAAAAGCAAACCAGTAAAAAGGGCTCAAGAAGAACAGAGTTTTGCCCTTACTGTTTGCAGGGTTTTCAATGGGAAAGCAATTTTATAAAGGTATTATCTAGTTCAGTTGACTTTTAGGTATTTGATCTAAAGTAAAGGGCTGTACATAACCTGTATCATTCTGAATTAGTCACTTGTCATCCTGAATTAGTTTGAATTAATAACCTATTGCTTTATAATAGGTCTGTAAGTATTAAAGATTAGATTAATTATCCTTCCTTCAAATAATTTAATATGAAAGGGATGGTGTGATGAATAATTAATTTGTCTTGACAAAATTATGGTTATAAGAATGCATGAATATAAGATTGATTCCCACTACAACATTCATTAACCTTGAGCATTTTGTGAAGTGAAAGAAGGTAGACACAAAAGATCACATGTTGTTTGATTCAGTTTATGTGAAATGTCCAGAATAGGCAAATCCATGTGGATTATCTATTTAGAACTCTCTATATTAGATTGTAGATATAAGAGAGATATGTACAGATATTATAGATATGATATAGATTTACATTTATAGTATTATATAGTTCTAAATAGATATTATCTATTAACTATTATTTATTTATAACTGTTTAGAAAATAGTGGTTGCCAAGCTTTATTAATTAACTAAATGGAATTTTCATGTTTGGAATCCTACAAAGATAATTATCAAGCTGAGTTGAAAACTAATGAGAAATGGCCAAACTTTTCCTTTTTGCTGAAAAGTAAATTTGTAGTTGACTTAAATTTGTTCTCCATTTTTAGCCACAGTCAGAATTGTTGGGGCTTATCCAGGTCATGATTGTGGTGTTTGGAGATGAACCTCCAGTTTTCTCTCGTCCTACTATTTCAGCACCCTATCCACCGTACCAGGCAACAGGGCCACCAAATAGTAAGTAGAATCAAAATTTGATTTTTAAATTCATATAAACAAAAGGAAACATCGAGAACCTTGTAAAAAACAAATTTTTTAATGAATTCATTTTGCTTTTTAGCTTATCAAGTTAGTGGAGTTTTTGGAGGTATTCTGAGGCCCCACATCTGCATGTACAGATTCCCACCAAAGACTGGCATTTGGGCTTTTGTTTGTGGGTAGAAATCTAACTATAAGTGTGCTGGATTCCTAAATAGGGGAGAAAGAATGCTGGAACAGAGCTAGAATTTTTTTTTTTAATTATGCATACCATGGAATAGCCTTGTTTGATAGGTTTGGAAGTAGATACAACTTGAAAAGTGGTAATCTGACCACTGCTTTTTAAGTTCAGGATCAGTGTTGTAGATAAGAATTCATTACAAAGTCAATTAAATCATTCACACACAGCTATTCTGGGTATACACAATTGGACATCTAGCTCTCAGCTTTCTTCTCTTTAGTACAACCAATTCATGCTTTTACCTTACATGAAAAGGATGGGGGCATGAAGTCAGTACCAGTTTGCCCATAGTTGGTATACATCATCTCTGTTATTGTTATTATAAATCTTACTGATAATTTAAAATCACCCTGGGTAATTGAGAGTTGGTTGTACTTAACTTGTTTTGGCTTTATTAAACCTGTATTTATATCATTGTGTTTTGAGCTGTGGGTTTTGTTTTGGTTTGTTTATAAGTTTTGTTTAAGATTATAATTAACCAAACATGTTTATTTTACAAATAAGATTATGTGAGTTTTCATTTTTTCTGGCTGAAAATTATCCTCTTCCTTTGTAATTCATTCTGTCTTGAGCATTTTTGACTCACAAGCAAATGGGAATCTAATAAAAAGAACTTGCTGAACCTGTTTCTTTTTCTTCCCTCCCTTTCCAGACAATCCTTGGTTTTAGGACTTAGTAGCTCTTTCATTAAAGATTCTAGGGATTCTTTTGGACCAGAAATTTGTTTTCATCTTAATATAGTCTGTTGACTCTAGTGCTTGAGACTAGGTAATCTTGCTCAATTAAATTTGAAATACCAAATATTTCTTGTTTAAAATTCATGTTTATTTGTTCAAATATTAGAGCAGTGACCACTTAAGATAAAGATAACCTTTTCAGAAATTTAGGCAGTCTCCTAAGCAACATTTTTTTTTTCCTGAGTTCTTCCAGTTGTATATTGAAATTCAAAGTGCAACATTCTAGTGAGACCGTACTAAAGAGATCACTATTGCAATTCCATTCTGTACTCACTCACTGTAAGTCAAACTAACCAATACAGAGTTAAGTAAATTATACCAAAAGAGGCCAGTTTATTTTCCATCCATTCTGGTTTTAATACTTTTTATACATTTAAACAATACTCATTATTATTAGGTGTGTCTGTAAAGAAGTGGAGGTCTGAATTCCATTTTACACACACACACACACACAAGGAATAGCTCAGAAATTTGGATACATATCTAATAAACAAGTTGAGAAATTACATATGTCTATTATTACTTAAATATTTTTGATCTCCTGTCTTAGGATGACTTTCGAGCTAGCTATGAGTCACATTAAAAAATTGTTTGGGCCAAACCTTGATTTCTTCTTTTTATATTAAGGTATCACTGATATACAGTCTTATGAAGGTTCACATGAACAGTATTGTACAAAACCTTGTTTTTTACAACTAGCAGTAGTAGTCAACATTTATTGAGTGATAACTATGAGACATAGCTAAACACTTCATATTCGTTCTTATTTAATCCTTGTAATAACCCCATATGTTGTGTATTTATTTGAATTCCATTTTATTCTGGCTCTAAAATTATTTCACCCCATTTATCTTCACTTCATTATCTAGACCTTACCAGCCTTGGATCCAAATAACTGTTTTTGCCCCAAATAAAGTTTGAAGGCTTTGATGGAATTATTAGCTTTTCAGAACCTTAGAAAGGTGAAATTGCTTATAACTATGAGGTGGTGGTTTATATGTTCACAAGAGAAACTAGCATGGGGGGGTAGTAATTGGCTGTGTACATTGCTGACACTTAATAGTGGCCTCATCTTTTGATGTTCATAAAGATCAACTGTGCTTTTGCCTTGGGAAGAAAAAATGTTTTGTGGAATTTAGCAATTGTAACATTTTGGGAAGTTGTTCCCTTTTTGAGATAGCAATGAACATCATCCTAGCTTCATTATACTTAGGAAAAATTTTACCTTTGACATCTATAGATTCATCCTAACAAGAAGACTAACTAATACTGGTTCTTGAAGATGTAGGCTCAGGAGTGCTCATAAAGACTTGTAAGGGCCTTAGTCAGACCCTAGCGTACTTCTCCCACCCACTTGGATTCTGTGCTCTAAAAGTTCATTTCTTGAAGTCTCCACCTCTCTTGGCTTTAAGCCTTCATATACCGGTCTTCTACTAGATCACTTCTGTTTATCCACACTTCCTAGGGTTAGGTTAGTGCCTCCTGTGTGATCCCACATGTGGCGTACTATACTTGCCTGTCGTAACACTTAATACTCTCTGTTATTTCTTGTTTATCTCCGCCACTAGAATATAGGCAACTTGAGGCCAGGAATTCTTTCTTTTTCTTTTCTTTTTTCCATCAAATTTCCAGTGCCTGTCACATAGAAGGCACTACAATATTTATTGATTAGATTGAGATCTGATTAATGAGTGTGAAAATTTTCACTGAGGATAAACTGATTCTCAGACAAATCATTTCCAATTAATGCCAAAATTAACTTCTCTTTTTCTTCCTCTTATGTTGATTAGCCTCTCAGCACCACTGACTAGCTCTGTGTCATTAGTGTTCTCTTTAAATACAGCATTCTTTAAACTTGCTAGATTTGAACCTTTTTTTCCTGATATTTCTAAGTTTTTTTGTTTTTAAGCAGTCTAGCTGATCATAAGTTTTGTACATGACTTCTCATAGTAATTCTGAAGTCTTTTAAAGTCCTCAGTCACGCTAACAACTAGCAGCGCTAGTCAGTCAAGATAGTCTTAAAAGAAATATCAAAAGATTTCTTAGATAAAATAAAGAGGTCACTTTCTAAGAAGCTGACCTTGGACAGAGGATGGCAGAATTCCTCTAAATTCAGAATTGAACCAGCTCCTGTCTCAGGTTATAGATTCCTTGAGAGCTTTTAACACTGACCAGGTTGATCTGTTTGCCAGTTATTCTTTGTCATGTGTGTTATAACTCATGTTAAATGTTTTGAGAGTTAGGTGTTTTGAAGGTATTTGCTGCTTGCAGTAGAGAACTAATGTGGGAGGAATGTTTGTTTTGGTGCTGAGATTTGGATTCTTTAACTGTATGGAATGGTTTGCTGTGGTTTGACAGTGATACCTGTCTTATTTGATAACCTGTGTATCCAGGACTATGCATATTATTTTAAAATGTTAATTATTTTCAGCTTCCTACATGCCAGGCATGCCAAGTGGAATCTCTGCCTACCCATCTGGATACCCTCCCAATCCCAGGTAATGAAAAAAGATTATCCTTTTAATAATTGTATTAGAAATTCTGTTAGATCTAGAATCAAAACAGTGGGTGCTAACTATGGCATCAAAGTAAATTTAGTTGGAATTTAATGGAAAGCAAAACCTGGTTTATTAGAATTTTATGGTACATACAGAGTTTAAAAGGAGTTTTTCCAGAGGAAGGGGGTGGGGTAATGACAGTGATCCCCGTTGATTTTGGATTGTGAAATCCTTGCTACTTCAAGAGTTGAACTGAGCGTTAAACCCCTTGCTCCTTTTAGGAACTTTGTATATCTGGTATAGATAGCTGAAGAGTTAATGGAAAACTAATTCTAATGAGTTCAGCCAAGGACAAAAGTATTTTAATATCTTTAAAAATAACTTACCTTTTCGGAAAATTACAGGAAACAAATGAATGGTTCTTATGATGGGGTCAATCTTAGCCCCATGATATTTATTCATTCAGTACATAGACTACATGTACTACTAACTTGTATTATCCATTTGATAATAATATAACACAGGTAAATTAAGTTAATAGAGAAATCAGTCTATAAGTAATACTCACGAGAAAATCAGTGAAAAATAATTAGTAACCCGTATTTTAAATGTGTACTTGTTCCAGTGGTAGTCTAGGAGTACTTTCCAAAGGTGGTCTTTGGGCCTACTTAAAATTCAAGGCTGGTGCCTACATGAGAGTTCCAGGTACTCTAATAATTAACAAGAAATTTTTAACCCTGCTAAACTCTTCTTACTTCATGTAACCTTCACAGATAAATATAGCCAGATTTCCTGAACACTTGCTGTAACTAAATATATGCATGTACATAAGTAATGCATGATCTTATAAGTTAAATTTAGCAAACTTTTTTCTGGGCCTTTTTAATTTCAGAGACTAGCTTTATAAGATAGTACTAGCAGTCTGTCACGTTAGATAAGGTAAGCAGAGCCAGATGAACATATGTCAGGGACAATAGATAAAGAGTCCTCTGATTGTAATATATAAGAAGGCTATAAGTTTTAAATTTTTTGAGGTCCATAATTTTCTGATAAAGTTCTAGAAATGGAATCCTGTCTGAACCCTTGAGATTACAAGCCTTTATAATTAAACTGCTAGTAAGAGTGAAATAAGCCAGGCAGAGAAAGACAAGTACCAAATGATTTCCCTCATTTGTGGAGTATAACAATGAAGCAAAACTGAAGGAACAAAACAGCAGACTCACAGACTCCAAGAAGGGACTAGTGGTTACCAAAGGGGAGGAGTGGGGGAGGGCGGGTGGGGAGAGAGGGAGAAGGAGATTGAGGGGCTTTATGATTAGTACACATGGTGGTGTGAGGGAGATTATGGGGAAGACAGTGTAGCACAGAGAAGACAAGTAATGACTCTGTGGCATCTTACTACACTGATGGACAGTGACTGCAATGGGGCGTGGGGGGGACTTGATAATATGGGTAAATGTAGTAACCACATTTTTTCATGTGAAACCTTCATAAGAGTATATATCAATAATACCTTAATAAAAAAATTACATTTAAAAATTGCTAGTAAGAAAGAACTTTGGACATGGGGAATGGTTGTTTGAAATACATTAAAGAAATGGACTTCCAAACAAAAAGCCATTTCAAAGAAATTTGTAGGTAGAAATGAAGGCCGAAAACATTGACAAAAATGTCTTATTCAGTTACCTAAGGTTACCATAAAAGTGTCTTTTGTGATGTTATTAAGTTCCTTTTTGAGGCAGCTATTTTCCAAACAACTTCATGTTTTTTTCTCCCATGAAATACAATTTTATCCCAATGTAGCATGCTAGTGAGTTAAGGGTAACTGTATTCAAATTGCTCTCTGTATCTTTCTATGTGTGAAAGATCTTGGCAGAAGAACCTCAGAACCTCTTTTTCTTTTAAGAGAATAAATAAGTGACTAAAGAATCTTTTTCTTGAAATGATTATGTGTCTTTATTCTTGCTATAGAAAGTTGGTCTAAATGACCTCTGAGGTCTCTTCCAAATCTTAGGATCTTTTGAAAGTTTAATTTAACATCTGCAGCATTCATGCAAGGAAGCTGAAAGGTATGTCAGGAATGGTGGCTCCAGTTTTGATATGTGTACTAGCAAGCGTGGATTAATTAGAAAACAGTTCCTGATATGAGAAAAGACAGAGAATGGTAAGTGCTGAGTTTAAATGAGCCAAGCTTTCAAGGAGAGGTTGCATTTGTTTTGGAGAGCTTCATAAATGAAGGAACTGGCTTATGAGGATGACCTTAAAGAAGAAAATTAGGTATTTAGAGGTGCGGGAGGAGCGAAGAGTTACTAACATAACTCTTTCATAACCGAGGAGACTTCCCATTTATCAAGTACAGCCTGCTTATTTTATGTATACAGGTGTGAAAGCCAAAGGGAAAAAAAAATCTCGAAACGAACAGGGCAGCCCTCCAGCATGGTTGGTATTGATGTTCCATTAGATAGCTCCTGAACTTTTGTTTAATATTTTTTATTTCCTTTATCCTATTAGGATTGTTTACAGGAATCTTGCTCTGTTTTGATTATTAGCATCTTGAGACAACGATACTGAGCTCCTACGTAAAGCACTTAGGAACAGTGCCTTAAATATAATAAATAGTAAATTTTTATGGGGTACATAAAAAGGAACGTGAGAGTGTTGGAAAATATTTGAAATACACTTAGATCAAAAAGTGCTCTTTGAAAATTTGAAAAAGATATGCTACACAGGGAAAATTGTTTAATAATTTACAAAGAAAATAGTACTACTCAGTTAATTTTTTTTTACTTTTTTTTTTACTGTCATTAATGTACAATTACATGAACAACATATGGTTACCAGACTCTCCATATTATCAAGTCCCCACCACATATCCCATTTCAGTCACTGTCCATCAGCATAGTAAGATGCTATAGAATCACTACTTGACTTTTCTGTGTTATACTGCTTCCCTGTGTCCCTCCACCCCCTACGTTATACGTGCTAATCGTAATGATCCTTTTTCCCCCTTATCCCTCCCTACCCACCCATCCTCCCCAATCCCTTTCCCTTTGGTAACTGTTAGTCCATTCTTGGGTTCTGTGAGTCTGATGCTGTTTTGTTCCTTCAGTTTTTTCTTTGTTCTTATACTCCACAGAAGAGTGAAATCATTGATACTTGTCTTTCTCCGCCTGGCTTATTTCACTAAGCATAATACCCTCTAGCTCCATCCATGTTGTTGCAAATGGCAGGATTTGTAGTGTTCTTATGGCTGAATAATATTCCATTGTGTGTATGTACCACATATTCTTTATCCATTCATCTACTGATGGACACTGACGTTGTTTCCATTTCTTGGCTATTGTAAATAGTGCTGCGATAAACATATGGGTGCATCTGTCTTTTTGAAACTGGGCTGCTGCATTCTTAGGGTAAATTCCTAGGAGTGGGATTCCTGGGTCAAATGGTATTTCTATTTTGAGTTTTTTGAGGAAGCTCCGTATTGCTTTCCACAATGGTTGAACTAGTTTACATTCCCACCAGCAGTGTAGAAGGGTTCCCCTTTCTCCACATCCATGCCAACATTTGTTCTTGTTTGTGTTTTGGATGTTGGCCATCCTAACTGGTGTGAGGTGATATCTCATTGTGGTTTTAATTTGCATTTCTCTGATGATTAGCAGTGTGGAGCATCTTTTCATGTGCCTGTTGGCCATCTGAATTTCTTCTTTGAAGAAGTGTCTGTTCAGCTCCTCTGCCCATTTTTTAATTGGCTTATTTGCTTTTGGTTTGTTGAGGTGCATGAGCTCTTTATATAATTTGGATGTCAACCCCTTATCAGATATGTCATTTATGAATATATTCTCCCATACTATAGGATGTCTTTTTGTTCTACTGATGGTGTCCTTTGCTGTTGAGAAGCTTTTTAGGTCGATATAGTGCCACTTGTTCATTTTTGCTTTTGTTTCCCTTGCTCGGGGAGATACATTCATGAGAAGTTGCTCATGTTTATGTCCAAGAGATTTTTGCCTATGTTATTTTATAAGAGTTTTATGGTTTCATGACTTACATTCAGGTCTTTGATCCATTTTGAGTTTACTTTTGTATATGGGGTTAGACAGTAATTCAGTTTCATTCTCTTATATGTAGCTGTCCAGTTTTGCCAACTCCAGCTGTTGACGAGGCTGTCATTTCCCCGTTGTATATCCATGGCTCCTTTATCGTATATTAATTGACCATATATGCTTGGGTTTATATCTGGGCTCTCTATTCTGTTCCACTGGTCTATGGGTCTGTTCTTGTGCCAGTACCAAATTGTCTTTTGATGACTGTGGCTTTGTAGTAGAGATTGAAGTCAGGGAGCGTAATCCCCCCAGCTTCTTTCTTCCTTCTCAGGATTGCTTTGGCTATTTGGGGTCTTCTGTAGTTCCATATGAATTTTAGAACTATTTGCTCTAATTCATTGAAGAATGCTGTTGGTATTTTGATAGGGATTGCATTGAATCTGTAGATTACTTTAGGCAGGATGGCCATTTTGACAATATTAAGTCTTCCTATCCATGAGCACGGGATGTGTTTCCTTTTATTGGTATCTCCTTTATTTTTTTTTTTATGATTTAACTTTTTTTTAATTATCATTAATTTACAATTACATGTGCAATATTACGATTATTAAACTAACCCTTCATCAGGTCCCCCCCACCAACCCCATTACAGTCACTGTCCATCAGCGTAGTGAGATGCTATAGAATCACTACTTGTCTTCTCTGAGTTGTACTGCCCTCCCCGTGCCCCCCCAACATTACATCTGCTAATCGTAATGCCTCTTTTTCCCTCTTATCCCTCCCTTCCCGCCCATTTTCCCCAGTCCCTTTCCCTTTGGTAACTATTAGTCCGTTCTTGGGTTCTGTGAGTCTGCTGCTGTTTTGTTCCTTCAGTATTTTTTCTTTGTTCTTATACTCCACATATGAGTGAAATCATTTGATACTTGTCTTTTTCGGCTTGGCTTATTTCACTGAGCATAATACCCTCTAGCTCCATCCATGTTGTTGCAAATGGTAGGATTTGTTTTCTTCTTATGGCTGAATAATATTCCATTGTGTATATGTACCACATCTTCTTTATCCATTCATCTACTGATGGACACTTAGGTTGCTTCCATTTCTTGGCTATTGTAAATAGTGCTGCAATAAACATAGGGGTGCATCTGTCCTTTTCAAATTGGGCTGCTGCAGTCTTAGGGTAAATTCCTAGGAGTGGAATTCCTGGGTCAAATGGTATTTCTATTTTGAGTTTTTTGAGGAACCTCCATACTGCTTTCCACAATGGTTGAACTAATTTGCAGTCCCACCAGCAGTGTAGGAGGGTTCCCTTTTCTCCACATCCTCGCCAACATTTGTTGTTGTTTGTGTTTTGATGTTGGCCATCCTCACTGGTGTGAGGTGATATCTCATTGTGGTTTAATCTGCATTTCTCTGATGATTAGCGATGTGGAGCATCTTTTCATGTGCCTGTTGGCCATCTGAATTTCTTCTTTAGGAGAAGTGTCTATTCATGTCCTCTGCCCATTTCTTAATTGGATTATTTGCTTTCTGTTTGTTAAGGTGCATGAGTTCTTTATATATTTGGATGTCAACCCTTTATCAGATACGTTTTTTATGAATATATTCTCCCATACTGTAGGATGTCTTTTTGTTCTACTGATGGTGTCCTTTGCTGTACAGAAGCTTTTCAGCTTGATATAGTCCCACTTGTTCATTTTTGCTTTTGTTTCCCTTGCCCGGGGAGATATGTTCATGAAGAAGTTGCTCATGTTTATGTCCAAGAGATTTTTGCCTATGTTTTTTTCTAAGAGTTTTATGGTTTCATGACTTACATTCAAGTCTTTGATCCACCTTGAGTTTACCTTTGTGTATGGGACTAGACAGTAGTCCAGTTTCATTCTCTTACATGTAGCTGTCCAGTTTTTCCAACACCAGCTGCTGAAGAGGCTGTCATCTCCCCATTGTATATCCAAGGCACTTTTATCAAATATTAATTGACTGTATATGTTTGGGTTAATGTTTGGATTTTCTATTCTGTTCCACTGGTCTGTGGGTCTGTTTTTGTGCCAATACCAAATTGTCTTGATTACTGTGGCTTTGTAGTAGAGCTTGAAGTCAGGGAGTGTAATTCCCCCTGTTTTATTCCTCCTTCTCAGGATTGCTTTGGCTATTCAGGGTCTTTTGTGGTTCCATATGAATTTTAGAATTATTTGTTCCAGTTCACTGAAGAAAGCTGTTGGTAGTTTGATAGGGATTGCATAGAATCTGTAGATTGCTTTAGGTAGTATAGCCATTTTGACAATATTTATTCTTCCTAGCCAAGAGCATGGGATGCATTTCCATTTGTTCGAGTCCTCTTTAATTTCTCTTAGGAGTGTCTTCTAGTTTTCAGAGTACAGGTCTTTCACTTCCTTCGTTAGGTTTATTCCTAGGTATTTTATTCTTTTTGATGCAATTGTGAATGGAATTGTTTTTCTGATTTCTCTTTCTGTTAGTTCATCATTAGTGTATAGGAAAGCAACAGATTTCTGTGTGTTAATTTTGTATCCTGCAACTTTGCTGAATTCAGATATTAGTTCTAGTAGTTTTGGAATGGAATCTTTAGGGTTTTTTATGTACAGTATCATGTCATCTGCAAATAGTGACAATTTGACTTCTTCTTTACCAATCTGGATGCCTTGTATGTCTTTGTTTTGTCTGATTGCTGTGGCTAGGACCTCCAGTACTATGTTGAATAACAGTGGAGAGAGTGGGCATCCTTGTCTTGTTCCCGATCTTAGATGAAAAGCTTTCAGCGTCTCGCCGTTAAGTATGATGTTAGCTGTGGGTTTGTCATATATAGCCTTTATGATGTTGAGGTACTTGCCCTCTATACCCATTTTGTTGAGAGTTTTAATCAGGAATGGATGCTGAACTTTGTCAAATGCTTTTTCAGCATCTATGGAGATGATCATGTGGTTTTTGTTCTTCTTTTTCTTGGTGTGGTGGATGATGTTGATGGATTTTCGAATGTTGTACCATCCTTGCATCCCTGCGATGAATCCCACTTGATCATGGTGTATGATCCTCATGATGTATTTTTGAATTCGATTTGCTAATATTTTGTTGAGTATTTTTGCATCTACGTTCATCAGGGATATTGGTCTGTAATTTTCTTTTTTGGTGAGGTCTTTGCCCAATTTTGGTATTAGAGTGATGATGGCTTCATAGAATGAGTTTGGAAGTATTCCCTCCTCTTCTATTTTTTGGAAAACTTTAAGGAGAATCGGTGTTATTTCTTCTCTATATGTCTGGTAGAATTCAGAGGTGAATCCATCGGGCCCAGGGGTTTTGTTCTTGGGTAGTTTTTTGATTACCAATTCGATTTCGTCACTGGTGATTGGTCTGTTTAGTTTTTCTGTTTCTTGCTTGGTCAGTCTTGGAAGGTTGTATTTTTCTAAGAAGTTGTCCATTTCTTCTATGTTTTCCAGCTTGTTAGCATATAGATTCTCATAATATTCTCTTATGATTCTTTGTATTTCTGTGGGGTCCGTCGTGATTTTTCCTTTCTCATTTCTGATTGTGTTTATGTGTGTAGATTCTCTTTTTCTCTTAATGAGTCTGGCTAGGGGTTTATCTATTTTGTTTATTTTTTCAAAGAACCAGCTCTTGGTTTTATTGATTTTTTCTATTGTTTTATTCTTCTCAATTTTATTTATTTCTTCTCTTATCTTTATTATGTCTCTCCTTCTGGTGACTTTGGGCCTCATTTGTTCTTCTTTTTCCAATTTCAGTAATTGTGTCTTTAGACTATTCATTTAGGAATGTTCTTCCTTCTTTAAATAGGCCTGGATTGCAATATACTTTCCTCTTAGAACTGCCTTTGCTGCGTCCCACAGAAGTTGTGGCTTTGTGTTGTTGTTGTCATTAGTCTCCATATATTCTTTGATTTCTGTTTTGATTTGGTCGTTAACCCATTGATTAATTAGGAGAGTGTTGTTAAGTCTCCATGTATTTGTGAGCCTTTTGATTTCTTTCTAAAATTTATTTCTAGTTTTATACCTTGGTGATCTGAGAAGTTGGTTGGTAGGATTTCAATATTTTTGAAATTACTGAGGTTCTTTTTGTGGCCTAGTATGTGGTCTATTCTGGAAAATGTTCCATGTGCACTTGAGAAGAATGTGTATCCTGTTGCTTTGGGTGTAGAGTTCTGTAGATGTCTGTTAGGTCCATCTGTTCTAGTGTGTTGTTCAGTGCCTCTGTGTCTTTACTTATTTTCTGTCTGGTTGATCTGTCCTCTGGAGTGAGTGGTGTGTTGAAGTCTCCTAAGATGAATGCATTGCTGTCTATTTACTCCTTTAATTCTGTTAGTATTTGTCTCACATATGCTGGCGCTCCTGTGCTGGGTGCATATATATTTATAATGGTTATATCTTCTTGTTGGACTGACCCCTTTATCATTATGTAATGTCCTTCTTTATCTTTTGCTACTTTCTTCTTTTTGAAGTCTATTTTGTCTGATACAAGTACTGCAACACCTGCTTTTTTCTCTTTGTTGTTTGCATGAAATATCTTTTTCCATCCCTTCACTTTTTGTCTGTGTATATCTTTGGTTTTGAGGTGAGTTTCTTGTAGGCAGCATATAGATGGGTCTTGCTTTTTTATCCATTCTGTTACTCTGTGTCTTTTGATTGGTGCATTCAGTCCATTTACATTTAGGGTGATTAATGATAGGTATGTACTTATTGCCATTGCTGGCTTTAGATTCCTGGTTACCAAGGGTTCAAGGGTTGCTTCTTTACTAACAATCTAACTTAACTTTCTTGTTAAGTTATTGTAAACACAGTCTGATGTTTCTTTCTTTCTCTCCCTTCTTATTCCTCCTCCTCCATTCTTTCTATAATAGGTGTTTTATTCTTTGCCTTTAGTTGGTATTTGGATGGTCTGCTTTCTTTGCTATTTTTATTTTCTCTGGTGACATCTTTTTAGCCTTAGGTGTGCTTCCCTCTAGAGCAGTCCATTTAAGATATCCTGTAGTGGTGGTTTATGAGAGGCAAACTCTCTTAACTTTCGTTTATCTGGAAATTTGTTTAATCCCTCCATCATATTTAAATGATAATCGTGCTGGATACAATATTCTTGGTTCGAGGCCCTTCTGTTTCATAACGTTAAATATATCATGCCATTCTCTTCTGGCCTGTAAGGTTTCTGTTGAGAAGTCTGATGATAGTCTGATGGGTTTCCCTTTGTAGGTGATCTTTTTTCTCTCTCTAGCTGCCTTTAATACCCTGTCTTTATCTTTGATCTTTGCCATCTTAATTATTATGTGTCTTGGTGTTGTCTTCCTTGGGTCCCTTGTGTTGGGAGATCTATGAGCTTCGGTTGACTGCGAGACTACTTCCTTCCCCAGTGAGGGAAAATATTCAGCAATTAGTTCTTCAAAGACACTTTCTATCCCTTTTTCTCTCTCTTCTTCCTCTGGTACTCCTATAATGCGAATATTGTTCCGTTTGGATTGGTCACACAGTTCTCTTAATATTCTTTCATTCCTAGAAATCCTTTTATCTCTCTCTCTGCCTCAGCTGCTCTGTACTCCTGTTCTCTGTTTTCTATTCCATTAACAGTCTCTTGCATCTCATCCATTGTGCTGTTAAGCCCGTCGATCGCTTGTCTGATTTCTGTATTGTCTTTCCTCAGTTCCCTCACTTCCTCCCTCAGCTCTTGCACATTTCTCTGTAGGTCCATCAGCATGGTTATGACTTTTAATCTGAATTCTTTTTCTGGGAGGCTGTGCATTTCCATCCCTTCAGACTCCCTCTCTGGGGTTGTCTGGTTGATTTTGGTCTGAACCATATTCCTCTGTCTTTTCATAGCTGTATAATTTGGTCACTGATAGTTGCCACGTATGTCAGCTGGGCTCTTTAAGACCGCCTCTTGGGGTGCCGAGTCCTCTCGGGTGTAGCTGCACGCTGTGCGCTTACCTGTGTATTCTCGTCTCTCTTTTAGGAATAGATGTATTTTCTGTGTTTTCGTAGATAAATATAGTGTTGGGAGGAGATTTCTGCCACCCTGCTCACACCGCCATCTTCCCGGAAGTCTCTGGTATCTTCTTTAATTTCTCTCATGAGTGTCTTGTAGTTTTCAGAGTATAAGTCTTTCACTTCCTTGGTTAGGTTTATTCCTAGGTATTTTATTCTTTTTGATGCAATTGTGAATGGAATTGTTTTCCTGATTTCTCTTTCTGCTACTTCATTATTAGTGTATAGGAATGCAACAGATTTCTGTGTATTAATTTTGTATCCTGTAACTTTGCTGAATTCAAATATTAGATCTAGTAGTTTTGGAGTGGATTCTTTAGGGTTTTTTATGTAAGATATCATGTCATCTGCTAACAGGGACAGTTTGAGTTCTTCCTTGCCAATATGGATGCCTTTTATTTCTTTGTGTTGTCTGATTGCCATGGCTAGGACCTCTAGAAGTATGTTGAATGAAAGTGGGGAGAGTGAGCATCCTTGTCTTATTCCTGATCTTAAAGGAAAAGCTTTCAGCTTCTAACTGTTAAGTATAATGTTGACTGTCGGTTTATCATATATGGCCTTAATATGTTGAGGTACTTGCCCTCTATACCCATTTTGTTGAAAGTTTTTATCATGAATGGATGTTGAATTTTGTCGAATGCTTTTTCAGCAACAATGGAGATGATGATGTCGTTTTCGTCCTTGTTGTTGATGTGGTGTATGATGTTGAGGGATTTTTGAATGTTGTACCATCCTTGGATCCCTGGGATGAATCCCACTTGATCATGATGGATGATCTTTTTGATGTATTTTTGAATTCGGGTTGCTAATATTTTGTTGAGTAATTTTGCCTCAGTTAAATTTTTACCTAAGAAAAATTATGAACTTGAACATTAGAGAATAACCATAAAGGGGTGAGCAAACTAAGTAAAAAGGAAGTGTTCTGAAGTTCATATTTGTAAGGCCTAGAAGAATTTTATACCAGATTACTGAGAAATTCAGCAACATTATTGATCACAGATTGTCTTCAAGAAGGTATGCAAAATGGAAAGAACTCTAGAAAAAAAGCAGAGTTTATTTCAGTTTTCAAGAAGGTTCAGATTGACATTGTTCCTTGCCACGTGACAGCGTAGGTTACTAAAGAGATTAGAAACAAAAGAGCTGTTCAGTAGCCTTCATACATCCACTAGGAATGAAAGTGCTCAAGTGTTTGATTTTGCTTTCATGCTGATACATTAGAGAGTATCGTGATTACATTGAATCTTCAAGTCATATACAAAATGTTTCTGTTGGGAGAAATTACAAAGTGTGAGCTGGTAGTACAAATAGAATTCGTTCACACTGAAAAAGGATTACTGACCATGAACTCAGAATGCTTGCAGCACGGCCTGTGGGCTGGCTCTTTTTATCAGTAATTGTAATTTACTTCTAGAAGATATGTTGATATATACTGTAGTAAAACAGGATTAATGAAGGTTTATTGCCCAACTAACAGATGGCTGTAATCATCTTGTTTTACTTTTCTTCTCAATTATAAGGGTAACACTGCCAAACTAGTGAGCATTCAGAGGAAAGTGATTAGATATGAAAATCATGATATTTCACCTGAAGAAGAGAAGACTGAGGGGAGAATGTTAGAAGTCTTCAAATATTCAAGTGATCTTCGAGAATGCAAGTTTAGGACCATTAGTTAAAAGTTATATTGAAGTGATGTGTAGTGTTCAATGGAAAAGATGACCATTTGTCAGGGATATTGTAAATGATATTTATAAAATCGTTTGATAGGGGATTGAAGGAGAATACTGTTAAGGAAAGTTTCTTCTGATTCTGATAGGAATACATGAATGACACAAACTATCCATACAGAAAGAAGAAAAGTTTTAAAATTTTTACTTAAAAAGGAGTATTTTCAGAGCAGATATTTGCAAAGGTTATCAGTGAAATGCAGGTCGAATTAAATAGTATCATTTCCCTATATGCTAGGAAATCAGAAGGTAAACATTCTGTCACAAAATATTTGTTGCTTCCAGTTCTAATACTATTTAACTGCCCTTAGAAATACTCTAGTTGCCTTCTGCTTGTGAAGGTGACCCTCAACTAACCAGGACAAAGCAGGAGTGTTTTAATAATTTAAGAATAAATCTGGTGTCATTAATGGACTTTCTATAAATAAAACTTTGGTTGAATAAACACCTACAGCTCTAAAACTGTAAACTCAATTAACTAGTAAAAAAACAACATGTCAAACTTAACTTCCTGAAAGGGGTTCTTAAAGATACCGTAGCACTGGGTCATCTTAACATTTGATTTTTTTTTTCTTTTCATTAGTGGTTACCCAGGCTGTCCTTACCCACCTGGTGGTCCATATCCTGCCACAACAAGTTCTCAGTACCCTTCCCAGCCTCCTGTGACCACTGTTGGTAAGTCCCATTCACAATTGTATTCCTCCACATAAGGAAAATCAGATTCTCCTGTTGTGAAAAGAGCATTTCACTTTACATATTGAATGTTAGAATACTCTTCTTTCTTAGAGGAAGAACTTAATGGTCAGTGTTCTGTAATCTAAAACTTGAAGTAAGTGATTTATTTTATCATATAAATGAGCCTTCTACCAGGGCATAAAAATAAATCTGACTGACTCATCACTTTTTCCTGTGTGTCACATGTTTTTACTGGTGAACCTTATACATGTTGAACAAAAAAAACTATTAAGTTTTCCTAACCTTGTTATATGTAAAAACAGATGAGCATCTCTAGGAGAAACACCATAGGGTAATACAAGTGGGTCATTTAAGACAAATTATTGTGAACCAGTAGTTCTTGCTTTTTTGTGCCGCTTATTCAACTTGCCTGAAATATGGTTTTCTTCAACTGAGAAAATTAAAGTGATATGAAAGTCTCTATAGATTTCTGCCTTTCTACGTGTGTATCTTCCATTACCCTTACCACCACACCTGCCTTCTCCCTGTCACCACACATCAGTTATCTGTGCTTCTGTCTGCTACATCTTACCCTCTAACTTACTCAGGAGCATATCATTTCAGTTCTTCCTTCTCATCATCAGTTTATTTTCTCTTATGGATTGCTTTGATCACACAAAAATGCCCTCAAATAACCTTTAAAAATCCTTCTTTGTGTTCTTTCTTACCACTATTCCATTTCTTCATTCTCCTTTGCAGCAAAACTCCCTGAAATGATTCTCTATACGCATTGTCTTATTCCCTCTTCAGTCCCCTCTATTTGGGATTTCCCTCGTACTGTCCCACCAAAACTGCTTCTTTCAAGGTCACCAATGACTTACGAGGTTAAATTCAGTGGCCAGTTACTATTCCCCACTTAGGTGGCCTGTCAGCAGCATCTGACACAGTTGGCTATTCTCTCCTTGATATGCTTTCCTCTCATTTACCAGACTCCACATCAGTGGCTTTCCTCATGCTCAGTCTCCTTTACAGGCCCCTCCTTTTTTCAGTGTTGGAGTGCCCACTGGCTTTTGACATTCATACTCACTTTCCTGGTGATCTCCACCAGTCTCATAGGTTTAAATACCATCTCTATGGTCAAATTTATGTTTCCCACCTATACTCTCCTGAACTCTGGGTTCTTATATCCAGCTGCCTTCTCAGTATCTCCATTTTTCCATTTTAATAGGCATCTCAAACTCAAGACCAATATTAAATTCTGAATCTTTCTACACAGTTTCTTCATCTCTACTGCTAACTACTCAGTAGTTAACTAACTACTGACTTTGATTTTGTCTTTGATTCCTTACCAGGAATCTGTTGTCTTCAAAATAGATAGAATCTGATCATAGCCAGTGCTCATCCAAGTTACCAATATTTCTCATCTAATTTACTTCAACAACCTCCTAAAAGGTTTCTCTCTGTCTGTCCTTGCCCCCCATACCTGTCTGTTTTTAACACAGCAGCCAGAGTGATCCTACTAAAAAGTATGTAAGTAATGTGACTGTTCTGCACAAAACATTCCAACGTTTCCATATTTCACTGAGTTCAGTCCAGTTCTTAGGCGTAGAAGGCCCTATGTGATCCTGGTTTCCTCTCTGCATTACTTCTCTGACCTCATCTCCTATTACTCTTCTGTCTTAGGATTTATCCACTACTTGTTTCCTTTGATGGAACAGTCAGACCTGTCCTAACCAATCAGCTACCACCCCTTCAACCCCCCACCACACACAAGCATACTCCTAACAGCCAGAACAGTGCTTGCTATATAGAAGTTTGTCAGTAAATAATTTTGCAGAGAGCCTGAATGAATGCAGGATCTTGTGAAGCTTATTTTTCCATTGTATTTTCTGATAAATTGTGACTGTCCTGAGATCTGATGTAAATACCACCTAAAATTTTTTCTTTGTTGTTTTTGTCATTGACATATTCTAATTATTGAGGTTCTACTGGCATGGTTTTTATTTATTAAAATGTTCTCATCCTTACTGTAATGTAGCTCTTTTTCTATAATACAGTTTAAATCATTTGAGTTACCATAAGCACAGCACACTCAGACTTCTTGAGCTCTCCATTTTGGTTCAGGCATCATCAGTAAAACAGGAGTAGTGCTATTTGTCATTCTATTGTTAGCTGAGATGATAGTATAACCCCACTGATTTGTTAAGAACAGTCGGTTTCTAAAAGTCTATATATTAACACATTTCAATATAATAGGTACAAAGCGTTTTACGGTTTAGAATAGATTCTTTCCATATATGCAAAAAACAGGAGGAAAATACTATATTTAAAAATCAAATCTTAATGTTTATATTTTTAGAACAGGTTCTCTATCAAAGCAGTTATATATTGTATTATTTTTAAGAGTACTTTCTTAGGGTAGAAACAAGTTACCATTTTCTGATAATCTAGGATATCCTTTAATGTATATTGTTTTTCGACCCTTTGTTGCTTGCCTACTTGATTTTTTTTCATTGTGCAAAACACTGTTGAACTTCAAAATTGTAATAAAGGAAAACAGAAACATAAAAGTATCATTTGAATACCAGAACTAAATAAATAGTTGACATTTCCTCAGCATATTAATGGTTATCAGGATTTGTCCTGTTATCCTCTGAGGCCATGAGAAAGAATGTATGTGATTATTTATTCTTGTATTTTGTGGAACTTAATAGTTTTACTTTACAGGTTTTGATTTTATGGCATAAAGCAAATACCGGTTTTAAAGCAGCATTAATTATGTCTTTTTATTATTGGTGTGGATGCCTGTACAAGTGTTGGTTTTTAACCATCTCCAGCAATACTGAAGTAAAAGAACCATTTTAAAATGAAGTAGTAGAGATTGCATTCTGTATAGCAACCTCTCATGAGACAGTAGTGAAGGAGACTGAGTGTGGATATAGATCTTAGGACTTAAAACATCTCTTTCTGACTCCATTCAATGTAGATTCTGAAAAGCAGCATTTAAAAAAAATCAGAAAATGTGTTTTGTCATCTAATTTTATAGCTTTTTTGTTACCTGGGCAGACAGCTTCCTGTCTGACCTGAAGTAAAACCACCTTCATGAGATTGGAGCTCACTGAGGACATTGACTAAGCAGTGAAGGCAGCTGTTGAGTAACGAAGAACCTGTTGATGGTGCTTTTCCATTGGGTCTGAGCAACTGTAGGGATATTTTAATACACTTGTATTAAGGGAAGGAAAAGTTGTGATCTTTAAATTCTTCCTGGAAGTCACTGTAAGGCCAGGTGTATTTTTTGGATATCATCTTTGCAATTGACCACCAAAAACATTTTCTTACTGGATGATCTGTGGGAGAAGGTGTTGAACTTGGATAATTTTCTTTAGATATTCTGTCCATTGTAAGCATTATTTAACAATAAAGGTATTAGAAGGAAGGTAAATTTTTCTTGCTGAGGATAATAAAACTTAAATTTAAAAATTTTTAATAATTTAAATTTCTATTTCTTCCAGTTAAAGTAGAGATTGTTATTAAGAGTGGAACATTTTTTTGTTAGGACTAGGCTTATAACTTTCACCAAGTTGGCATTGTCAAAACTAGAAGAGAACTTGAACACTGACTTTAAAGATTTAAAACTACTTAATCACCACTAAGTTATAAATAATAAGTTTAGGAGGCAACATAATTCTTGTTTATGTTCTCTTAGCAGAGTCCAGAAGAAAGCAGAAGCAGGTATGGATATGTAGTCATTCATATGTTTTCTGAGCTGAAAAATGGGCACTCAAGAAAAGCTTTGGTCCCAGCTGGGCATTCCTACAGGGAAGCCAGACTCTGTTAGAGTGGCATGATGTGAGGTCATTTCATTCTCACTCGATTCATGCACAGCGCCATCTACCTGAGGTGCTAAGGTACACCTGAGTGGTAACAATCTGGGAGTGATGACATTACTGGATGTTGTAATCCAACTTAAGAAAGGTTTAAGATTTATCAAGCATGTTCAAGAATGTTTCTCTACTGTGGTCCAATGTGGTGTCCATAAAAATGTGGTGTCACTCCAAGAACCTCCACATGTTATGAATATTTGTGTGAAGAAAGTCAGTGGACTCAGAGAGATTCAAGGTGGCAGTGTGAGAGGTGAGATGGAGAACTCCTCCCAAAACCACAAATTGTACAAAAATATAGTTAATTAATACAACTAACCTAAAACAGGATCAAGAAAGAAGACTGAACCAGACTGCATACAGACCTCACAAACAGAGCAGACCTTACAAAACAGGGTAATGTATGAGAGCCTTAATCCTGCAAGACACAAACCCTCCCCAACCCCAGCTCACCGGCAGGAGGAAGAGAAACGGAGGGGGAAGGGTGTGGAAGCTTGGGACTGCTGAACACCTAGCCCTGGAGATCTGCTTTGTGAGCAGAAACGTATATTGTGTGGTGCTCTGGACGTTGGGGAGCTCGAACAGGCGGAGTGCTTGAGAGACTGACATTCCGGCAGTTTGTGGAGGAGGGGATCCACATCTGGCAGCTCTGTGTCAGATGAAAGGCAGGCAGTCTGAGAGGCTTCCTAGCAGGGAGAGGGCTGCTGAAGGGGCGGGGTTTGCATGGCACTTGCTGCACAGGAGAAGGGAGAGCTGGACCAGGTTTTCTGGGTTCGCTCTGCCCAGCTGGTTGGGAACTTTGAGGACCTTCAGGTGCTCAATCCCCCTGGCTGCCTACTCAGCTCCGAGGCCTCACACTGTGTGTGACATGCAGCCTGCTGCACCTTCCTCCTAGCCCGCCGCACTGCTTCACAAACTGGCAGTCACTGTGCTGGCGTCAGGCCAACCAGAGGGAGGCCCTGCCTACAACAGCTGGAGATGCAAAGCACGGAGGCTTATATGTGTGTGCTTGGCCCACTGTTTCTGACAGTGGAGACAGGCGCTGCAGATGGGAATCAGGAAACAGATCTTTCCTCCCACCAGGAACCAGCTCTGCTCCCTTACGACCTCCAACCTCACTAGGGGCTGAGCAGCTCCAGTGACTGAAGGTTCTGCACACTAGTGGGCACCACACAGAAATATGAAATGTCAAAAGAACATGATTCAGACCAAAATCTCACAAACCCCAGAAAAAGGGCCAAATGAAACTGAACTCACCAATTTTCCTGAAAGAGAGTTCAAAATAAAAATTATAACCATGCTTATGGAGGTACAGAAAAAGATTCAAGAACTCAGTAACGAATTTAAGTTGGAGATTCAATCATTAAAAAATTCCATATCTGAAATGAAACATACAATGGAGGGATTTAAAAGCAGATGAGATGTAGTACGGTAAATGGAATAGAAATTAGAGGAGGAATACAAAGAAGCTGAGGCACAGAGAGAAAAAAGAATCTATAAGAATGAAAGAATATTGAGAGAACTGTGTCACCAATCCAAACGGAACAATATTCACATTATAGGCGTACCAGAAGAAGAAGAGAGAGAAAAAGGGATAGAAAGTGTCATTGAGGAGGTAATTGCTTAAAACTTCCTCAATCTGGGGAAGGAGATAGTCTCTCAAGCTGTGGAGGTGCACAGATCTCCCAACACAAGGGACCCAGGGACGACAACATCAAGACGTATAATAATTAAAATGGCCGAGATCAAGGATAAAGACAAACTTTTAAAAGCAGCTAGAGAGAAAAAAAAGATCACATACAAAGGAAAACCCATCAGGCTATCATCAGACTTCTCAACAGAAACCTTACAGGCCAGAAGGGAGTGACATGATATATTTAATGCAATGAAGCAGAAGGGCCTCGAACCAAGAATACTCTACCCGGCAAGGTAATCATTTAAATTTGAAGGAAGGATTAAACAATTTTCAGATAAGCAAAAGCTGAGAGAATTTACCTCCCACAAACCACATCTACAGTGCATTTTGGAGGGACTCCTATAGATGGAAGTATTCCTAAGGCTAAATAAATGTCACCCAAGGGATAGACAAAGAGTACAGAATATGATTCATAACATACAAAGAACGGAGGAGGAAGAAAAAGGAGGGGGAAAAAAAGAACCTTTAGGTTGTGTTTGTAATAGCATACAAAGTGAGTTAAATTAGATTGTTAGATAGTAAGGGAATTACCCTTGAACCTTTGGTAACCACAAATCTAAAGCCTGCAATGGCAATAAGTACATACCTATCGATAATCAACCTAAATGTACATGGTCTGAATGCACCAATCAAAAGACATAGAGTTACTGAATGGATAAAAAGCAAGACTTATCTATATGCTGCCTACAAGAGACTCACTTCAAACCCAAAGACATATACAGACTGAAAGTAAAGGGATGGAAAAAGATATTTCATGCAACTAATAGTGAGAAAAAAGCAGGAGTTACAGTACTTGTATCAGACAAAATAGACTTCAAAACAAAGAAAGTCACAAGAGACAAACAAGGACATTACATAATGATAAAAGGGTCAGTCCAACAAGAGGATATAATTATTATAAATATCAATGCACGCAACACAGGATCACCTACATATGTGAAACAAATACTAACGGAATTAAAGGGGGCAATAGAATACAATGCATTCATTTTAGGAGACTTCAACACACCACTCACTCCAAAGGACAGATCAACCAGACAAAATAAAGAGGCAGAGGCACTGAACAACATATTAGAACAGATGGACCTAACGGACATCTACAGAACACTCCATCCAAAAGCAACAGGATACACATTCTTCTCAAGTGCACATGGAACATTTTCAAATAGATCATAAACTAGGCCACAAAAAGAACCTCAGTAAATTCAAAAAGATTGAAATTGTACCAACCAGCTTCTCAGACTACAAAGGTATGAAACTAGAAATAAATTACACAAAGAAAACAAAAAAGCCCACAAACACATGGAGGCTTAATAACATGCTAGTAAATAATCAATGGATCAATGACCAAATAAAAACAGATCAAGCAATATATGGAGACAAATGACAACAATAATTCACCACGACAAAATCTGTGGGATGCAGCGAAGGCCATGCTAAAAGGGAAATATATTGAAATACAGGCCTACCTCAGGAAAGAAGAACAATCCCAAATGAACAGTCTAAACTCACAATGAAACTAGGAAAGGAAGAACAAATGAGGCCCAAAGTCAGTAGGAGGGACATAATAAAGATTAAAGAAGAAATAAATAAAATTGAGAAGAATGAAACAATGGAAAGAGTCACTGAAAGCAGGAGCTGGTTCTTCAAGAAAATAAACAAAATAGATAAACGCCTAGCCAGAGTTATCAAGAAAAAAAGACAGTCCACACACATAAACAGAATCAGAAATGAGAAAGGAAAAATCACTACAGACACCACAGAAATACAAAGAATTATGAGAGAATACTATGAAAAATTACATGGTAACAAACTGGATAACCTAGAAGAAATGAACAACTTTCTAGAAAAATACAACCTACCGAGGCTGACCCAGGAAGAAACAGAAAATCTGAATAGACCAATTACCAGCAAAGAAATTGAACTGGTAATCAAACACTACCTAAGAACAAAACCCCTGGATCAGATGGTTTCACTGCTGAATTTTATCAAACATTTAGTGAAGACCTAATACCTCTCCTCCTCAAAGTTTTCTAAAAATGTAAAAGAGGACGGAATACTCCCAAACTCTTTCTACAAGGCCAACATCAGTCTAATACCAAAACCAGGCAAAGACACCACAAAAAAAGAAAATTACAGACCAATATCCCTGATGAACATAGATGCAAAAATACACAACAAAATATTAGCAAACCGAATTCAAAAATACATCAAAAAGATCATCCATCATGATCAAGTGGGATTCATCACAGGGATGCAAGGATGGTACAACATTTGAAAATCTATCACCATCATCCACTACATCAACAAAAAGAAGGACAAAAACCACATGATCATCTCCGTAGATGCTGAAAAAGCATTCGACAAAATTCAACATCCATTCATGCTAAAAACTCTCAACAAAATGGGTATAGAGGGCAAGTACCTCAACACAATAAAGGCCATATATGACAAACCCACAGCCAACATTATACTTAACAGCGAGAAGCTGAAAGATTTTCCTTTAAGATCGGGAGCAAGACAAGGATACCCACTCTCCCCACTTTTATTCAACATAGTTCTGGAGGTCCTAGCCATGGCAATCAAACAACACAAAGAAATAAAAGGCATCCATATTGGCAAGGAAGAACTCAAACTGTCCCTGTTTGCAGATGACATGATATTTTACATAAAAAGCCCTAAAGAATCCACTCCAAAACTACTAGATCTAATATCTGAATTCAGCAAAGTTGCAGGATACAAAATTAACACACAGAAATCTGTTGCTTTCCTATACACTAATGATGAACTAACAGAAAGAGAAATCAGAAAAACAATTCCATTCACAATTGCATCAAAAAGAATAAAATACCTAGGAATACACCTAACCACCGAAGTGAAAGACCTATACCCTGAAAACTATAAGACACTCTTAAGGGAAATTAAAGAGGACACTAATAGATGGAAATTCATCCCATGCTCTTGGGTAGGAAGAATTAATATTGTCAAAATGGCCATCCTGCCTAAAGCAATCTACAGATTCAATGCAGTCCCTATCAGAATACCAACAGCATTCTTCAATGAATTAGAGCAAATAATTCTAAAATTCATATGGAACCACAGAAGACTCCAAATAACCAAAGCAATCCTGAGAAGGAAGAATAAAGTGGGGGAAATTATGCTCCCTGACTTCAAGCTCTACTACAAAGTCACAGTTATCACGACAATTTGGTACTGGCACGAGAACAGACCCATAGACCAATGGAACAGAATAGAGAGCCCAGATATAAACCCAATCATATATGGTCAATTAGTATACAATAAAGGAACCATGGTATACAATGGGGAAATGACAGCCTCTTTAACAGCTGGTGTTGGCAAAACTGGACGGCTACATGTAAGAGAATGAAACTGGATTATTGTCTAACCCCATACACAAAAGTAAACTCAAAATAGATCAAAGACCTGAATGTAAGTCATGAAACCATAAAACTCTTAGAAGACAACATAGGTAAAAATCTCCTCAATATAAGCATGAGTGACTTCTTCCTGAACGCATCTCCTCGAGCAAGGGAAACAAAATCAAAAATGAACTCATGGGACTACATCAAACTAAAATGTTCTGTATGGCAAAGGACACCATCAACAGAACAAAAAGGCATCCTACAGTATGGGAGAATACATTTGTAAATGACATATCCGAGAAGGGGTTAACATCCAAAATATATAAAGAACTTACACGCCTCAACACCCAAAAAGGAAATAACCCGATTAAAAAATGGGCGGAGGATATGAAGAGACAGTTCTCCAAAGAAGAAATTCAGATGGTTAAGAGACGCATGAAAAGATGCTCCACATCACTAATCATCAGAGAAATGCAAATTATAACCACAGTGAGATATCACCTCACACCAATAAGGATGGCCACCACCCAAAAGACTAAGAACAACAAATGCTGGTGAGGATGCGGAGAAAGGGGAACCCTCCTACACTGCTGGTGGGAATGTAAGCTAGTTCAACCACTGTGGAAAGCAATATGGAGGTTATTCAAAAAACTAAAAATACAAATACCATTTGACCCAGGAATCCCACTCCTTGGAATTTACCCAAAGAGTACAACCTCTCAGATTCAAAAAGACATATGCATTCCTATGTTTATTGCAGCCCTTTTTACAATAGCCAAGATATGGAAGCAACTGAAGTGTCCATCAGTAGATGAATGGATAGAGAAGAGGCGGTACATATACACAATGGAATACTATTTAGCCATAAGAAGGAAACAAATCCTACCATTTGCAACAACATGGATGGAGCTGGAGGATATTATGTTCAGTGAAATAAGCCAGGCGGAGAAAGACAAGTGCCAAATGATTTCCATCATTTGTGGAGTATAACAACACAACAAAACTGAAGGAACAAAATAGCAGCAGACTCAGAGACTCCAAGAAGGAACTAGTGGTTACTCAATGGAAGGGGTCTGGGAGGGCGGGTGGGGGTGGGTGCAAGAACGGGATTATGGGGTATTATGTTTAGTACACATGGTGTGGGGAATCACGGGGAAAACAGTGAAAAAAAAAACATAGGCAAAAATCTCTTGGACATAAATATAAGCAACTTATTCATGAACATACCTCCCCAGGCCAGGGAAACAAAAGCAAAAATGAACAAGTGGGACTATATCAAACTAAAAAGCTTCTGTACAGCAAAGGACACCATCAATGAACAAAAAGACATCCCACAGTATGGGAGAATATATTCATAAATGACATCCAATAAGGGGTTGACATCCAAATTATATAAAGAGCTCACACAGCTCAACAAACAAAAAGCATATACCCCAATTAAAAAAATGGAAGAGGAGCTAAACAGAAACTTCTCCAAAGAAGAAATTCAGATGGCCAACAGACACATGAAAAGATGCTCCACATTGCTAATCATCAGAGAAATGCAAATTAATACCATAATGAGATATCACCTCACACCAGTTAGTATGGCCACCATCCAAAAGACAAACAACAAGAAATGTTGGTGAGGATGTGGAGAAAGGGATGCCCTCCTCCACTGCTGGTGGGAATGCAAATTAGTTCATCCATTGTTGAAAGCAGTATGGAGGTTCCTCAAAAAACTCAAAATAGAAATACCATTTGACCCAGGAATTCCACTCCTAGGAATTTACCCTAAGAATGCAGCCACTGTTTGAAAAAGACATTTGCACCCCTATGTTTATTGCAGCACTATTTACAATTGCCAAGAAATGGAAACAACGTAAGTGTCCATCAGTAGGTGAATGGATAAAGAAGAAGTGGTACATATACACAATGGAATATTATTCAGCCAGAAAAAAACAAATCCTACCATTTGCAACAACATGGATGGAGCTAGAGGGTATTATGCTCAGTGAAATAAGCCAGGCGGAGAAAGACAAATATCAATGATTTCACTCATCTGTGGAGTATAAGAACAAAGCAAAAACTGAAGGAACAAAACAGCAGCAGACTCACAGAACCCAAGAATGGACTACCAGTTATCAAAGGGAAAGGAACTGGGGAAGATGGGTGGGAAGGGAGGGATAAGGGGGAAAAAGGGGCATTACGATTAGCACACATAATTGGGGGGGCATACAGTTAAGGTAGTATAACACAGAGACGACAAGTAGTGATTCCATATATCTTACTACACACTGATGGACAGTGAGTATAATGGGATATGTGGTGGGGACTTGATAATAGGGGAAGTCTAGTAACCATAATATTGCTCATGTAATTGTACATTAATAATCGCAAAATAACAAAATTTAAAAAAAAGATTAAAAAAAACAGAGTGTGGATATTCGAAAGTTTGGGGCTAAAAAAATCAGCCTACAAAAAAATACATTTCTCTAAACCTGAAATGACCATCTAGGAAACATGAAAACAAGCTGCCATTTTTTAATAACAACAAAAATTAAGTACCCAGGTTTTAGCTTAAAGAAACTAAGTCTTCAATGGAGAAAACATTTTTTAAATCTAATAAAGGACATAGAAGTGACTGATAAAAATAAATGTAGATATCCATAATCACAGGTGAGAGAATCATTATGAGATGCATAAAATAGTATCTCCGTGATTAATCAAATTTATGTAACCGTAATCCAAGTCCAGTTGGACGCAACACACTTATTCTGAAATGTGCAGGAATAAGAAGCAGCTTTGAAAAGAAAGAACTGAGAAAATGTTATGTTACACTACCGACATGAAGATAACTATAAACACCAATAAAAACTACTATGATACTAGTACAGAAACAAACGATCTAATGAGTTCAAGACCTAAGACCCATTCACATATCGGAACTTAATATGTCATAAAAAAGCACCACACACACAAAAAAATTTTCATGTAGGATATAGAAATGTTCTTTTATACACGTTTTAAAATTCCTACTAATGCATTCTTATCATAAAATGGACTTAATGAAATACCATATTCACTAGTAAATGTTTCATAAATCACCCTTTGGGCACAAAATCTTACTTATAAAAATTAGCTCTCCTCGCTGTCTTTTTTGGACAATAAATTAGTACAGTATAAGAAAAAGGTTTTGATTTTCTCTTAATTCCGTCCAGATGAGTAGCTAAGTCTTTAAGTCATTGAATCATGAAGGGTTCTCATGAAATAAACTCACTGGTATGTTTTATTATGTTTAGCAAGTGAGAAAAATTATGTTACCTTTTCACACATCCTTATTTAAGGTAGACTGCCTTATTCTGCAGATTCCTATGAGCAGCAAAATTCTTAATTAGGTAAGAAAATGACCGCACTTAAGGATCAGTAAAGTTTGAGATGTCCATCATAAGAGCACCGTCACTTCCAACGCCAGCTGCAAGCTTGGGGGTTCCCAAGACCACCCTCAGGCCTGATTCTCTGGATTTCATAGAACTTACTGAAAGCTGTTGTATTCACAGTTAACAGTTTATTGCAACAGAAAGATACAGATTAAAATCAGCTAAGGGAAGAGACACAAGGGGCAGTCCAGAAAGTTCCAAGCATAATGCTTCCTAGTGGTCCTTTCCCAGTAAAGTCATCACGCAAACTGTTACCAGCCAAGCAAGCTTTCCCAGGCCCTGATGTACAGAATCTGTCGGGGCCTGGTCACATAGAGTGAGACTACCCACGTTGCTGGCCTTTAATCTCCCACTGGAAGGCGAGCCCAAGGCCCCAAGTAAGCAGACGAACTTACCAGGCAGGGCATCCCAAGGGCTTATTAGAGATCACCCCCAGGAGCCAAGGGCAAAGGCCAGACCTCTCTTTGGGTAAGGTGAATTCTCTGGTACACAGGACCAAACTATGAAATAGTTTGTTTTGTTTGAACTTAAAAAAATACCCTAGAGTACAAAAGAAAAGGTGTTTTTTGAAAAGACGAGGATCTGCCAAAAACTTCCTGCCTGATACTATAATTTCAAGATGAGAAGGTTTAACATAGGGCACTGGGAATGGAGGCATGTGCTTACCTAAACATGGGTTGGGCCACCACTCATGTCACAAAGCAAGAATTGTGCAGGATTCCTATACTTTGAGTTTTGGGGGCTTTTTCTTTTGTTTGTTTGTTTTTCACAATAGGGATTAGGTTGGAAACTTAACTTCAGTTTATATATCAAAAGGGGTAGGTTGTTACAGAATCAATTTAGTGTTTATTCCCCCATGCTGAGTTGTTCCTCAGATTTACTTGTGGTTTGCTCTTTCTAATAGACTTTCAAATTTGTTCTGAGAAACTAAAATTATAAATCAGTTTTCTGGCAAACCAAAGCAGGTCAAAGAGATTGAATTATAGTAATGGTAATATTTCCTGGTAAAAATGTGGCTGTCCTGTTGGGGACAGGAACAGTATCTTTAAAGAATTTGACTCCTGGAAAGGCATAGCACTGAATTGTGGTAGCTGCTCAGGCCGAATTGTCGGAGTAAATGGAAGCGATGATAGTGCTGAAATCTGTAAGGTTAAACATTTCACTCTATTATTCCCCTTCAGCACCCTTTCCAGCAAACACCTCTGCAAGGCAATAAAGCTTTAGCAGTTGAGTCTTCTGATTGTCAGGTAGGAGAAGTACACTTAGATCTTTCATTTGGTTACTACTGCCTTACCATTTATTATGCAGTTCAAAGTTGTAAGAGAGGAAGGTCCCAAAAGAGCACATCCTAAGGACTTCTAACCCTCTGGGGCCCTGAGGCTGCTTTTCTTCAGGATTCCTAGGAAATAACTAATTCAGTTGGTTTCAGGAAGTCATTCAGCAATAATTTGCCACTCCTATGTTTAGTGTTTAGGCTGCATGATACGGATTATGCAATCTCTCTGCCTTCTGAAAAATAGGTTTTAAACTGATAGAGTAAGATCTGCTAAGAACTCAGATTCTATTTGTTGTGCTGGTATTTTGGAAATTAGTTATGGTTAATAGAGAAAAGATCATTAGTGGAGATTAGCCTTAACTGTATTTAAGGTATAAGATGGAATCTGGTATTCAAAAGCTTAAATTCATTTTTTAAGTTTAGAATGATTTAGACAGAGTTCGTTAATGGAAGAAATAAAACTGGCTGTGGAAAAAAGCAGGACCGTCTAGCAGGTAGGTAGAGTACCGGGGCATCTGCAAGGCCTTCAGGAAGTTTGCATTTCATAAGTGGTGATTAGCATAATTTAAGTATTGTAGCAAACGTAGATCATAATTTCAGGAATGAGACTGGGATGTGGTGACAAGGCCAGCAAGTAGAAGTTCACAGCATCAGAATACCTGGCAGCGAAACAAGATCATGGATGCATTATAGCAGTGTTTCTAAACCTTTTCTTCATCATCATCCCTCTCAGGACCCTTTTTAGACATTTTTTTTCCTTAATCATCCACCCCATGAACTATTAATACTATAGTTTATACTGTATGTATGTATATAGCTCCACTTTATACAGGAAAAGAACAAGATTTTTTCACCTCCTGAGAAGTTTTCATCCCCTTAGAGGAGTGGTATCACCCCCACCGAGCATGTGTGTGGGTTAGAGTGATGTAGGGTGAGACTGGACTTTAACTCAGAGGAGGAAAGACCTAGAGATATAATAGAATTTCAAAGATTACCCAAGGTTTGGGGCTACGAAGAGAGGTGAATAAATGGACCGTTCTTTAGCCAAAAGCAGAGCTTAATCAGAGAACTAACACAAAAGCAGAGTAGAAAAAGTGGCCATTGTGCTTAGACTAATTAGAACCAGGGAGGAGGATAGAAGCAGTTAAAAAGCATCTGGTCCTTTGAAGGAATCTGGAGGAAAGTAAGTTGTCTTGATGAGAAGGGAGGTTCGTACTTCTGAACAGTGAGGAGTCAAGCCATAAGTAAAGGGGCTCGGATTCTTATTCCACAGGAGAGTGGGAGAAAAGGGAGGGGAAGACTCCCATCCAGTGGTTTTGATCTCCGAAGATGTGCTGAGGATCTCTGCCTTTGTGGGAAGATAGCAAAACAGGGCTGAGGGCTTTAAGAAAGCGTCAGAAGGATTGAGGATTTTGGTCAGGTTATGGCAGGCAACACCTTTAGAGTTGTAAGTGGTCTGACAGGATGTGAGAGGCTGTGTTGGCGGGCAGCCTGTGTACAGGACTGGGCAGGGAGTCGGGGCTGAGGGGAGACGCTCTCTGGGAGCAGGACTGGTAAAGAGGCCGGAGGTGTGAGAAGGAATGAGCGGATATATGCAGTGGTGAGTTTGGGAGGTGGCTAGAGTCATCCTGGTATCTAAGGGGACGATGTGAATAAAGAAGTGGTTGGAGAGGAAAATGGTGAGAACAGTTAGGGGAATGAGCCCAGCAGCCGTGCAGTAGCTGGTAAGTTGAGAACTTTTTGGAAAAGTTAGGTATTAATAGGCCAGAGATGTGAAAAACAAGACCTAAGCTTTCAAAGGGGAGAAATAGGGTGCCCTCTAGCTTTACAACTCTGAATTCCAAAGCACAAGTTGTTTAAGTTAATATTTTTACCTCTCAAAAATATGGAATAAACTGAAATACTTTTGTAAAATCAAGAACAAATTCTACAAAGTATATACCTTATGGGTTTGTGTGTTAATAATCAATAAAAGTATTAATTGCCTCTGTGTGAACCCTGGAGGGTGGATATTCTTTGGGCTTTACTCAGCAGAGGTTTCTAGCGAGTAGTGGTGAGCACTGAGGGGCTGATACTGGGTTCTTCCTTTCGCTCTGTAGAACAGGCAGTATCCTTAGGACAAATGGACAGACAGATGAAGGCCAGCCCTCAGGGAAACCTGGCCCCAGGGGATGCAGTCTGTATTCATTTTCACTTGCAAGAAGAAAATCCAAGTCAGAAAAAAACAAGTTGTGTGGCAGTGGAAACGAGAAAGGGGAAAAAAAAAAGAACTCTAGACTTAGATTCTTCCTTTTTAAACCTGTTAAGTCAGAGAATGCCAAATTCTCCTGATGTCATTTACAAAAGCCCAGAAAAACAGGGTAATCTGGGGAATGAACAATTTCTGAAACAAGACAGCTCTACTAAGTGAAGAACAGAAAAGCAGAGTGACCACACCAGCATATGGATTGGTGACATTTCTGATCACATGGGACACAGAGGAGCATGTGTGGGGCTGGCTGCACGTGGTGTAGTTTGACAGTGCAGTTTCTCTTTAGAAACCGTGTACCTTGGTACCAGGATCAGGCCTGAAATGGATGGTAGTACATGTGGTGAGAGTCTGGGTACATTTTTGCAAACAGACTAAAGGGTGGTTTTGTTTCGTTGTCCCTGATGAGCAGACCTCGGTATCAAGGTGGTAAAAAGTTTTCAGCTCAAAGTGAAAGTGATTCTTTCTATCTGTAGTCATTCTTTGTTCACTGTGTCAATAAAGGGTAATATATACTTAAAATTTCCCACATGGTATTCCATCATCAAATACAATTGAAAATCAAAATCCTATTTCTATATTTGCTGATTTAGGACCCTAACTGAAGAACATTGATAATCATAAAGAGTATCCACACTTATGTTAAAAGGGAGGGCCTTCTGAAAAAAACACAGAGGGATAAGTTTATTTGACCTGAAATGTGCAAGGCAATCATGTAGCACACTGACTAGGGAGGGACACCTGGAAGAGCATTGTAAAGAGTCTGAGGATAAACAAGGTGATCACCTGTTTAACTTTTTGGGTGTCATTCTCTTCTGCTCATCTGTTCTGTTCTGCTCTTGCAGTAAAGAGTAAAGGTGTGAAGGCCCTGCAGAGGGAAGCCTTATTACCCTGTACGTTAGTTTAGGGAAACTGCCAGTTCCTAGTCCTTTTACCGGCCTCTACAGTGGGTTCCTACCTCCTTCACTTTAGCAATGAAGCCTGAGAATGGATCTGACCTGAATCAAATGTTTTTCCTTGGTATAAATTTGTCCCATTTGTTGGAGACTTCGGACTAATTGTTATCTGTAGGGACACAGTCTCTGCCTCATTGAGAGCATAGCTAATTGTTTGGGCCGTAAGTAGAGAAAGCAGATAAATATGAATAGTAGTCTCCTGCAGGGAAAGCATTTCTGAATCAACTCATATTTTAATGTTATTTTTTATGAAATTGTAACATTTAACATACAATTTTTCTTTCTTCTCACTTCCAGAGTGTCAACTCCTATTTTGTCCTGTTTTCAGAAGGTTCCTGTGAAAGGAATTGAAAGAGCTTGGGAAACAAACACGTCTTCTTTGCCTTTCTCCCTTGCAGGTCCCAGCAGGGATGGCACAATCAGCGAGGACACCATCCGGGCCTCTCTCATCTCAGCCGTCAGTGACAAACTGAGGTGGCGGATGAAGGAGGAAATGGATCGTGCCCAGGCCGAGCTGAACGCCTTGAAACGAACAGAGGAAGACCTGAAAAAAGGCCACCAGAAACTGGAAGAGATGGTTGCCCGTTTAGATCAAGAAGTAGTAAGTAACTCACTGCAGAGCTGCAATTTTTTGATACAGACCTTGGTCACCATTGTGAGCATAGTAAGAATTCAGAAAATTACACATGTAGTTAAACATTTGAATATAGCTTCTCTCTAGCTTTGTTAAAAACCGAGCCTGTGTCTCAAAGTCGGTCTTAGACTCGGAGGAGGGTGGACCGAGTGCAGTTCTACTTGCACGTTTGCCCAAAGGAGGACTGTTTGGGTGCTTGATGCTGCCAGACAGATAGAAAATAAAAATTTTAGAGCGTTCTAAGCCCTGATAAAGATCTGTAGACTTAAGGGTTAGTTCTTAAAATTTTGTTTCCAGATGTTGTCTGCACTGTAAAGAACCTTCACTGAGTCCTTCTAATTTAACAATCTGTAGTATATGCAACCTTTAGCTCTCAATAAGCATTTCCATATTTTTATGAGACTGCTGTGTCCTGAGGAGTCCCTGTAAGTCAGCTGTGACTTTTTTGTGTAATGATACAAAATCACTATCATAATTTGAGTGCCAACTTCACTCTCCACTTTCATTTCCATGAAGGAGAATTTATTCCAATGAATGTGTAATTTTGATGAAAGGAGAGTAGATATTGGATGTTTGAGGGCTTTGGGGAAAGTGACTTGTTTGTACAAATTAGTCTTACAAAATGGTTCCAGAGTGTAAGGTGAGCTTCACAGTAGCCACCTACTTTCAGAAGTTCAGCACAGTGACACCAGCATAATTCAGAGCCTGCAGCCGCTGCCTGCAATGGCTTGTGACTAAAGTCCAAGTGTTTGGGGTCCTGAGTGTTGAATCCTCTGTTAAGGCTGAGGAAAGTTATTCCTCTGTGGCAGATATCCACTTATCAGGAAGAAAAGCCTCGTTCATGATTTTCATGTAAGAAACTTGCTGGAAAACATCTGATGGCATAGTTTGCAATGTCATTTGTCAATGATCAGGGACAAACATCACTGAAAGTGCTCCGCCCCTGGTATTTCCGACATCATCCTGTCTCACTCAGTATATTAGACCCCGTCTTTTCCTCTACCTTTGACCAGTGTGTTATTTGAAACATTAATCTTATCCATGAGTTGTTTAAACATTGCTTTTTTATTAGCAAGTCTGTGTCTGAAGTTGAGAGGTAGATGTCTGACAAGCAGATAATTATGTACCATGAGTGTAAAGTCATCATGCTTGGACTGTTCTGTTTTCAGGCTGAGGTTGATAAAAACATAGAACTTTTGAGAAAGAAGGATGAAGAACTCAGTTCTGCTCTGGAGAAAATGGAAAATCAATCTGAAAACAATGATATTGATGAAGTTATCATTCCCACAGCCCCGCTATACAAACAGATCCTAAATCTGTATGCCGAGGAAAATGCTATTGAAGACACTATATTTTACCTGGGAGAAGCCTTGAGGCGGGGAGTAATAGACCTGGATGTCTTCCTGAAGGTATGTCTTCCTCACTCTGCTTTCCAGCACTTTGGAACTTGTATTTTTAGAGTCATTGACCTTGAAAACCACAAACCATGGGTGTTTCTCTGTAGGGCTGGTTAAGATTTCCTGTCTCCCCAAAAGAGCAAATGAGATACCTGGCTGTGAGCAGGGTCCTCTCACCTGTAGAGGGCTGAGGATCTGCCTGACTAGGGGAAGAAAAGTGGGCTAGTGGCTGCAGTTTCCAACCTTGCCTAAGCAGCACCCGGCCAAGTGCATTCTGCCTTCCTGCTGTGCCTGCGTAGGTCAGGAGGTGCCATCAGATTTCGGTTGGTTCCTTCAGGGTATACCATCTAAAGTGAAATCATTGCCCCACCTATGTTTGTTTTGTTTTTTTCCTGTTAATTTTCTTAGAGTTGAATAATTTTAGGCCTGTTTTCCCAGATCAGTCAGCCCTGCGAAGTGCTGGTTCTAGAGCCCTTCTGAGTGAAGGTTGCTTCAGGTTTAATGCTATAATACAGACAAGAAGATGCAGTAAGCCGTTTTGGCAGCTGTTCTCTGCTGGGTCATAAAGAGCATGGTTTTAGCCATAATAGCCACTCTTGTGGAGATTTGATCCAGGTGCTTTGTTGTACATGTGAGGCTAGTTGGGTTACTTGCAGATTCTGTCTATGTCACTGAGTGGCCAAACTGCTCCTGGGCCTGGGGCAGGCACATGATTAGCTGGATATAGAGACCCGAGAGAAGACTCCCTTTCTATGCACTCTTCCCTGCTTGGGTGGCATAGCTTAGGGAAAGATGTACATGGAGAAACAAGCGAGGTATGCTATTTGCCAGGCACTGGACGAAAGCTGGCTTGTGCTCCTCGTTCCTGCTCTTCTAGCCAAGTGGGGACATCATAGTTGCCAAAGTTTTTGTAACTTCTGTTAGGATCACAGTACAAGTTTCTCTGGCACCTTGGTTTTCTCAAGGTGTGGCTCAAATTCCTAAGCCAGGTCCTGCCATGTGGTACTTTCCCTGTGCAGTAAGTCCTTAGAGTCTCAGAAACTACTTGCCTTACACAGTCTGCCAGCACAGACCTAGTGGAGTTTAAAGGCCACACGTAATGAAGTATTGGTTTCCAAAGAAGGTTGTGATGTAACAAGTTTAGTGTTCTTACATCCCATCTAGGTTACAAACTGTGATACTTCGTGCGTGGGTCAAAGCCATTCTAAACTGTTGAAACTTTTCCCCCCTCCCAGCATGTACGGCTTCTGTCCCGTAAACAGTTCCAGCTGAGGGCACTAATGCAAAAAGCAAGAAAGACTGCCGGTCTCAGTGACCTCTACTGACTTCTCTGATACCAGCTGGAGATTGAGCTCTTCATAAGCATTCTTTTCTTCTTTTCCTTTCTCTTATCAGTAGGTGCCCAAAATAAGTTATTGCGGTTTACCATTCAAGTGTAAAATATTTTGAATCAATAATATATTTTCTGTTTTCTTTTGGTAAAGACTGGCTTTTATTAATGCACTTTCTATCCTCTGTAAACTCTTTTTGTGCTGAATGTTGGAACTGACTATGCTAAATAAAATTTGTTGCATAACTTTTCTCTTCTCATTGAACATCTTTAGGAAAAATCCATGAAACTTTTAAGAAACCCAGTTTTTAATTTAGCAAACAAAGCATAATATCTACTGTAAGTTGAAGTTTAGCATATTTATTATGTAGCAGTATAAAGTGAATTCTATTTAATATGGAATATGCAACATAGAAATTTAAATTTTGAAATATTTGAAATTGATGGACTTTTTCTGTGAAAGGTACTGACTGGGTGGTACCTGCCTCCCAATCCCTGCCTAGATTTGTTTCCTTTTTTTGGCCTAACTGAACTACAACTGCATCAACCTGTATTAGGTTTTACTTGTATTAGGTCTGTGATACCATTCTGTCCTTCATTGATTCCATAGGGCCTTGAAAACAGACTTAAAAATTACTCCTTTTTCTTTCTTCTATCAAAGGTCTGTTATATGAAAATGACAGTTGAGAATTCAACAGATTTGCAGTATGAATTATGGCAGAAAACTAGGCCACCAAGACAGAGAACAATTTAAAACATGATTGAACAGACATAATTACTGTTCAGATCATTAACCATCTTTTCATATAGGCCCAGCCTCTTGCCATGGTTTCTGGGACCCGCCTCCTTTTCCTGTCACCTTATCCTCAAACTACTTCCTATCAGGGAACCACTTCAAAATTCCTATCACTTTATTCCCAGTGATTTAGTCCCATGTTTCTTTAATCCCTCCTATTCATACTAGCAGAGATTTAACTGGGCCCCAACTTCCCCTCCCCAGGAGACTGACTGCTAATACTTTTGTGACTAGAGCTGTTAGAGAACAACTCAGAGTTAAGCAAGACCTTCTGATGGTGGTCCCCAATGTTACTAGATATTTGTAGAGTTAAAGATGCAAAAAGACTTACTTTTATCTAATTGAATTTAATAAATACCACACTAGGCCAGAAGAAAGATCTGTAAAGCCAGGTTTCTCCCTCTATTCCATCCCACCCCCATTTCTCCAGCTCTCTCTTTAATAGAAAGAGAGGTGCTTTCACAAGATCAACGTAAAAATTTCATTTTCCCTAATAAATGCTCTTTATCCCTATTTTATGTTAAACACTTTTTCAAACATGAACATCCTGCCTTACTTATGATGGAAATGGTGTCTTCTACGAAGATTCTTCAAAATAACTCCATTAAAACAGCCATGCCAAGAAGTATATCCTTTCTTTTTCTTTTTAATCATCTCATAGCCACTGTGGAATTAGAAGAAATCATGAACATAGAAAATACTTGTCACTGAACATCCATTGTGTGGTGACCTATGTGACAGTGCCACAGACTGAAATGTTCCCATCAATAATTTCTCCTAGAAATTTCTCAGGAGTTGGCAATTAAGGTCAATAGAGTTATAAGGTTAAGTACAGAGATACAGAAATTAATATGAAATCAATTTTACCTAACAGTAAATGACTATATAGCAACAGACTAAAAGAATATTGTCCGTCGAGTGAGTGCCTACAATGGGGTGTACTGAGAGTTAACAATGAGTAAGACAGACTTGGTCTCTGACTGTTTAAAAACATATAATCTGGTGAATATGGTCACAAAAAATAAAGTGTTATGAAAGAAAAGTATGGGAATATGACAACATTTACTTAAGGGATCTAATCTCATCTCTCTGGCAGAATTCATGTTTACAGGTAACTTCCAAAGTACTAAAAATGAAAAGTTAACATATTACCTGGCAAGTACTACTTTCCCAATGCTCAGGATCTGTATCAGTTTCTATATCTGAGTTCAGATCCTTTAGAAGGACCCCAGCAATGTTAACTCCACTCTACATAGGAACTAAGAAATAACAAAAAAAAAAACATTTATTACATGGTATTATATGACAGGATACTTTTTTAAACCTTTGAAAAATTGTTAAAATTGCCCTGAGTGGTTTTCAACTACGAGTATTTAACAGGCCTATTAAAATATCCAGATGTTTAAATCCTACCCCAGATCTGCTATATCAAAATCCTCAGGGATGAGTCCCACAATTATATCATCTTGGCAGAGATTCTCTAAATGAGGAAGTGACAGTTTTAAACTTTTACTATAGGTAAGTTTTAACTTTTATCATTTCAACTCCTTTTCCATAGGCAGCACCATCATCATACCACCCTCCTCTCCCTTTAATTTTCTCTAGTTAATATGAAGAACTCATGTTACTTCAATTGAATTTCTGACCTAGAGTGTCCCAAGATAAATATAAACTATATCTATTAAACATAAGCCAACTATAAACTAAATATAAACTGTACCACTAAATACAACTGCTATAAATGTTACTTAGTACTGTATTAAGGAAGCCTTATAATATTAACCATCCATATGTAAGATTATAGTAACCTTTTTTCAAATTTGTATTTCTGATAGATTTTATTTAAAAAGAGTGCTAAAAATTAAAACTACTAAAAAGGCCTCAAGTGAAATAAAAGTAATTTCTCCCCACCCAGAAGTATCTTACTTTATGATTAAATACCTAAATGATCAATATGGTCTAAATACATTTCAGAGAGTGCACAGCTCCATGGTAGGCTCACCACCTGAGTCTCCATCTCTCCAAGGACCAGCCCATGACAGCTCTCAAAGTGGATACCCAGTCAAGAAATGGAAATGGGCAGTGTCCGGTCTTCAGCCACTCCCAATAACATGGTTTCTGGGATATGCACTCAACTTTGAGGCTACATAAGTTAAGATATACACTGAGAAGAAAACATTCATGTCAGAAAAAGTTCTCACTGTAGCTCCAGGAAGACAAGGGGAAGGGTAGGTTGGGGGGAAAGGGTTTTATTGCTCAAGGCTCAGTCTCTCAGTTGGCGCTTTCTGCCCCGTTGTTCAGCTTTACTACACTGCCCAGCTCCCTCTGTCACTGCTGCAGCAGTGTGTGCTGACTTGCCCCACCCACTCCTGGGGGGAACTCCATGGGCAGGTCCCTGGTGACTGGTGGGCACCAGACCAATTATGTACCCAGAATGGAGGCGAGAAGAGAATAGCCATTTTCTCTCCACTCTTTGCATTGGCTGTGGCCCTGCCCTTGTCCATTGACATGCAGATAGGCTCTTATCCACACACCACTATGAAAGCCTGCCGAAATGGGTGAAAACTTCCATTCACTCCACATCATCTAAAATGATGACTTTTTTTGGTTTATCTAAATTAAAACTGGTATCTAATTTGGGGGGGGGGGAACACTCTATCCAACTCCAGCTTTACCACAATTCCAACAATACCTACCAATAGAAATCATGAAGAATTTTTGTTGCTACTTTGCATAGCCTATTATACAGAAACAGTTTACTCCATAAAAAATTTTGAGATAAATATACTCCCTTATCAAGTCCTCTAACTGACAGTCTTAGAGAATAACCTATTTAGAGCAAAAAGTTTAGTTGAGAACAGAAAAAAACAAGTATAGATAGAATTGTCAGGCAAAACACAATTAGGCCTTAGTCCCAGTAGGCAAAGAAAAATTTCTGGCATAGTCTGATATTTTGGGTATGTGAACTATTTTAAAATATTAGCCTTATTGGAAATATCTTCTTAGTGAATTTAAAAAGTGGTTAACTTAGCCAAAAGAAGGTAAGTGTAGCTATAGTAAGACTAAACAAAACAGAATTTTCAACAATAAAAAAGTATTAACGGATAGAGTTACATGAAATATCCCAACAATATATTATATTCGTGAACTTAGATGCAATAAAATAGCCTCAAAATATAAGAAGAACTGGGAATTGCAAGGTGGATTTGACTCATGACCAGATTGGACAATTGTAATATATCATAAATTGATGTCAGTAATTTAAAATTAGTAAAACTAAACAAAATTAGTGTGTGATTGGATACAGAAAGATCATGGCCCAGAGAGTTCATTTTTTACGCAAATCCATTTGGAACATTCACAAACCCTATTAAGCCACAAAGTAAGCCTGAACAGATTTCAGAGTTGATATTCAGCTACCCACATTTCTCTGACATCAACTCAACTGAGTTAGAATCAACCACAATAGAACAGATTTTAGAATGTTTCAAAGCTAAGAATATACTCTTACATGATTCATGGAGTTAAAGAGGATCTAAAACTAGGAATTACATAACTGATTGACAATAGAGTACCACAGAACCAAAAAAAGTATTGGCAAATTTATATTCTTAAATGCATTTTTAAAACAAGGTTTTAAAAAATCTGAGCTATTAGTCACAAGGAAAAGGAAAAGCGTTGAAAGTGGAAAGGTTTAAAAATAAAACAAAGCTAATTTTGAGGGGAGGGGAAATAATAAAATGAGAAAACTAGCAACAGTAGGAGAAAAAAGGACAACATTCCAAACAAATAATATTAGGAAACAGGAAGGAAAGGTAACCACAAATATAGTAGAGCTTTAAAAAGTCATAAGATAGGAAATACATGTGAGTACATTAAAAAATTTGGACGAAATGGATAACTCTAGAAAACTTCCTAAAGTTACATAAGAAAAAATAGAAATTTTTAATAAATACGCATTACTGAACTATCAAAAATCCCCTAGCCATTTCAAATTGTTTCACAGACAAGTTTTATCAAAAATTTAAGGAACAGTTCATTCTTATTTCATGCAACTGGTTTATTAGGTAACAGGAAAAAAGATTTTTGTGGGGATGGTAAAACCCCGATACCAAAAGTGGGGAAAGACCACATGAAAAATAATAAGCCCATATCACTTATTTACATAGATGCACAGATACTAAATAAAGTATTAGCAAATATAACTTAAGTGGTCTGCCTGAAAAATACTTCATGACCAAGTAGGGTTTAGCCCAGAAATCCAAAGATGATCCAATATCAGAAAATCTGTTAATACATTATACCACATGTGAAAAAGACATATGGTCATTGGATTGTTGTAGAAAAACCTGATGAAGTTATAAATCTACTCAGGGCTTAAAAAATAAAACAATCTTGGAAAAGAAGGAAACTTCCTTCTCTCCAAAAAGGCATCAAAATCCAAAACATACATCATACATAATGAAAAATTAATGTTTTCATTAGGAACAAGACAAGGATACCCACTATCACTGTTTCTATTTAACAACGCCCTGGAGATCCTCCAGCTCATGCATTAGGACAGGAAAAAAATAATGGTCTTAAGAATAGACAAATATCCTTATTTGGTAGAATTTTCTAATAGAAAATGTTTGGTAATCTATAAACGAAATTAACAGAGATGTGGGACACCACAAAACAAACTACTATATGCATTATGGTAGTACCAAGAGCAGAGAGAAAGGAGCAGAAAAATTATTTCAGGAAATAATGGCTGAAACTTCCCAGAAATGAATAACATTTATCTCCACATCGAAGAAGCTTAAGGAACTCCAAGTAGGATAAACTGAGATATTCACTTAGACATGATAGTCAAACTGTCAAAAGCCAAAGAGAAAATATTGGAAATAGCATGCGAAAACAGACTTACTGCATAAACCAAAATAAGTTAACACCTGACTTCTAATGTGAAACAATGGAAACCAGAAGATTGTTGAATGATATTCAAAGTGCTGGAAGAGAAACTCAACCAAGGATTTTATATCCAGCAAATCTATATTGCAAAAATGAAGGCAAACTAAAGACATTCCCAAGTAAACAAAGACTGAGAATTTATTGTTAGCAGTAAATCTGCCTAACAACAAATAAAGGGAGTTCTTCAGGCTGCAGAGTGACACCTGCCAGCAATTCAAATCAACATGAAGAAGTAAAGAACCCTTGGGAACAGTGATTATGTAGCAACTATAAAAGACAGTATAACTTATACACACATTTTTATATTATATATTTTATGTATATATATGTATAAATATATAAAAATGTGTTTACATATACATCTATATTGAAAATACAATTGCAAAAAATGGTATAAAATTTAATTGTCCTACAAGATACAGAGATACAATCTATTTGCCAATAAAACCCAGGGGAAGGAGAAGGGAAAGAAGCTAGAGCAAGGAAGTGACACCAGAAAAATCTAGGTGAAGAAATGAATACGAGAAATGAAAAATAGAGTTAATATAAAAAACCTTGTGAACATATTTTCCTACTTTCTCCTCTTAGCTTCTATAAAAAGATTGCATAAGGCAGTAATTACAAAACGACTGAATTTGTCATATATGTAGATATACAACAGTAGCACAAAGCTACTTGAGGGAGTGATACTATAGTATAGTATAGATATAATCAAGCAAAGTTTCTCTATTTCGTGTGTGTGTATTGTTCAATAGCTGTGAGGACACTGCTGATGAAGGCATTATAATTGGTGGCACAGAATAAGTTGTTAGGAATTCGTATGATACCAGGAGCAGCAGCTGACAACAGCTGATGCTCTTAGCACCTTAAAGATACTTAATGTCATCTAGATAGGAAACCCAGGGCCAGTCCTTTAAGTCCAATAAGTCATGCCAGGATTAAAGGCTATAAGGTAAGGTAGCTGGAATAAATTTATAGGTAGTCCATTAATAAAAGCAAAGCATAACTCCAAGAGTTGATGATAATTTACTAAAATATGGTGGGTTCAGATTCAGGTAATATTCTTAGGGGTCAAAATCTTTTTAGTCCTGTGTCTAGCCATTAAACTGGAGACTAACTTTTTCAGCTACATAAATTCTAACAAACACGAAAACTAACCTAACAAGAATAAGGAAGTAAGGGAAATAAAGATAGAGACTAGGAAATGGGAGAGAGACTTCAAGAAAAAAGATTATTGTATTTGGTACTAGTACCAATAAAGGGAAAAGATTAATTGTATTTGGCATCTACAACAACTGACAGGTTTCAGAAAAACACTTTTTCTAACACTTATTTCAGTTTTTAAATGTGTGACCTGAATTTCCTAGTCAAGAGGTACCTCATACTGTTATCACATGAATGAAAGTGAAATGACAACATGCTTTCACAGGCACGTTTTAAACACATATACCATCATATAAAATAGAAAACAAGTAGCCCCTCTGGGTGGAACAAGTAGGAAAGGGCACGTTTTTCTCTGGGCTAAGCCAGCAGGGGCTGGAGAGGGCCTCCACTTACCCTGTTAAACTGGACACAATCTGCACATATTTAATGGCCTTGCCTCCAACCGAGGAAAACTTGGTTGACAGTCAGGCACAATGTACATAACTTACTTTTAATAAGATGCTGATTGCACAGGCGGTACCACCCCATCCAGTCCCCACAATGGAGATTTTTATGGTGATGAGCTGCCTCCTCTGAAATGAAATTATTAGTAAGTTCACACTTGACAGTCACTATTGAAAATCGAATAGAAACAGAAAAAAGTCACATCCAGATTGGGAACCGGTCTCCGGTGAGACGGAAGCACAAACTGAGCTGCTGAACCCCACTGGGGAAGGGGGTGCCGCAAACACAGCAGAGAATGACAAGTGACTGGCAAGGCAGCCGGCTAGTGGCCAGCAGCCCAGCGCCCAGGAGGCACGCCAAGGGGATGAGGACGGGGTCGGCGGGTGGAGTTGAGAGGGGCTGCAGGAAGAAGCCCACCACTCGCCCCTACTACCAGGATGGCTCTCACCCCTCCCCGCCCTGTTCTCCACCTCCGCAGCTCTCAGCTCCAAGGGCCTGGCCCTGCGTCCAGGTGCCTGAAACCTCGTGCCCAGGGGCCGAGGACTGCCCGGTGCGCGGTACCTCCTGCCACACTCACGGGTGAAGAAGGCCCAGGCATCATCCCTGGGCGGGACGCAAAAGGGGCAAAAACCATTCGCTCCCGCGTGGCCCACTCTCCAGCTCGTACGCAGGACTCCTGTGGCCCAGTTCATGGCTGCTCGCTCAACAAGTAGAGGAAGCAAACGGGGAAAGCGGCAGGAACGCTGGTTGGGGCTCTAGGGAGGGAAACCGTGTATTGGGGCTGCGCAAGGCCGCCCGCAGCTGGTGCCGGCGTCGCGGGAGCCTAGCACACGTGGCGAGGCTCGCTGCCAAGAGGCCGTCCCAGCCGCACTGCACCTGCGCCCTCCGCTCACCTGCGCGCCCGCGGAGGGCCGAGGTGTGTGCCGCTGGCTGGCTGCGGGAGGCTGCGGGAGTGCCGGGCACGCGAGGCGCTGCAAGTGCACTGAGCTAGAGGGCCTCAGCTATCGAACCGAGCACTTCGTGCCCAGCACTCATTCCCGAGAGAGTCCAAGTAAATTTATTCCTAACTAAACCTTGTGTGGGTACGTCCAATAAGGGCTTTTTGCCTCTTGGCTGGAAATTTTTCGCCAGGGCTGTAGGAGAAAGAGACCTTAGGACTACTTTGACCACCACCGATGTGAGCTGAAGTAGAAAAAATTTTAAGGGGATCCCCTCTCTGCAAACAATTTTAAAATAAGCTATGAAACCCTAAGAACTGAATCACTGCGGTGCTGATAATCATTTCTACAAGTGGAAAGGAAAGTTCAGCTCAGTATTTATGGAGTCGTCAAATGTAGAATCCAAAATTACCTTTCATCCCTTAGTGTGGGATAAACCAGCATTTCCACTCTTCTTCCACTAAGTTCTACTGAACTGTTTTCTAACTCATTTTTGAATCATAATATATATCTGACAAATTCTTTTATAAAATATAGAGCAGTTCTTCAAACTTTTTTTATTCTCTCTCCCTCAAGGGCCTTTTTGGGATATTTTCTTCTAATCGTTCAGCTCCACACCCCACCTCCAGGTGATATTAAATATAAGGAATAAGATTTTGTCTGATAGGGCTGAGATTTGGAGAGCCAAAGCCTTACAATAGCTAATTTTTTTTTCACCTGCCCAAGAACCAGTTGTCCCTCTCTTGGGAGTGATACTGCCCCCACTGGAAATATATTATGTAAAGCAGTTTTCCTTCCTAGACTATACCCTGTAGAAACTATATTTTGCAGCCTTTCAATCTCTGCAAAGATTTCCTAAAAAGAAGTTTTAATTTGGGGTACAATGAACAGTTTTTTTAAAGGCAAAATTCACCGAAGACGCTCCTTTCCTCCCAAACAAAACCCTCACTCATGAATTTTGTGCATTCAAGAGAAGAGTTGGAAAAAAAGGAAGAACAAAATAATGAGAAACTAATTACGTTCAGCAGGAGATAACTAGAATGAAAGCTGCTAAGACAGCAAGACGGTGTGAGCCATGGGTCTCTGACGAATGCGTGTGCCTCCCCTAGAGCTACCTAAGTCCTCAGGGCTGGTGTATCAGTCTTCTAATTTGTCTCATGGGTACTGACCTAGTCTGAGTTGTAAATTACATTGGTCCTAATTTCTTAGTTTCGGTTTCATTGTACATTTACTATAGCTGCTTTAAATTCTTTGTGGAATCAAGGAAATATTATATATATTTATAGATTTATAAATTAGTAGAAGAGGCACATGCACTCCTACCTTGAACACCAAAGAGGAGCTAACAATTGACTTTTATCAAACATTCATCAATAATTAAGTAGTTGAGGTACCATAAATACTGAGAGACAGTAGAGGGCAGAAATGATGTCATATTGACCTCATAACTATAACAGCAAGCATAGAGGTAGTTTGCTGAATGAATGACCTGGAGGATGGTATAAGCTCCCTGTGTGGTATTTCAAAGGAAACACCAAATCAACTATTTGAATTTATATAAATTGGTACATTACTTGCAGGGTTGTTGAGATATTTCATTTGATTTTTTTATACCATAAAATTATATTTCTGTTTTCTTTCTGATATACATGGTCTTAAAAATAAGTATTTAGTAAAGGTTATACATAGACACATAAAGCTAATGAAGCAATATGAAATGCTTGTGCCCTAATGGAATAAAGCACAAGATGAAATTTCAATACTAGAAAAAGGCCTGGTTGTTTTGTGAGAAGAATCATAAGTCCTACACTAACAAATGGAAATGCATCCCATGCTCTTGGCTAGGTAGAATAAATATTGTCAAAATGACTATACTACCTAAAGCAATCTACAGATTCAATGTAATCCCTATCAAACTACCAACAGCTTTCTTCAATGAACTGGAACAAATAATTCTAAAATTCATATGGAACCACAAAAGACCCTGAAGAGCCAAAGCAATCCTGAGAAGGAGGAATAAAACAGGGGGAATTACGCTCCCTGACTTCAAGCTCTACTACAAAGCCACAGTAATCAAGACAATTTGGTATTGGCACAAAAACAGACCCACAGACCAGTGGAACAGAATAGAAAATCCAAACATTAACCCAAACATATACAGTCAATTAATATTTGATAAAGGAGCCTTGGATATACAATGGGAGATGACAGCCTCTTCAGCAGCTGGTGTTGGAAAAACTGGACAGCTACATGTAAGAGAATGAAACTGGACTACTGTCTAGTCCCATACACAAAGGTAAACTCAAGGTGGATCAAAGACCTGAATGTAAGTCATGAAACCATAAAACTCTTAGAAAAAAACATAGGCAAAAATCTCTTGGACATAAACATGAGCAACTTCTTCATGAACATATCTCCCCGGGCAAGGGAAACAAAAGCAAAAATGAACAAGTGGGACTATATCAAGCTGAAAAGCTTCTGTACAGCAAAGGACACCATCAGTAGAACAAAAAGACATCCTACAGTATGGGAGAATATATTCATAAAAAACGTATCTGATAAAGGGTTGACATCCAAAATATATAAAGAACTCATGCACCTTAACAAACAGAAAGCAAATAATCCAATTAAGAAATGGGCAGAGGACATGAATAGACACTTCTCCAAAGAAGAAATTCAGATGGCCAACAGGCACATGAAAAGATGCTCCACATCGCTAATCATCAGAGAAATGCAGATTAAAACCACAATGAGATATCACCTCACACCAGTGAGGATGGCCAACATCCAAAACACAAACAACAACAAATGTTGGCGAGGATGTGGAGAAAAGGGAACCCTCCTACACTGCTGGTGGGACTGCAAATTAGTTCAACCATTGTGGAAAGCAGTATGGAGGTTCCTCAAAAAACTCAAAATAGAAATACCATTTGACCCAGGTATTCCACTCCTAGGAATTTACCCTAAGAATGCAGCAGCCCAGTTTGAAAAGACAGATGCACCCCTATGTTTATTGCAGCACTATTTACAATAGCCAAGAAATGGAAGCAACCTAAGTGTCCATCAGTAGATGAATGGATAAAGAAGAGGTGGTACATATACACAATGGAATATTATTCAGCCATAAGAAGAAAACAAATCCTACCATTTGCAACAACATGGATGGAGCTAGAGGGTATTATGCTCAGTGAAATAAGCCAAGCCGAAAAAGACAAGTATCAAATGATTTCACTCATATGTGGAGTATAAGAACAAAGAAAAAATACTGAAGGAACAAAACAGCAGCAGACTCACAGAACCCAAGAACGGACTAATAGTTACCAAAGGGAAAGGGACTGGGGAAAATGGGTGGGAAGGGAGGGATAAGAGGGAAAAAGGGGCATTACGATTAGCAGATGTAATGTTGGGGGGCACGGGGAGGGCTGTACAACTCAGAGAAGACAAGTAGTGATTCTATAGCATCTCACTACGCTGATGGACAGTGACTGTAATGGGGTTGGTGGGGGGGACCTGATGAAGGGGTAGTTCAATAACCATAATATTGCACATGTAATTGTAGATTAATGATAATAAAATAAATTATATTAAAAAAAGAATCATAAGTCCTATATTACAATGGATTGTTATACATATTCAACTAAAAGTGAAGTCAAATCTTATGTATATGACATACCTCAGAAGTATGACTTACATCTGTACAGATTATCATTAGAATAGAGCTCTAAGAGTCATAGGAGAAATCTCTACCATTTCCTTTTTTTCTCTAGCTTTGAGAGATCGAAGCTATATCATAGGTCTCCAATTTTTTATTTATTACAGATCTGATGAAAATACTTTCAAAATGTAAAATATACATTCTGCTATCTTTGGTTCTACAAAATAGTAGATCATTAAATGGTTTAAAATATCAGGTCTTTCTGGATATCCCAAAGTGTGTTTGCACTCTTCTTAAAAAGGGCCTCCTCCTCAGAATTCAAGTTAACTTTCACCACATCTGAGACACCATTTTTCCCCAAGACACAAGGGATACTGAGAAAGATTTCTTCTTTTATTCCATATAAGCCCTAAAAAGCAAAATTAGATTATTGTTTAGAAAGCAGATATGGAAAAGCAGCTAAACAAGAGAGCTTCAGAGTAAGACTATACCAGAGAGACTGTACGGCTCAGTAACAATCCCCCTGTCAACAAGAGCATCCTAGGTCCGATGACCACGGCGAACTTATGTTCCGTGACATGAATATCACGCCAGAGGCATACTAAGGGTCCGAGAAAGACACCATATATAATAACCTCTTGGTTATTCCATCTCACTCAAAAGAAGCTTTTGACAGCTGCCTCACAATATTCCCTGTCTGTCCGAATTATTTTGGAGAGGCGCCTCCCCGTTTCCCGGGGCGGCTCAGAGGCCACGGGCTCTGCTCAGCCCCGCCCCCCTGCGCCGTCGCTGAGGCTCTTCTTAGGCGCCCAGGGGTGCCCTTGGTTCCTATTTTGCTCTAGTCACCCACAGAGCGGCTCTCTGGCCGCCTCCTCCACTACAGTCCAGTGCCCTCTTTTGGTAGCCTTTATATTTTATTTCAGTCTTTACATTCAACCTCACAAGCTCCATCAGCCAGCCACATGTCCCCCGAGGACGCCCTGCTAGGCTCTACTCACTTGCTCCCCGCCCTGAGCTGTGCCTGCTGTGGAAGGCTACCGTCCCACCCAACTGTCAGCCCGCATGCCATTCCCAGGCAGGCTTCCACCTCCAGTTACACTCGCTTTCTCTTCCCTTTCCTATCCTTGGTCAATCTGTTGTCACTTCTGGGTAACTTTTTGGAGCTTTAACATGAGCCGCCAGGTGTTGGATGGCATAGGAGGAAGGTCATTATGGTTGGGAAAGAAACCCCTCTGCTTCTCTCTGCTAGTATTTTCAGAACTTGTTTCCCTCTACCTTCTCTCTCTCTTCCTTCTAGAAGGGACCTCTTGGACTAGGACTGGAGAATATACGCCCATCCATTTGGGGACTGCTGGGTGGGCCAGAGAAACAAGCGCCCTGATCCCTCGGGCCTTACCTGGCCCTGTCTGCTGACCGTGACCTGCTGCCAGCCCGTCAGCCCACCCTCTCTCCTTCAGGCTTATGCCTGGTTGACAGTGTGACATCTTGCACTAAAATTGGTTCTCATTTGGTCCTGCACTGGCCAGGAAGTGAGGAAAGGGTTATTTAAATAAAATTTCGTATTTATCTGACAAAAAAAATCCAGTTAATACATATGCTATATGCCTGTATTTGCTGAAAATGTGAAGTAATGAAAGTGAATTGGGAAAAGAATAAGAGTCATTTGTAAATGATTCTGCTCCCAGTGTCAAATGTTTACATTGTTCCTATTAAACAAGTTATCCATTGATTTGTTCAGTAAAACTATGAAATTCCCATATTACTCAATCTCAATCTCTTCCCAGAGAATCTGACAGCCCCCTCACCCTCCCTCCGGAGCTGTTTAGGGGTGAATGCTCATTCTCCCATAGCCCCTGTGTATCCTCCCAAGGGGAGGGGTGTGTGGTAGTCACGATGTACTCCTCATGGCCTTTTCCAAATTGTTAATCCCTTACTCTTTTAAAACCAAAAAATACTCCCCCTATTTTTTTGAGGTTCATCGTATTCAGTTCTCCTCTCTAATGACTACCTACTAACATCTTGGCTATTCCATGTTATCCATAAGAAACTTCTGACACCCGCCTCACAACGTTCCCTCTCTGTCCCGATTTCTGCCATTATCCTTGGCCACTTCATTGTCATGTGGATAAACCAACCAATTCCCTTTCTTTCCAGTTTCTTGACCCCTTTAGCTCACAGGACCCTCTTCCCACTCCAAGAATCCTACTCTGGACGTTCTTACGGGGTTCCTCCATATCCAACATGGACTGCCTGATCCAACATGGACTGCCTGATCCATCCTGTGACCCCTTTGCCACACCCTAATACCTTTTGCCAATTTACTTTTCAGTTTTTATAAATATTTCTTAATTTCTCCATTGTTCACCTTCTTTTTATAACTTAGTCATTTGTATATGGATTGCATGTAAGGTCAAATGTCTTGAATTGGTCTGGGACCCTTTAACAGAAGGTCAAATCTACTTTTAACATGTGTACAAGCCAAATATCTCTCTCACTCTCTCTCTCTTCCCCTCTCTGTCTCTCCCTCTTCCCCTCGCCCCTTCACACTCTGCAAATAAAACCCAAACCTGGATTAATTTCTCCATACCTGTGCTCAGATCCTTGGAGAAAACTACACAACAAAGTTCATCTTTAACTTATGATACAAATTAATGCTTAAACATTGTGGGTAAAATTGTAACATTTGCACAGTATCTAGCCTGGCTTTAGTGTATTTGCACATCCTCAGAGGTGGAGAGAAGTTCATCTCCATGTCAATGAGTAATACCTGGGCAACCGAGGGCGTGTCTGAACCTGAGAGTTTAAGGGGAGGGGCTGGCTGACTTGCTTCCTTGCTTCTTCAGGAGCAGGGGAGAGAGACAGTGCTGGACTGCAGTTTGTAAGCAATAAATGGGTTTTAAACTTTATTTCTCCTTTTGACTGATTTCAGTTTTTAGAGGTATTTTGCCCAGGATTTCCTCTTCCTGGACTTAGAAACATCCACCTGACAGTAATTCTGCTTTTCTTTTTTGTCAAATCCTGTATCTCACTAACAGATTATTTGAAGTCTTCTAAAACATCTGATTTTCTATACCTCTCCTGATTCTTAGATGATTTTGTCTACTTTCACTAAAAAGAGAGAAATCATCGGACACTTCCAATGCCAAACTTACAAATCTACATGATTCACTACCTATCCTCTGTTACCTCCTGTTCCAACACATTGCTGCCCCTGATACTTTCCGGGGCTAATAATACCTTCACCTATGCACTGGATCCCCCTCTGCTCATTACTTCTATCTTCAATATCCTATCATCCACATCTTATCTTAAAAAAAAAAACACAAAGCTTAACTTGCCCTGATTTTCCTCTCCAATTACTGCTCTCTCTCACCTTCACAGCCAAATACCTGAAACATTCACCTTAATTTCTTCAGTCTACTTCAGAGGTTCTCAGCTGGAACCTGCCCCTGCTGACTCCTCCAGCCCCAGCAGGCACTCCCCGGGGCTGCCTTTGCTCTCTGCATTTCAACAGCTGACCTTTTTCTCAGATCCTCAAGTGTCCTACACTTACCTCTACCTGAGCTCCTCTACACGTGTACCCTCTGCTTGGATGTTAGTCCTGTCTTACAAATTAATGCCTACTCATTATTTGGATCAGGTCACACAGTACATCCTTAGGAAGTCTTCCCTGACCACTACCCAGTTCCCTTCTTGTATACTGTTAGCACTTGTAGCTTTTCATGATAGCACTTGTCACAATTTATTTTTATATATTTACTTTTGTAATTGTTTTATTAAGCCTATTTACTTCACTAAATTCTAGAGGTCAGGGCCTCTGGGTTTTCTGTTCACCATTATATCCTCAACATCTTGTAATTTAATTTCTGGCACTTAAGAAGAATTCAATAAATAGTAGAGGAAAGATAGTAAATGAAGATTCAATTTAAGCCTACCTTAACCATAGTGGAAACTGGATGCACTCTCCTAAGATTTTTCAAAATTGATCCTACCAGATCTGTCACCGACAGTCCAATGGCCCAAGAGGTATACCCCTTCAGCCTGATAATCTCATAGGCACTACAGATGTAGAAAGTAAGAAAATCAAACTCATGAGAAGTCAACTCAGAGAAAACATAATATTTTTCAAGCACCCATTTTGAAGCAATCTACAAGAAAACACCACTGTATTAAAATTTTCTCAGAGACTTCTTCTAGAAATTATTTATGAGCATGCAATAAATGCTTCTATACTATTCTCATAAATGTCATTACTCACTTTAAATAATTAATTCTAGTATTCTAATACAAACAATAGGGCATATGTGCCACTCAGCAAGAAACTAGTTCTGAATTTTTTCTACTGTTGCTTGAGTATCCAAGCAGAATCTGATAACCTTGAAAGTTAACATATACATCTTGTTGACCACTTAAAACTGCTATTAGAGTTGAGATGTAATTTTATATTAATTGTAAGCCATGTGTGCACATTTTTATTAAGAACATTATTATTAAAACAACATGTGGAAATATGCAAAACTGTTCATGATCCTTTTTCAAAGGAAAATAGCACAGTTCTAAACAGTATACAATTTATTTCAGGCTTGTAAAAAGCAGTATTTTTTAAAATTTAAGTATCATTAATATGCAATCTTATGTTGGTTTCAAATGTACATACAGTGGTTCAACAGTCCCTGTGATCAACTTATATGGTGACTGCAAATTATTGTGCCCAATTATCTCCCACCCCCAATCCCTCCTCCTGCACCTAGCCCCAACCCCTCCTCCTTGGTAACCACTAGTCACTTCTCAGTGTCTATGAGTCTACTGCTATTTTGTTCCTTCTGTTTTGCTTTGTTCTTATATTCCACAAGTAAGTGAAATCATATGGTATTTGTCTTTCTCTGACTTATTTCACTTAGCATAATACCCTCTAGGTCCATCCATGTTGTTGCAAATGGCAGGAGTACTTTTCTTTTTATGGCTGAATAATATTCCATTGTGTATACATACTACATCTTCTTTATCCATTCATCTATTGAGGGACACTTAGGTTGCTTCAATATCTTGACTATTGCAAATAGTGCAGTGATAAACATAGGGCTGCATATCTTTTTGAGTCATGGATTTTGTTTTCTTTGTGTAAATTCTTAGGAGTGGAATTACTGAGTCAAATGGTATTTCTATTTTTAGTTTTTTCAGGAACCCCCATATTGTTTTCCACAGCAGCTGCACCAATTTACATTCCCGCCAACAGTGTAGGAGGGTTCCCCTTTCTCTGCATCCTTGCCAGCATTTGTTCTTTCTTGTCTTTTGGATAGTAGCTATTCTAACTGGTGTGAGGTGATACCTCTTGCAGTTTTGATTTGCATTTCCCTGATGATAAGCAATGTGGAGCATCTTTTCATGTGCCTGTTGGCCACCTGAATTTCTCCATTGGAGAAGGGTCTGTTCAGGTCCTTCGCCCATTTTTTAATTGGATTATTTGTTTTTTGGGTGTTGAGGTGTGTGAGTTCTTTATATATTTTGGATGTTAACCCCTTATCAGATGAGTCATTTACAGATATATTCTCCCATACTGTACGATGCCTTTTCATTCTGCTGATGGTGTCCTCTGCTGTGCAGAAGCATTTTAGTTTTATATAGTCCATCTTGTTCATTTTTAATTTTGTATCCCTTGTCCGACGAGATGTGTCCAGGAAAAAATTGCTCATGTTTATATTCAAGAGATTTTTGCCTATGTTTTCTTTTAAGAGTTATGGTTTCATGACTTACATTCAGGTCTTTGATCCATTTTGAGTTTACTTTTGTGTATGGAGTTAGACAATCTAGTTTCATTCTTACATGTAGCTATCCAGTTTTCCCAACACCAGCTGTGGAAGAAGCTGTCTTTTCCCCATTGTATATCCATGGCTCCTTTATCATATATTAATTGACCATATATGTGTGGGTTTATATCTGGGCTCTCTATTCTGTTCCAATTCTGTTTCACTGATTTGTGGGTCTTTTCTTGTGCCAGTACCTCTTTTTTTTTTTTTTTTACTGTGACTTTGTAGTAGATCTTGAAGTTAGGAAGTGTAATCCCCGCAGCTTTGTTCTTTCTCAGGATTGCTTTGGCTATTTGGGGTCTTTTGTGGTTCCATATGAATTTTAGAACCATTTGTTCTAGTTCAGTTCATTAAAGAATGCTGTTGGTATTTTGATAGGGATTGCATTGAATCTGTAAGTTGCTTTGGGCAGGATGGCCATTTTGACAATATTAATCCTTCCTATCCATGAGCAAGTGGTAGAGTTCCATTTATTGGTGTCTTCTTTAATTTCTCTCATGAGCGTCTTGTAGTTTTCTGAGTATAGGTCTTTTACATCCTTGGTTAGGTTTATTCCTAGGTATTTTATTCTTTTTGATGTAATTGTAAATGGAGTTTTTTCCTGTTTCTCTGCTAGTTCATTGTTAGTACCTAGGAATGCAACAGATTTCTGTGTATTAATTTTGTTATCTTGCAACTTTGCTGAATTCAGTTATTAGTTCCTATAGTCTCTTGGTAGAGTTCTTAGGGTTTTCTATGTATAATATCATGTCATCTGCAAATAGTTACAGTTTAACTTCTTCCTTACCAATTTGGATACCTTTAATCTCTTCATGTTGTCTGATTGCCATGGTTAGGATCTCCAGAACTATGTTGAATAAAACTGGTGAGAGTGGGCATCCTTGTCTTGTTCCCAGTCTTAGAGGAAAAACTTTCTGGTTTTCGCTATTAAGTGTGATGTTGGCTCTGGGTCTGTTGTATATGGCCTTTATTATGTTGAGGTACATACGCTCTATACCCATTTTGTTTGAGAGTTTTTATCATGAATGGGTGCTGTATTTTGCCACATGATTTTTCAGTATCTATTAAGGTGATCATGTGGTTTTTATCCTTCTTTTTGTTAAGGTGGTGTATGATACTAATTGACTTACAAACATTGTACCATCCTTGCATCCCTGGAATAAATCTCACATGGTCAGGATGGATGATCTTTTTGATGTTTTTTGGAATTCGGTTTGCTTTTTGTTGAGGATTTTTGCATCTCTGTTCATCAGGGATATTCGTCTGTAATTTTCTTTTTTTTGTGGTGTCTTTGCCTGGTTTTGGTATTAGAGTGACGCTGGCCTCATAGAATAAGTTTCAAAGTATTCTCTCTTCTTTTTGGAATACTTTAGGAAGGATGGTTATTAGCTCTTCTTTGTCAATTGGTCTGCTTAGATTTTCTGTTTCTTCCTGGGTCAGTCTTGGAAGGTTATGTTTTTCTAGAAAGTTGTCCATTTCTTCTAGATTGTCCAATTTATTGGACATTATAATTATATATATTTTTATATAATTATATATAAAATATAATTTTCAGAGTATTCTCTAATAATTCTTTGTATGTCTATGCTGTCCATTGTGATTATTCCTTTGTTTCTGATTCTGTTTATGTGTGTACATTCTCTTTTTTCTTGTTAAGTCTGGATAGGGTTTATCTATTTTGTTTATTTTCTCAAAGAACAAGCTCCTGATTACATTGATTTTTTTCTATTTTATTTTTCTCTATTTTATTTCTGCTCTTATCTTTATTATGTCCGTCCTTCTACTAACTTTGGGCTTTGTTCTTCTTTTCCTAGTTTGTGAGTTTAGACAGTTTATTTGGGTCTGTTCTTGTTTCCTGAGGTAAACCTGTGTTGCTACTTCTCTCCTCCTAGAACTGCCTTCGATGCCTCACAGATTTTGGGCCATTGTGTTTTTGTTTTCATTGGTCTCCATGTATTGCTTGATTTCTGCTTTAATTTGTTCATTGATTCATTACTTAGAACCACGTTGTTTAGCCTCTGTGTATTTGTAGGCTTTTTTTTGTATTTTATTTACAGATTCATACTATTGTGGTCTGAAAAGCTTCTTGATACAATTTCTTTTTGAATTTATTGAGGCTCTTCTTGTAGCCTCGTATGTGATCTATTCTGGAGAACGTTCCATATACACTTGAGAAAAATGTCTATCCTGCTGCTTTTGGGTGGAGTGTTCTGTAGATACTGTCAATTCCATTTGATCTAATGTATTGTTCAGTGCCTCTGTTTCCTTATTTATTTTCTGTATAGTTGATCTATTGATGTGTGTGGTGTGTTAAAGTATCCTAAAATGAATGTGTTACAATCTATTTCCCTCCTTAGTTCTGTTAGTATTTGTTTTATACATTTAGGTGCTCCTATGTTGGGTGCATAGGTATTTATAATGGCTATATCCTCTTGTTGGACTGATCCCTTTTTATGCAGCCCTTCTTTGTCTCTTGTTACTTTCTTTGTTCTGAAATCAATTTTGTTTAAGTACTGCTACTCCTTCTTTTTTCTCCCTATTATTTGCATGGAATATCTTTTTCCATCCCTTCACTTTTAGTCTGTGTATGTCTTTGAGGCTGAAATGAGTCTCTTGTAGGCAACACATAGATGGGTCTTGTCTCTTTATCCAATCTGCCACTCTGTCTTTCGATTGGTGCCTTCAGTTCATTTACATTTAAGGTGATTACTGACATATGTACTTACTCCCATTTTATTAATTGTTTTCTGGCTGTTTTTTTATAGCACCTGTTTCATTCTTCCTCACCACTTGATGGTTTTCTTTAGTGTTGTAATTGGATTTCTCTTTTTTAATTTATTTATTTGTGTGCCTGTATGTATTTATTGTTGGCTTTACTTATTGGTTACCAAAGGTTCAAGGATAGCTTCCTTACTATATGGTAGTCTATCATAAATTGCTGATTACTCTATTTCAAACAATCTATACGTACTTTTTTTCTTCTTTCTTCTCCACATTGTTCATAGATGTCATAATCTGTATTTTTTGTGTATCCCTCAAATTATTTTGTGTATAGATGATTTCAATTCTTTTTTGTTTTAACTTAATAACTGCTTGGTAATTAGTTGGTTTACTACCTTCACTGTGGGTTTACTTTCACTGGTGAATGCTTTTTGGCCTTAGGGACATTTCCATCTAGAGAAGTCCCTTTAACCTATCTATAAGGCTGGCTTAGTGGTGGGGAATTCCTTCAACTTTTGTTTATCTGGAAATTTTTAAATACCTGCTTCAAATTTAAATGATAATCTTGCTGGGCAGAGGATTCTTGGTTGGAGGTCCTTCTGTTTCAGTACATTAAATATACCATGCTACTCCCTTCTGGCCTGTCTTCAATAGACTTTCTGTTCAGAAGTCTACTGATAAAGCAATGCCTATTTTTTATTAAGGTATCATTGATATACAATCTTATAAAGGTTTCACATGAGTAACATTATGGTTACTACATTCACCCATATTATTAAGTCCCCCTTCACACCCCATTGCAGTCACTGCCCATCAGCAAAGTAAGGTGCTATAGAGTCACTACTTGTTTTCTCTGTGCTATACTGTCTTCCCTGTGCCACCCCTACATTATATGTGCTAATCATAATGCCCCTTAATCCCCTTCTCCCTCCCTCTCCACCCACCCTCCCCACCCCCTTCCCTTTGATAACCACTAGTCCCTTCTTGGAGTCTGTGAGTCAAGTCTGCTGCTGTTTTGCTTCTTCAGTTTTGTTGTTACACTCCACAAATGAGGGAAATCATTTGGTACTTGTGTTTCTCCACGTGGCTTATTTCACTGAGCATAATACCCCCCAGCTCCATCCATGTTGTTGCAAATGGTAGGATTTGTTTTCTTCTTATGGCTGAATAATATTCCATTCTGTATATGTACTACATCTTCTTTATCCATTCATCTACTGATGGACACTTAGATTGCTTCCATATCTTGGCTATTGTAAATAGTAAAGCAATACATTGTTATAGGAACTTTAGAACTGCATTAATCCACCAAGTTATTAATAATGATTATTTTTTATTCATGGGTTTACAGGTGATATTGTCTTCTTTATGCTTTTATGAGTTTTCTCATTTTCTACAATAAATATGTATTATATCTTTTCATTGCTACCAACAGTGGTCTCTGGTTCTGACTGACAGTAAAACTCAAAAGACAATGAAGTTTTAACTTAGCAATGAGTTTATTTGGTTTCCAGGAAAGGGTTCAAGACAGGAAACAGAGAATGTACAGCATCATCATTCATATCAAATGGTCTTGCAACCACCTTCACATAGTTTGGAGAGTGACACATAGTATGTCCAATTTGGGGATTTTTCAGAAGGTTAGAGTTATTTATGTCACAAAAAAACAAATATCAACTTTATACTTTTTGTCTGTGAAAGTTGTTCTTAAGGCTGATTATTAAGACATTAAAAAATTGAGTACTGTTACCTTTGAATAACTTGTTTATGGATGTTTTCCCACTGGTCCTTGTCTGAATCAGTTCCTAATTTAGGGTCTAGAGTCTTCAGAGCAACACCAGCAACATTTACCCCACTCCATAAAGCCACTAAAAGAAATAAATTTCAGGATTAACTCTTCTTCCCTGAACTATATCAACTGCTTGAGTTCTAAATAAAGTAGGTTACTACACCATATAGAAAAATAAGTTTCAAATGGACAAAAAAAAAAGAAATGTAAAAAATAAAATTATAAAGTGTTAGCAAATTATGTAGTAAGATTTATTCATAATTTTGTGGCATGGTACATATGTTAAAGCAAGATACAAATACAAATTGCAAAAATAAAATGAATGATAAGAAAAGATAAAATATTATTATAAGCAACTAGCGGGAAAAGAGCAACAAATTAATGTCATGCTTCTCAACAATAACAAAGAGCTGAGGGGGAATAACTCTCAATCTAGAATCCAATATCCACTTAAACTGTCATTCAAGAGTAAGTGAAACTAAAACACCTTCACATAAATAACACTGACAGGTTGTACTGCAGGAAGAAACTGAATCAATGGGAAACACTTATGCAAGAAATAAAGATAAGCAATAAAATTGGAAAAAATGTACATAAATCAAGACAGGTATTAACTACTCAAATAATTATAACTAGTTTGGGGGATATAAATACAAGATGGAACCTAAAAAGTAGTCAATAATTACATATATGACAGAAAGAGGATGATCAAATATAGAACATTGTGAAGTCTTTATTTTGTTCCAAAGAAGAATAAAAACCCTAATTATTTTTAGGGCAAGCATTAAAAATTTATAGGTAACTACTTACAAAGTGAGAGTATAATCAAAAGTAGTAAATGAAATTAGAGTTTAGTTGATCCAACAGAAAGCAGAATAAGAGAAAAGAAAGGAAAATCTTGCTAAATAGAACACTAAACATATTCAAGTTAATACTAATCAGAATATATTTTTTAATATAATTTATTTTATTATCATTAATTTACAATTACATGTGCAATATTATGATTATTAAACCACCCCTTCATCAGGTCCCCCCCACCAACCCCATTACAGTCACTGTCCATCAGCGTAGTGAGATGCTATAGAATCACTACTTGTCTTCTCTGAGTTGTACTGCCCTCCCCGTGCACCCCCAACATTACATCTGCTAATCGTAATGCCCCTTTTTCCCTCTTATCCCTCCCTTCCCGCCCATTTTCCCCAGTCCCTTTCCCTTTGGTAACTATTAGTCCGTTCTTGGGTTCTGTGAGTCTGCTGCTGTTTTGTTCCTTCAGTTTTTTTCTTTGTTCTTATACTCCACATATGAGTGAAATCATTTGATACTTGTCTTTTTCGGCTTGGCTTATTTCACTGAGCATAATACCCTCTAGCTCCATCCATGTTGTTGCAAATGGTAGGATTTGTTTTCTTCTTATGGCTGAATAATATTCCATTGTGTATATGTACCACATCTTCTTTATCCATTCATCTACTGATGGACACTTAGGTTGCTTCCATTTCTTGGCTATTGTAAATAGTGCTGCAATAAACATAGGGGTGCATCTGTCCTTTTCAAATTGGGCTGCTGCATTCTTAGGGTAAATTCCTAGGAGTGGAATTCCTGGGTCAAATGGTATTTCTATTTTGAGTTTTTTGAGGAACCTCCATACTGCTTTCCACAATGGTTGAACTAATTTGCATTCCCACCAGCAGTGTAGGAGGGTTCCCTTTTCTCCACATCCTCGCCAACATTTGTTGTTGTTTGTGTTTTGATGTTGGCCATCCTCACTGGTGTGAGGTGATATCTCATTGTGGTTTTAATCTGCATTTCTCTGATGATTAGCGATGTGGAGCATCTTTTCATGTGCCTGTTGGCCATCTGAATTTCTTCTTTGGAGAAGTGTCTATTCATGTCCTCTGCCCATTTCTTAATTGGATTATTTGCTTTCTGTTTGTTAAGGTGCATGAGTTCTTTATATATTTTGGATGTCAACCCTTTATCAGATACGTTTTTTATGAATATATTCTCCCATACTGTAGGATGTCTTTTTGTTCTACTGATGGTGTCCTTTGCTGTACAGAAGCTTTTCAGCTTGATATAGTCCCACTTGTTCATTTTTGCTTTTGTTTCCCTTGCCCGGGGAGATATGTTCATGAAGAAGTTGCTCATGTTTATGTCCAAGAGATTTTTGCCTATGTTTTTTTCTAAGAGTTTTATGGTTTCATGACTTACATTCAAGTCTTTGATCCACCTTGAGTTTACCTTTGTGTATGGGGCTAGACAGTAGTCCAGTTTCATTCTCTTACATGTAGCTGTCCAGTTTTTCCAACACCAGCTGCTGAAGAGGCTGTCATCTCCCCATTGTATATCCAAGGCACTTTTATCAAATATTAATTGACTGTATATGTTTGGGTTAATGTTTGGATTTTCTAAAGAATATATTGTTTTTTAAAAAAATAAAATGACTATGAAAAATTATATGCTAACAAATTGGATAACCTAGAAGAAATGAATAAACTCCTAGAAACATGTAATCTTCCAAGACTGAATCAGGAAGAAACAGAAAATCTGAACAGATCAATTAATAGTAATGAAATTGAATCGGAATTTTAAAAAGTTCCAACAAACAAAATTCCATGACCAGATGGCTTCACAGGAGAATTCTAACAATCTTTTAAAGAACAGTTAATAATATCTATCCTTCTCTTATTATTCCAAAATCTTAAAAAGAAAGAAATATTCCAACTTCATTCTGTGAGGCCAGCATCACCCTGATACCAAAATCAGACAGATACTACAAAAAAAAGAAAATTACAGACCAATATTCCTAATGAGCATAGATGTAAAAATCCTCCAGAAAACATTAGCAAACCAAATTCATAAATACATTAAAAGGATCATTCATCATAAACAAGTGGAATTTATTCCAGGAATGCAAGGATGGTTCAAGATCCACAAATCAATCACTACATTAACAAAAAGGATAAAATCCATATGATTACCTAAATAGATGCTGAAAAAGCACTTTACAATATTCAACATCCATCCATCATAAAAACTCTGAACAAAATGGGTACAGAGGGAACATATCTCAACAAAATAAAGACCATATACAACAAACCCACAGCTAACATCTACAATAGTGAAAAACTGAAAACTTTTCCTTTAAGATCAGGAACAAGACAAGGAGGACCACTCTCACCACTTTTATTCAACATAGCACTGGAAATCCTAGCTATAGCAATCAGCCAAGAAAAAGAAGAGGCACCCAAATTGGTAAGGAAGAAGTAAAACTACCACTACCAATGACATGATACTCTCTATAAAAATTCCTAAAGACTGCACCAAAAAATTATTAGAATAAATGAATTCAGTACAGTTATAGGATATAAAATCAATATACAGAAAACATTATTTGTATTTCTATATACAAATAATGAACTAACAGAAAGGGAAATTAAGAAAACAATCCCATTTACAATTGCAGCATCAAAAATAAAATATAATACCTGGGAATAAATCTAACTAAAGAGGTGAAAGACCTGTACTTAGAAAACTATTGGTGAAAGAAATTAAAGATTACACAAATAAATGGACAGTTATTCCATGCTATGGATAAGAAGAATATTAAAATACCCATACTACCCAAAACAACCTACAGATTCAATGTAACCCTTATCAAAATACCAAAACTATTTTTCACAGAACTAGAGAAAATAATGCTAAAATTTGTAGGGAACCATAAAAGATCCCAGTAGCCAAAGCAACCTTGAGAAAGAAGAGTAAAGCCAGAGCTGTCACATTTCCTCATTTCAAACTATACCACAAAGTTACAGCCATCAAAACAGGAGAGTATTGGCACAAAAACTGACACATGGATCAATGGAACAGAATAGAGAGCCAAGAAATAAACCCATGTTTATATGGCCAATTAATACATGACAAAAGAGGTTACAATACTCAATGAGGAAAAGACAATCTCTTCAATAAATGGTATGGAGAAAAAGCTACATGCAAAAGAATGAAACTGTGTCACTGTCTTATAGCATACATAGAAACAAACTCAAAACGGATTGAAGACCTAAATATAAGACCTGAAACCATAAAATTCCTTGAAGAAAATACAGGCAGTAAACTCTTGATCATCGGCATTAGTAATTTTTTCTGGATATGTTTCCTCAGGCAAGGGAAACAAAAGGAAAAATAAATAAGTGGGACTATATAAAACCAAAAATCTTCTACACAGCAAAGGAAATCATCAACAAAATGAAATGGCAATATACTGAATGGGAGAAGATATTTGCAAATGATATATCCAATAAGAGGCTAATATCCAAAATATATAAAAAACTCATAAAACTCAAACCAAACACCAAAAGACAAACAAACAAACAAATAATCTGATTAAAAAATAGGTAGAGGACCTGAATAGACATTTTCCAAAGTCATATAGATGGCAAACAGATACATGAAAAGATGCTCAACATGACTAATCATTAGGGCAGTGCAAATCGAAATTACAATGAAATATCACCTCACACCAGTCTAATATCAACAAGACAAGAAATAAGAAGTGTTGGCAAGGATTTGGAGAAAAGGGAACCCTTGTACACTGTTGGGGGGAATGTAAATTGGCGCAGCCACTATGAAAAGCAATATAGTGGTTTCTCAAAAACTAAAAATAGAAATACCACAACTCAGTAATTCTACTTCTGAAAATTTATGTGAACAATAATTAATTAGAAAAGATATATATATTTATATCTTACATTAAACTCTTATGATTACTGTAGCATTATTTACAATAGCCAAGATATGGAAGCATATCTTGTCCAGTGAGATATAAACAGGTAAGGAAGATATGGTAACATTTGTACAGTGGAGTATTACTCAGCCATAAAAAAGAATGAAATCTTAACATCGGCAACAACATGGATAGATCTAGAGGGCATTCAGTCAGACAAAGATAAATACCATGTAATTTCACTTACATATGAAATCTAAAAAACAAACAAAACAGAAACAGACTCAAACACAGAGAACAGAAAGGTGGTTGACATAGGGAAATGTGGTAGGAGGTTGGGTGAAATAGGTGAAGGGGATAAAGAGGTACAAATAGCCAATTATAAAATAAATTAGTCACAGGGATGAAAGTACAGTATAGTAAATACAGTTAATATTGTAATGTCTTTATATGTTGACAGATTGCAACTACATTTATTGTGGTGAGCACTTAATAATATATATAATTGTTGAATCACTACACTGTATGCCTGAAACCAATATATATTGCATAGCAACTATATTTCAATTTTTAAAAATGTTCAAAATATAAATAAAAGGTGAAATATAAATAAGTAGATAATAAAATCATGGAATATTAAATGTGAGAAATTAAGACATCTGGAAAAATAATTTTTAATGACTTTCAGGAGACAGAGTTAAGACAATAACACAAGCCAACAGCATCAAATTAATGCACTGATGAAAGAAGTATTTGTCCATGCCAAATGAAAAGTGTTTATTGACCATTCAAGTATAAAGAAAATAGATGGGCTCATTAAATGTTTTGAATACACAAATGAATGATTGAATGAATAAACAAATGGTTCATATTCTCAATGGGTTTACTGCCATTATGGAAAGGAGATTTACACATATGGCACAATTAGAGAACATTGTAAGAAGTATAAAGTTCTAATTCTGAAGCCGAGATTAAATGTTTAAATTCAGAAAAGAAAAAGGTTGGTGTGGAAGGGTTTAAATCATGTATTATATAATTTTATTTCTATGAAAAGTCTGAAATAAACAAATCTATAGAGTCAGAAAGTAGATTTGTGGTTGCCTGGGGCTGGAGTGGGCATGAGCTCCAGAATGGAGTTTCTTTTCAGGGTGATCAAAATATTCTATAATTAGATGGTGGCAATGGTTGCACAACTCTGTGAATATACTGAAAACCAGTGAATTATACATTCACATGGGTGAATTTTCTGGTACGTGAATTATATCTTCATAATGCTGTCTAAAAAAATCACAATAAATGAAAGAGTTCCAGAAAAGAAAAACACCTACTGACTTTTAGAACAGCTATATGCTCTATACACTATTTTATGAAATTTAGCTCAATTGACAATGCAAAATAATGGAAAGTAAAGGAGTAAAAAAAAGATGCACTAGGGAACTAACAATAAAATGAAAATTGTGCAGCTATATTAATATCAGAAAAGAATAGACTTTTTAAAAAATAAGCATTATTTGAGATAAGAAGTGTGATTACATAATGACAAAATAGGTTTATACTTACCACTAGAATCACCATGTTCTCCAATAATCCAACCGTGGCAGCTTGTGGGATGGACACCCAACTTTTCTCCAATTAGGTAACGGAAACGGGCAGTGTCTAAATTACAACCACTTCCAATTACATGAGTTGCAGGTAAACCACTTAGCTTCCAGACCACATATGTCAAAATATCCACTAGGAAGAACAACTTCTTATTAGAAAAAAATTCATAGTAACTTCCTTCATAATTTGTTTTTCTGAATAGTCTTAGAATCAAAATACAGATTCATTACAGAGTTCAAAGGAGAGCAAATCAACAAGGAAATAAGGATAATATTTCACATAGGTCTTAAAAAGGTTAAATTATTCACTACCAGAGTTTTAAAACAAAAAAAATCCTCTTTTGAAATAATGTATGTACCAATCTGTAGATTCAGTCATCAGTCAGTTAATTCTACATTGTTAAGATTGCCTACATTTCTCCTCTGCATCACCACAGCCATCTAAGTTATTAGCATCTCCTACCTAGAATAAGGCCACAGGCATGCCCAACCCTGTATGCAGGTGATACATACTCAGAGACAATCCTAAACTTTAGCTCTGCCTGAGTTTAAGGCTCCGTGCAAGCAGGAAGTGAAAACTAAGGCACACTTGCAAACTGCCTGGTTGATTGAGTGTTGAAGGCATGCCCCACTAAGCAGAGACCTCCAGGGAAGAATGGAAGATATTTTTAGCTCCAGGCATTTAAGGAAACTTCTGTCCAATCATTAGCTGACCATTAAACGAATGGAAAAAAAGACTTCTGTGGCCATGTACAACAAAGAATACAGACCTTAGAGAATTAGTTAATAAGGGTCATAAAAGGAAAAACAGCTACAACAAGCACCAACAAAACACCCCCTTAGGAGAATTTGATTCAGAGTTTTATATAATTTTTTAAATGTCCAATTTTCAACAAAAAATCATGAAGCATGAAAAGAAACAAGGAATTCTGGACCATACAAGGAAAAAAAAACCAGTTAATACAAACTGTCCCTGAGAAAGACCAGACATGGGACAACCAGTCCTATGTTCAAGTCCCCCTGATTCTTTCTTTAGCCTTCTTAATCTACTGCTGAGCCCCTCTAGTGAATTTCCATTTCAGTTAACTTTTCAACTTTGGAATTTATTTAGTTCTTTTTTATGATTTCTATTTACTAATATTCATTATCTGGTGAGATATCAGTCTCTTATTTCCTTTAGTTCTTTGGACATGGTTTGCTTTAGCTCTTTAAACATATTTGAAATAGTTGATTTAAAGTATTTGTCTGGTAAATCTTTGTTCGATCACTCTGGCTAGAACTTCCAGCAGAATGTTGAACAAAAGTGCTGAAAGCAAGCATCCTTGTGTGGTTCCTCATCTTGGAGGGGAAACCTTTCAGTCTTTGACCATTGAGAATGATGCTACCTGTAGGTTTTCTGTATCTTTTATCAGGTTCAAGAAATTTCCTTCTATTCATAGTTAACTGAGAGATTCTTTTTTAAATCATGATTTAGTGTTGAATTTTGTTGAATGCTTTTTCTGCATCCATTAACCCTTATCATTATATAACATGCTGTGTCTCTAGGAACATTTTTTTGTGTGTTAAAGTCTAAATTCTCTGGTATCAGTATAGTCATTTCAGCTCTTTTTTGGTTCCTGTTTGTATGAAATATCTTTTTCTATCCTTCTACTTTCAATTTCTTGGTGCATTATATATCTAAAGTGAGCTACTTGCAATTAGGCAAAAAAAAAAAAAGGCATCCAGATTGGAAAGGAAGAAGTAAGACTATCTCTATTGGCACATGAAATGATCTTATATATAGAAAATCCTAAAGAATCCACAGAAATACACACACACAAAACCATCAGAACTAATAAATGAATCCAGTGAAGTGCAGGATGTATGATCAACACTCAAAAACCGGTCGTATTTCCACACGCTAGCAATGAACGATCCAAAAAGGGAAAGAAGAAAACAATCCAATTTACAGTAGAATTAAAAATAGTAGAATACTTAGGAGTAATTTATCTGAAGAAGTACAAGATTCATACACTGAAAAACGATAAAACATTGCTGAAAAAACTTAAAGACATAAATAAAAATATATACGCAGTATATAGTAAAGATGGCAACATTCCCCAAAGTAATTTACACATTCAGTTCAGTCTCTATCAAAATTCAGATGCCCTTTTGTGCAGAAATGGAAAAAAAAAATCCTAAAATGCATATGAAATACAATGGGACCCAAATAGTAAAAACATTCTTGAAAAAGGAGAACAAAGCTGAAGGAGTCATGCTTCCTGATTACAAAACCTACTACAGAGCTACAGTAATCAAAGTGATATGATACTGGCATAAGGAAAAATAAATCAGTCAACAGAATAGAACTGAGGGTCCAGAACAAACTCTCTCATCTATGGTCAATTAACTTTAGATAAGGATGCTAAGACCATTCAATGGGGAAAGAATAGTATCATCAGCAAAAGTTGCTGGGACAACTGACTAGCTACATGCCAAAGAATGAGGTTTGACCCTTATCTCACACCATGTACAAAGTTAATTCAAAATGGATCAAAGACCTAAATATAAGAGATAGAAACATAGGGGTAAATCTTCATGACCTTGGATTTGACAATGATTTCTTAGGTGGGACACAAAAAGGTAAAGTAAATTAAGTTGAAAACTCTTTAATGCATCAAAGTACATTATCAAGAGAGTAAAAAGAAAAGAAATCCTGCCATTTACAACAACATGGATGGATCTAGAGGGTATTATGCTCAGTGAAATAAGCCTGGCACAGAGAGACAAATACAAAATGAACAAAATAGCAGAAGACTCATACACACTGAGAAGTAACTGGTAGTTACCATAGGGGAGGGGTTGGGGTGAATGAGTGGGGGATAAAGTGGCACAAAAAATTCTTCACAAAAAATTATATCTCATGATTTAAATTGGCCATGAGGATAATAGGGAGAATACAGTTGATGATTCTGTAACATCTTCTAATGTTGACAGATAGTAACTGCACTAGTGGAGATGAAGATTTAATAATATGGGTAACTGTTGAACTGCTGTGTTGTATACTTGAAACCAATATAAGGTTGTACTTCAATAAAAATAATAATAAAACTACCATATGATCCAGCAATCCCACTTCTGGGTATATATGCAAAGGAAATGAAATCAGGATCTCAAAGAGATATCTACACTCCCAAGTTCACTGCAGCCTTATTCACAATAGCCAAGATGTGGAAAAAACCTAACCGTCCATCTATGGATGAATGGATAATGATGTGGTACATTCACATAAATATACATATATAATGGAATGTTCAGCTATGAGAAAGAAGGGAATCTTGCCATTTGTAATATCAATGAAACTTGAGGGCATTATGCTAAGTGAACTAAGGCTGACAGAGAAAAACAAACACTGTATGATGTCATGTATATGTGGAATCTAAAAAAGCCAAACTCATAGAAACAGAGAGTAGAATGGTGGTAGTCAGGGGCTAGGGGAAACAAGGATGTGTCAGTCAAAGGATACACACTTCCAGTTATGACATGAGTTCTGAAGACCTGATATATAGCATGGTGACTGTAGTTAACAATAATGTATTATATAAAGTTGCTGTGAGTAAAACCTTAAATGTTTTTACCAGAACAAAATAAATGTTACCATTTATGTGAGGTGATGTAGGTGTTAACAAACTCTATTGTGGTAACTACCTCACAATATGCAAGTGTATCACATCATCACTCTGTACACCTTAAATTACACTGTGTCAATTACATCTCAGTAAAACCGGGGAAAAGACCTCACTGTTATTTTGTACTTTAAGTGGGTGCAGTTTATTTATATAAATGTTACCTTGATGAAGTTTTCTTTTTAAAAAAAGCAGTGGCATGGAAAGATCATCCTTACTCAGTTAAAGAGAGGAGAAAAGACTCACCTGGATTTGAAACAATGAGTATCTTATAGTCAGGACTATGATGGACTATGATGGACTATGGTAGGAATGATTGATTTCATAATATTCACATTACGTTGGACCAAGTCAAGCCGAGTTTCTCCCTCCTGCTGTCGTGCACCAGCTGTGACAATAACTACTTTGGAGTTGGCAGATATAGCATAATCTAAAAAGGAAACATAAGACAACATATGGATCAAAAATGTCATAATCACTGTGCCTTAATTCTTCAAGTCTATTTTAGTAAATAATACCTTGGTATTAAAGTACTCATGTACTTTCATGTCTGGCATTTGCAGAGCAACAGACTTTCCAGGTAGTAATGTTATCTTGTGTAACTTGAAGGAAGCTTTGTCACTATGATTTACCAATTTTCATGTCTCTTTTTCAAGTAACAACAAAACCTACCATCCCTTTTAGGTCATATTTGCATGTGTTATTAAGGCCCAAGGCGATACAAGTCAGCTCTCTGGCTTCTTAGGAACACAAGAATCAAAAGCTTAAAACTCAGAATGTATGTGTATGTTTCAGGATTTTAAATGAGAATGCATTTACTTCCAATTACTATAAGGGACTGGATTTGAGATCACAAAAAAGTGCTAATTTACACAAGAAAATCACAAGTAAGTGCTTAATTTACACAAGAAAATAAACTACCTTTTAAATCTGATGGCCAGTTGTAAAACTGTTCCACCTATTAATTCCAATGACAATCACCACACAATGCTCATACAATTCCATACTGAACTTGAAGTACAATTTCGGGTTGTGGGATATGTTTATGTTCGACCTCACCAACTAATGACAAACTTTTTTAAATGTTTTTTTCTGTAATACACTTCCATATGTCATGCATGAGAACACATCCTGTCAAACAGTTAATATTATTATACGTTGTCAATTTAATGGATGTGCAATGGTATACTGATATGCTTTTTACTTTCCTGTTACTAATGAGATTGTCTTTTCATATAATTATAGGCCATTTGAGTTTCTTCTGTGAAATATTCAAGTCTTTTCCCATTTTTCTATTTGGCTACATATAATTATTTATTATACCAGTACGTTTATTATGAACACTAATCCTTTGTCAGTTTGTTTTGTAAGTATCTTGATTCTATGGCTTGTCTCTTCACTCATTTACAGTGTCTTTTTATGAACACAAACTGTAAATTTTGTATTTTCTTTTACTATTTGTGCTTTCTGTGTCTTTTGTATTTAAGAAATTCTTCCCTACCATGACATCATAAAGGTATTCTATATTATTTTCTAAATAAAAGTTTTGCCTTTCAAATTTTGGTCCTTAACCAGTCTGGAATTAATTTTTGTTATCAGGTGAGGGTTCATTTTTCTTTCTTTCCATAAAAATAACCATTGCTATAACAAAAACTTTTTTATAAGTGCATAAATTTTCCACTGATCTACAATATGATCAGTGTTATATAACAATCTTAAGTCTCTGCACTTAAGTGTAGCTTTATATGTCTTGATATCTGGTACAGCAAATTCTCACCATCTTGTTCTCTTTCAAGAGTGTCTTGTTGACTGACTATACAGCCCAAGCCATCACCATGTTGAAGCTGATCAGAGGCCAAGGAGAGGCTGCAGCAGCTTTTCAAGGTGGCCAGTTTGTCACTTTTCAACTATTCTTGAAAAACGTTTTTGCTGGGTAGAAATTCTAGACTGACATTTACTCTCTGTCAGCACACTGAAGATACCACTCGATTGTATTCTCGTTTCTATTCTGCTATTATTGATAAGTCAGTCTATCACTCTTTCCCTTTTCTGTAGGTAATCTGTCTTCTGACAATTTTTCCATCTCTTTGTCTTTAGTATTCTCTAACTTCATAAGAAGGTGTCCAGGTAGGGATTTTGTATTCATCCTTCTTGAGATTATTTGACTTGAATCTGTGGGTTGATGTTTTTCATCAGTTCTCAAAAATGCTCAATCATCATCTCTTCAAATATTTCCTCTGCCCTACTCACTTTTCTAATTAGATGTACATTACACTTTATCACTCTATCTTCCATGATCCTTAACATGCCATATTTCCCACTTCTTGCTGTCTTCTGGGTAAATGCCTTAGTCTCACCACTTCTCTCTTCATATGTGTCCACTCTATTATTAAATCCATTGAGTTTTTATTTCATTCTATTTCAAAAACATTTTTTTAGTTTCCTATTCATACTGGTAGTTTCAAGTCTATTCTTCATTTTTTAAATAATCATAATTTATATTTTCTGTTTGATAATTTCAATATCTGAAATCCACAGTGGCCTTCTCTGTTATTTCTGCTGGTTCTTGCTCATGAATTTTCTTGTAGATTTAATTATTCCTACTGTGAGATGTTCATTTTCCTTGGAATATTATTTGTGGAAGTTTTTTGATTCCTGAAATAAAATGGGTTTCCTACAGAGACTATCTTAAGTCTTAAGATCGCTTGAGATTTTTTGGAATTCAAATAAGGCCAGCTTGCGGCTCCAAATCCTTAATAGCCAATTCCCTCCATAATAAAGCATTCTGAGACACTCGATTTTGCTTGCAGTCCCCAAAGGCAGGGAGAAGGGAATTATTTCTAGGTTATCCTTACATTTAGGAACTGGTAAATGAAGGCCAGGAGGCCCGATCTTGTCCACTATATGTTTTAGCAAATAGTCTCACTAGAACATGCCACAGCCACTCACTTACATACTGTTTATGGCTGCTTTTGTACAACAGCAGAGTTGAATAGTTTGACAGAGACTGTATAGCCCATAAAGCCTAAAATATTTACTATCTGACTCTTACAGAAAAAGTTTACTGAATCCTGGTATAATACACTGGGGCCCCAGCTTTATGGGGTTTCTCCTAGGCAACTCCCCAAATTGGGTGCTGTCTCCAGCCTCCCAAGTCCTGTGAGGCAGTGAAAACCAAAATTCAAGTTCACTAGGTTTGGCTATTATTAGCTAGCTAGTGAAAACTAGCTATAATGCTCTAGAACCTGCCTTCACTCAGTGCCTATTCTGAAAATGACTTACTTTATGAAGAGCATATTAATTCTTTAAGGATTGCTATTTTTTCTTTCATATTTTACTTAGTTTTGTTATTTACAGCAAAAGGACTGATCCAAGTATTTATCCTGCCATATTACTAGAAATTGACAACTAATGATTTTTTAAGTATTTTAATACAGTAGTAGCTCTTTTTTTTAGCTCTTTTAACTTGACTTCACTTAACTGATTCAATAGATTAACTGATGTAAAACATATTGAAAACCAAGGCACAGTGAACACTCTTAACCAATAGACTTCTAATATGTTTGTGTACTTTCTGCTCATTAGTTCCCGCATATTTATGCCAGTTATATCAGTTACATAATGTGATATAAATCATTAACATGAGTGCAAACAAAATACCTGTAAGGGTAAACATAAACACTATATTCAGGATTGAGACATGAAATGGTGTAATATACAGAACATATCAACTAAATTAGTAATGTTTTATTTCTTTTATTGGGTGTTGAATACATTGATGTTTGTCATATTTAAACTCTTTGTATGTGTCAAGCATTTCATAATTATTTTTTAAAAATAACTTTCTATGAAAATTAAGATAAATGCATTGGAAAGACATAAAATTGTCCTTTTAGGTGTAAGAGAAATAAAAATGAAGGAAAACCATAAAAAATTTAGTGGAGTTTTATGATTACATGGCTTCATGAGTATCTTTAATTGCAGTACTTTAATGAAATTGAAGTAACTATCAGTGTGCTTCAGAAAGATACTGTGAAACTCCAATCAGCTGAGCCGTACTCAAATGCCTCACCCTACGATCAGAAAGTTAGTAAATAAACTTGTATATTTACATGTTTGACGTCAATATAAAATGTTTCTGATGACTCTAACAGGCGTTTTTGGTTTAAGTCATGTTAGATAAGAGGGCTTCTAGTCGAAAGTACCTTTGTTGAATCACTACCAAAAAGTGCACTACTTTGGCATATGATAAAATTAATTTTTCCTCATTCTCCGAGGCTTGGTAGTTGGTCAACACATGATGCTAATACTAATGGGCCCAAGCTATTTCCTGTTCTATACCTTAAGACCTGATTTCTATAAACACAAAAAGAAAACCAGATTAAAGAGTATAGACAAATATATCATTAATCTTACAAAAACCATTTAAGACATGTCTTTAGGAAAACATGTAAGACCAAATGACAAATTTAAAAGGCCTTTTTATCATGTGAGTTATGTAAAAACAAATGAATAGAAAATGGAAAGAAATACACAAAACCATGAACAGAAGAGATTTAAACTTTTCTCCATACTTCTCTGTATTTTCCAAATTTTCTCCAATTAGAATTAAATGTTTTTTTTAAGAAACTAACATTTTAAACTATATGTACTAATGACAGTGGTGCTATATTTAAAATTTTACGTTTGCAGCCATCAGTTTTGTAAAATTTATTTCTTTATTTAAAGCTCTGAAATTAATTCTATAAACTAAAATTAACCTTTTCCAGAGGTAATCTTTGGCATATTAAAGAAAAGACTGCCATGCTGAAGATCCATCATTTCTCCCTTCAGTTTGTCCGCTGCCACATCAACAAGGGCGAGCTCATCAGCCAAATCCTAAAATACATGAAAATTCTGAATAAAATGTTCTGAAAAATGTTTCTATTTCAGTTTTAGGAGAATGAGAAAAATGTATTTATAAAATAAAACACACAGAAAAGTTTTGTCTGTTTACTTTATAATCAAAGGAGAGTTATATTTTTAATAGAAAAATTATATTAAAAATTATGAGTTTTGAAGGTGTCTAGAATGACCAGAATGCAAGGTAAACAATAGAAGGTAGCAAAAATTATTAATCACTTTGCCTTCATATAATTGTTAAATATTTTAGAATTAGGTTTTCCCCACGTCAGATAACAGTTTAAAACCAGTGAAAAGTTATGAAATTCTTTCACATTTTTGTTACATTTAACACTTATACCTAATTTCTGAATTGGCTAAGTGTTTTTAGCATGCATCATTACAGCCAAAACAGAAAGGTGGGAACCTAGTCCATGTGGTTTGGAACAGTACAATTAACATCAGTCCTCCAACCTAGGGGTAGATGGGCTATAACCAGACACAGTCAATTGTTCCATCTTTCCTCTGGCCACAGGAATTAGTTTACAACTGAGCATATGTCCCAGGCATAACAAATGAGCACAATGTCTATGAAGTTTGAAAATGGAAGATGGGAAATTAAGCCTCATTTTCTCCAGAATCATAAGATCTATGAATGCAAGACTGTAAGAACAAACCGTATAGCCATCTTTACCAACACACAGAAAGACTCTGCCTGAGGTTTAAGCCAAGAGAGGAAATGTAAACCAAGATATGCAAAGACTGTGTCTTGATACAGCTGAATTCCAGAATCTAGTAGTAGGTCTACTCTTAGATTTTCTGGTTACATGAACAATGTACAGACAGTTCCCAACTTACAATGGTTCAACTTTTGATTTTTCAATTTTACAATGGTGCAAAAATGATAGGCACTCAGCAGAAACTGTACATTCAATTTTGAACTTTTATCTTTTCCCAAGCTAGCAACATGTGGTACAATATGCTCTTGTCATGCTGGGCAGCAGTAGTGAGCCACAGCTCCCAGTCAGCTATGGGATCATGAGGGTAAACAAGCAACACACTTAAAACCATTCTGTTTTTCCCTTTTAGTACAGTATTCGCTAAATTACATAAGGTAGTCAACACTTCATTATCAAACAGGCTTTGTTGATTTTGTTAGCCAAATGTAGGCTAACGTAAGTGTTCTGAGCACATTTAAGGTAGGCAGTCTAAACTATGGTGTTGGTAGATTAGGTAAATTAAATGCATTTTTGACTTAATTGTATTTTCTACTTATGATGGCTTCAATTGGGATGAAGCCCCCTCGTTAAGTTGAGGCAGATCTGTATAGTTTCCTTTTTCCTTACTCTCATTTGAATTGGGTTTTCATTACATGCAACAAAATACAGAATTATATAGAGGGACTTTATTCCCTCAGATTCCAGCAGCCAGATTCCAAAGGTGAGCAGTAAGGGAAAGGGATCAACATTACATCCAACTTTATATCTATACTCTGGAATGCTGATGCATCCCATTATAGGCCATAATGCTGATTTCATTATTGGCAAAGGGCTGCAGCTGGGATGACAACTACCAGAACAAGCAGCAAGCAGGAAGGAGGTCCTGCTTGTGCCCTTATTGGCAGAATCTAACAAGATGCTAACTGGCAAAAGAGAAAAAGATTAGGCACAGAGCCAACATCAGCATCACAGAATATACAAAGTTGGATTTGGAGCTGAGTGACAATAATTAATGACAACAGCTTGTTTTTAAATTATATTTTAGATTGAATTCTCTCTCTTCTCCACAGATTACCGTACAGTTTTTTTATCAAGGGAATCTTCTCAACTCTTGACTATCGAAGACAGACATCAAATAATCCCTAAAAGTTTTTGTTTTGTAGGAATTAACTACATCTATATGAGTCATTTCTCAAATAGAATTCCAAATAGACAGCCTGGGCTTATTTAGCTTATCAGAATCTTATAAGAGTGTTATGAGTGTCCCTGGATCTTCTCGTGTTCCAGAGTAAGGCAGAGAGCAGGAGAGTAAAAATCAATCTAACGAAAATTGCTATGGCTACTTTGCTGCGCATAGGACAAGGAAGTAGGTTGTAATGATATACACCAAAAAACCTTACACATCCTTAGAAACCGTTTAAAGTCCACCTTTCAATGTTACACCTAAGTGTGGTACTCATTACACCCTGAATGTCCACCCAAGTCAATGGACTACATGAATATACATATTTTAATATCCTTCATCACTTTCCATTTATCCATGATACATACCAATGTGACTGGGTATTTGCCTGAGTATGATAGAGTCTAGTAGAAAGTACATGGGCTCCAACAACTGACTTTCGCTCACAACTGGAGATCTGAAGTTTCTTGATAATAAGCCTTTGAGTGGGCTTTTTTTGATTCACTGTGCTGAGCACTCATTAAATTCTTTATATCTGTAAACTCATGTCCTTCAGTTTTGGAATTTTTATCCCTTGAATATTTTCTTCCCTCTCTTTCTTGTTACTTAATGAAACATTAATCAGCTACAAGACCTCATATTTTCTTCCCTCTCTTTCTTGTTACTTACTGAAACATTAATCAGCTACAAGACCTCCTGATTGATTCTCTAATTACATCTCTTTTCTATCTTCCATTTGTGTCTGACAGTCAGCTTTCTAGTAACCCAGTGCGAGTAAAAGAGTTCTTGCCTCACTGTCTAACATGCGGACTATCAATCAATCCTACTGCTTTCAATAAGATGCCTATCCTCTATTGTCCTGTCCTGAGTGCAGAGCCTGATTCAATTTCTTCAAAGAATAAATTCTTTCCCCTTCCCTGCTGGGATGTGAGAGGTGGTTGTCTGGTTGACCAAGGTGCAGAAGACAATCTGGTGGTTTTCCTTCTCATCATATGTACTTTGCACCAATCCTCCTGTTTTTAGTCCCATCCCTCTCCTCCATCTTGTGAGGCCATTGATACAATTCCTGAGGCTCTCTGGGGTTCAGAAATATAATTGGTTTTGCTTCTTCTGGTGATCGCCCTCTGTGGGTTTGCAAAAATCATCTAAATAATATAGTAAAGCTTTTAAGAGCACAAGGTTGCCAACGCTTAAATTTTGGCCCTGATACTTATTAGTCATTTGACCAGGGGCAAGTTATGTAACAACTGTGCTTCAGTATTCTCATTTATAAATGGAGATGATAACAGTACAGACCTCCTAAGGCTGTTAAAAAGATTAAGTGATACCTTTAAAAAGGTAAAAGGTACATTTAGAAAGGTGAAAGACTTGTACACTGAAAACTACAAAGCACTGCTGAAGCAAATTAAAAAATACACAAATAAATGTAAAGACATTCTATGATTGTGGATTGGAAGACTTAATATTTATTGTAAAGATGTCAATACTACCCAAGCAATCAAGAGATTCAATGCAACCCCTATCAAAATCCTATGGCATTTTAAAAAAGAAAAAGTTCATTCCAAAATTCATATGGAACTTCAAGGGACTCTGAATAGCCAAAACAATCTTGAAAAAGGATAAAGTTGGAGGTTTCATGCTTCCTGATTTCAAAACTTATTACAAAGCAACAGTAATCAAAACAGCATGGTACTGGCATAAAGACAGACATACAAACCAATGAATTCTAGAGAATGACGCAGAATAGTTTACAAGGGTGCCAAAACTATTCAGTGGGGGAAAGGACAGTCTTTTCAACAAACCGCATTGGGATAGCTGGATATTTACATGCAAAAGAATGAAGTTGCACCATTTACCTTACACCAGATACAAAATTAAAAATGGATCAAAGACCTAAATGTAAGACCTAAAACTATAAAACTCTTAGAAGAAAACACAGGGGGAAAGCTTCAGGACATTGGATTTGGTAATGATTTTTGGATATTACACCAAAGGCACAAGTACAAAAGTAAAATTAGATAAACCGAACTACATTAAAATTTAAAACTTCTATGCATCAAAGGACATGAGCAACACAGTGAAAACTAAACCCATGGGATGGAAGAAAATACTTGAAAGTCATGTCTCTGATAAGCAGTTAATATCTAGAATACAAAAAGAATTCCTACAACTCAACAACAAATTATCCGATTTAAAAATGGGTAAAGGAACAGACATTTCTCCAAAGATGATATACAAATGGCCAACAAGCACAAGAAAAGATGCTGTGGAAACAGAAAGGAAATTTAAAGGACTTCCATTGTTATTTTATCAAATTTGTTGTTTTACAATGAGCATGTAACAGTCACACAATCTAAAAAAATTTTTTAAAGTGTGAGCCACTAGGAAATATGATTTTCACCCATTACTCTTCAAAGAAGGCAAGGAACTGAATCATTTCAAGAGAAAATGTTTTAATATAATAGTCCAATCAATGTGTCTCCTATGAATAAATTTAAATAGTCTAGCAATGCCTGACACATGGTAAACTCCATAAATGTTTCTTAAATTGTGTCAACATCAGATGAGACAATACATATTTGCTGTCAAGGGATTAGCCAACCCTGAGCTCATCAACATCTACAAGACCTAAAAGTACTTACTTGAGTTTTAGCCACAGGAAAGGCCTATCACTTACCTTCAATAAGATACAAATAGCACAAGCCATGCCTACAGCACCAGTTCCGACAATGGTGATCTTACACTGGGAGATTTGATCTTCCTCAATTAAATTCTCAATAAGTTGCTCTTTGATAGTTGACATTTTGAGAACCTGACAGGGATAATAAAATTTCAGTGGTGGAATCAAACTCCCTAATCACTCTCATAGCTACCAATGTACTAACCACACTGAACATCTAGGAACGACCTCTTGAGTTTGAATGCTGGAGCTGGCGGTGGGGAGAAGCCAAGACAGCATTTCCAGGTCGAGGGGTGTCGAGAGGTAAAAAGCCCAGTCTATTCAGCAGTGGTAGGAACTGGGGCAGCAAAAGGCTGATTTCTCCCTGCCCCCAGCCTCCACTTTTTCCTCAGTATCAAACACTCACAAATGCTTTGCTTGGCGCTGCTCAGACGAGATGGCCGGAAAGCGCAACTCTTTAAGGAAGATTTTTTTTTTCTAAGTAACACCAGAAAACAAAACTCAGCAACGGTAGGTGAGGCGCGAAGCCGGGCGACAGTTGTTCTCTGACCGGTCAGCGCACGCACGCACGCTCCCACGCACAGCTCTCCTTCGTCAGCGCGCACGCTCCGCCCCCGGCCGGCCAGGCACAGGCGCATTGGCAGGTGTTTGATGTCCTCTCGACCTGAGCGGGGTGGGGGGGTGTCAGACTGTGCTTGCATATTAAGAATGTCCAAATGAAGAATTCTAGTGGGTCTTTAAGAGTGTGCAAGAGATGGATATTGGAGTGCTGTTTGATTTCCCTCAGCCTGCTAATGCCTGGGACTGATTTTAGGGCCAAGGCATTTTGGAGGCCCCACTACTACCTGACGGGAGCGGGGCCAGACTCGAGGCCCCATTGGGAAACAACTTTTCAGGGAGCACCTCCTATTCTTAACGGCGAGCCAGCTTGAGATAGCGTCCGGAGGAGATTGCTTCCAGATTGCTTCCAAATGCTGAAGTGACAGCGGTTGTTTGAGGGAAAATCGAAGATGGCAGCTAGCTTGGGAATTGCCTTGGCAGAGTTCATACCTCAGCTAACCTAACCGCCCCTTTCTAGAGGACATGCTGAGGGAGCTGGGCCCCAAGGATGAAAAATAATTTAAGTAAATGGTGGACCTGGGAATGACCCACCTAGGTTGAGGAATTGATCCACTTATTATGCCCTTGTCCATGCCTTTATTTGCAGGAATTTAAAGCATTATTATTAAGCGCTGTAACTTCAAGACTGAGTACTGAAATAAAGCTTGAATTTCTCGAGAGAACAGAGGGTAGTAATGAAAAGGAGAAGCCATATCTAGTTTTCTAAGAGCGATTTTAATTTACACCAAGAATTGACTTAAAACTCACCGAAGGGGTTACAACCTCCTCTGCCATCTTTTGTTGGGTATTTGCATTTGAATCCTTTCCAAAATCTTAAGGATAATCCATTTTCTTCATCTATGGTTTGTTTTTAATGTAGTTCAGATCACCCAGTAACCCAGCTTTAAACCCTTCAATGGCTTTCCATTACATTTAAAAATCAATTTTTAGCACCACCTAAGACATACAAGATTTGCCTCTTTTCACCCTCCCAAATTAATCTCAAGACATTCACCACACTCCCTTCCAGCTTTTGACAGCTTTTTCTTGGCCCAGGACTTTTTTGATGTTCCTTATATTTGGAAAGTTCTTTCCCAGCCCTTCTCAAAGTTGATTGCTCAGTTTTGAGCATAAACGGCACTTCCTCTGTTTTTCCTTGATCAATACATTAATTACCACCACCTCCCTACATTGCTCCTGCTTCTCTTATGGCAGTTTTCACAGCTTACTAACAGCCCCAAGCAAGAGATTTCCTCGAGTAGACAGGAGTGGTGCTATCGGTCCTGTACCACCACTTGCTGTGTGCCGCCTTCCATAGCAACTACTGGCCCCTTGCACCTCATTTACAAGGTTGAGATGGAGACACTGCTGACCTGGATGAATCCAAGTTCTATACCTGCCTCAGGCTGGCCCCTAGTGACCAAAGAAGGTGTCATCTTGGTAGTGACCAAATTCCTGCTCTAGGTAAAGAGGTTATCATTCCTACCTGCCCAAGGCGTAGGGACATTGGCAGGCACTTGATGTCCTCTGTGCCTAAGTGGGCTCTCTGCGTGGCTGCAATCCAAGCTAACTTACCATTTTGCATGACTGTCTCTTTGTAAATGCAGGAGAGCCAAGATTTGCATGTATATTCCAACTCAGTATAGCAGGCTCTTAGTAAAGAATTTTGAAATAACATGGCTTCGAAGACCTCGTAATTTTATTTTGCAACATGGGCTTTAGCAGAAAAAAAAATTTTTCTCTCTGTAGATACACACATATAGAGACTTACTATCTATATGAAACACATAATTATCTACATATATGGAAGGAGAACCATGTTCTGAGCACTCCATATGCTTCCCCTACTAACTGGCCACTTAGGTGAGATGGGGCCAAGGCCTACTTAATCCACTTCCAAGGTTATTAAGACAAAAGTGAGATCATATTCCATAAAAAGAATCAGAGCTTCTTGCAGATTTGGCCTATTCGTTGCCTGAGGCAGAAAGACACAATGTGAACCTGGAATACTTACTGTGCCAGAAAGTAAGGAAACTTTACAAGATTAAATCTGAAAAATCATGAAAGTTTAATAAATCTGTTAACCATTACTTCCCAGTCACACTGGTATTGACTAATTTATTGTATCAAATAATATGAAATTAATATAAATGATTTTTTAAAAAGACTGAAGGCAACTAAAAGTTTTTAAAACGGTATACGAGTTACGTACAGGTTTCTTTTTGAGGTATTAAGTTCTTAAGATAGTGGTGAAGGTTGTTGCCTGACTATTTGAATCTACAGAATTATACACCTTAAAGGGGTGAGTTTTATATGTAGGTTTTATCTTAAGGCTGGTCTTTTTTTGGGGGATCATTACTCTACAGTTACATGTGCAACATTATGGTTACTAAACTCGCCACTTCATCAGATCCCCCCCCACTTACACCATTACAGTCACTGTCCATCAGCGTAGTGAGATGCTATAGAATCACTACTTGTCTTCTCTGAGTTGTACAGCCCTCCCCGTGCCCCCACAACATTACATCTGCTAAACGTAATGCCCCCTTTTCCTCCTTATCCCTCCCTTCCCACCCATCTTCCCCAGTCCCTTTCCCTTTGGTAACTGTGAGTCCATTCTTGGGTTCTGTGAGTCTATTTTCTTCTTTCAATTTTTTTCTTTGCTCTTATGCTCCTCATATGAGTGAAATCATTTGATACTTGTCTTTTTCTGCTTCGCTTATTTCACTGAGCGTAATACTCTCTAGCTCCATCCATGTTGTTGCAAATAGTAGGATTTGTTTTCTTCTTATGGCTGTATAATATTATATTGTGTATATGTACCACATCTTCTTTATCCATTCATCTACTGACGGACACTTAGGTTGCTTCCATTTCTTGGCTATTGTAAATAGTGCTGCAATAAACATAGGGGTGCATCTGTCCTTTTCAAATTGGGCTGCTGCATTCTTAGGGTAAATTCCTAGGAGTGGGAATTCCTGGGTCAAATGGTATTTCTATTTTGAGTTTTTTGAGGAACCTCCATACTGCTTTCCACAATGGTTGTACTAATTTGCATTCCCACAAGCAGTGAAGGAGGGTTCCCTTTTCTCCATATCCTCGCCAACATTTGCTGTTGTTTGTGTTTTGGATCTTGGCCATCCTTACTGGTATGAGGTGATATCTCATTGTGGTTTTAATTTGCATTTCTCTGATGATTAGCGATGTGGAGCATCTTTTCATGTGCCTGTTGACCATCTGAATTTCTTCTTTGGAGAAGTGTCTATTCATGTCCTCTGCCCATTTCTTAATTGGATTATTTGTTTTTAGTTGTTGAGGTGCATGAGTTCTTTATATATTTTGGATGTCAACCCATTATCAGATACGTCATTTATGAATATATTCTCCCATACTGTAGGATGTCTTTTTGTTCTACTGATGGTGTCCTTTGCTGTACAGAAGCTTTTCAGCTTGATATAGTCCCACTTGTTCATTTTTGCTTTTGTGTCCCTTGCCTGGGAAGATATGTTCATGAAGAAGTTGCTCATGTTTATGTTCAAGAGATTTTTGCTTATGTTTTTTTCTAAGAGTTTTATGGTTTCATGACTTACATTCAGGTCTTTAATCCATTTTGAGTTTACTTTTGTGTATGGGGTTAGACAGTAGTCCAGTTTCATTCTCTTACATGTAGCTGTCCATTATTGCCAACACCAGCTGCTGAAGAGGCTGTCATCTACCCATTGTATATCCAAGGCTCCTTTATCATATATTAATTGACCGTATATGTTGGGGTTAATGTTTGGATTTTCTATTCTGTTCCACTGGTCTGTGGGTCTGTTTTTGTGCCAATACCAAATTGTCTTGATTACTGTGGCTTTGTAGTAGAGCTTGAAGTCAGGGAGTGTAATTCCCCCTGTTTTATTCCTCCTTCTCAGGATTGCTTTGGCTCTTCGGGGTCTTTTGTGGTTCCATATGAAGTTTAGAATTATTTGTGCCAGTTCATTGAAGAAAGCTGTTGGTATTTTGATAGGGATTGCGCTGAATCTGTAGATTGCTTTAGATAGTATAGCCATTTTGACAATATTCATTCTTCCTAGCCAAGAGCACGGGATGAATTTCCATTTGTTAGTGTCCTCTTTAATTTCTCTTAGGAGTGTCTTGTAGTTTTCAGCATATAGATCCTTCACTTCCTTTGTTAAGTTTATTCCTAGGTATTTTATTCTTTTTGATGCAATTGTTTTCCTGATCTCTCTTTCAGTTAGCTCATCATTAGTGTATAGGAAAGCAACAGATTTCTGTGTGTTAATTTTGTATCCTGCAACTTTGTTGAATTCAGATATTACCTCTAATAGTTTTGGAGTGGAGTCTTTAGGATTTTTTATGTACAATATCATGTCATCTGCAAATAGTGACAATTTGACTTCTTCTTTACCAATCTGGATGCCTTGTATGTCTTTGTTTTGTCTGATTGCCATGGCTAGGACCTCCAGTACTATGCTGAATAACAGTGGAGAGAGTGGGCATCCCTGTCTTGTTGCCAATCTTAGATGAAAAGCTCTCAGCTTCTTGCTGTTAAGTATGATGTTAGCTGTGGGTTTGTCATATATAGCCTTTATGATGTTGAGGTACTTGCCCTCTATACCCATTTTGTTGAGTTTTTATCATGAATGGATGTTGAATTTTGTCAAATGATTTTTCAGCATCTATGGAGATGATCATGTGGTTTTTGTTCTTTTTGTTGATGTGGTGGATGATGTTGATGGATTTTCGAATGTTGTACCATCCTTGCATCCCTGGGATGAATCCCACTTGATCATGGTTTATGATACTCTTGATGTATTTTTGAATTCGGTTTGCTAATATTTTGAGTATTTTTGCACCTATGTTCATCAGGGATATTGGTCTGTAATTTTCTTTTTTGGTGGGGTCTTTGCCAGGTTTTGGTATTAGAGTGATGCTGGCTTCATAGAATGAGTTTGGAAGTATTCCCTCCTCTTCTATTTTTTGGAAAACTTTAAGGGGAATGGGTATTATTTCTTCTCTATATGTCTGGAAAAATTCAGAGGTGAATCCATCTGCTCCGGGGGTTTTGTTCTTTGGTAGTTTTTTGATTACAGATTCAATTTCATTGTTGGTGATTGGTCTGCTTAGGTTTTCTGTTTCTTGCTTGGTCAGTCTTGGAAGGTTGTATTTTTCTAAGAAGTTGTCCATTTCTTCTAGGTTTTCCAGCTTGTTAGCATATAGAATTTCATAGTATTCTCTTATAATTCTTTGTGTTTCTGTGGGGTCCATCGTGATTTTTCCTTTCTCATTTCTGATTCTGTTTATGTGTGTAGTTTCTCTTATTCTCTTAATAAGTCTGGCTAGGGGTTTATCAACTTTGTTTATTTTTTCAAAGAACCAGCTCTTGGTTTTATTGATTTTTTCTATTGTTTTATTCTTCTCAATTTTATTTATTTCTTCTCTGCTCTTTATTATGTCCCTCCTTCTGGTGACTTTCGGCCTCATTTGTTCTTCTTTTCAATTTCAATAATTGTGTCTTTAAACTATTCATTTGGGATTGTTCCTCCTTCTTTAAATAGGCCTGGATTGCAATATACTTTCCTCTTAGAACTGCCTTTGCTGCATCCCACAGAAGTTGTGGCTTTGTGTTATTGTTGCCATTAGTCTCCATATATTGTTTGATCTCTGTTTTAATTTGGTCATTTATCCGTTGATTATTTAGGAGCATGTTGTTAAGTCTCCATGTATTTGTGAGTCTTTTTGTTTTCTTTGTACAATTTATTTCTAGTTTTATACCTTTGTTGCCGGGGCCTGCCGGCAGGAGTTGAACAGTTCCTGAGTGGGGGCGTCCTGTCTGGTGCAGAATGCGAAGAAGCTTTATTCTTGCATGGCTGATATACACATGAATTGCCTACAGATTAGATTCCCATGCCCTTAATTCAATCACTTAAGTATTGCTTACAGATTAATCCAATCAGACATTAATTCAATCACTTAATCACATACGCCTGGGGGTATCTGGTCCAGGTGGCAGGCCTTAAGATAAGACCTCCCTACCTTCCTGAGATACTTGTTCCTGGAATTTAGGAAACTTTTCAAGGTTTCTTTCAGAGTCAGTCCTGGTTCAGGCCTTAGATGGAGACTAGGCACAAAAACATAATCAGTCCTGTCCTGTACTCTTGCTCCTTCTGTCCCAACCGCTGTCCACACTTTGTGATCTGAGAAGTTGGTTGGTAGAATTTCAATATTTTTGAATTTACTGAGGTTCTTTTTGTGGCCTAGTATGTGGTCTATTCTGGAAAATGTTCCATGTGCACTTGAGAGGAATGTGTATCCTGCTGCTTTTGGGTGTAGAGTTCTGTAGATGTTTATTAGGTCCATCTGTTCTAGTGTGTTGTTCAGTGCCTCTGTGTCTTTACTTATTCTCTGTCTGGTTGATCTGTCCTTTGGAGTGAGTGGTGTGTTGAAGTCTCCTAAAATGAATGCATTGCTGTCTATTTCCTCCTTTAATTGTTAGTATTTGTTTCACATATGCCAGCGCTCCTGTGTTGGGTGCATATGTATTCAAAATGGTTATATCCTCTTGTTGGACTGACCCCTTTATGTAATGTCCTTCTTTATCTCTTGCTACTTTCTTCGTCTTGAAGTCTATTTTGTCTGATACAAGTACTGCAACGCCTGCTTTTTTCTCTTTGTTGTTTGCATGAAATATCTTTTTCCATCCCTTCACCTTTAGTCTGTGTATATCTTTGGGTTTGAGGTGAGTCTCCTGTAAGCAGCATATAGATGGGTCTTGCTTTTTAATCCATTCAGTAACTCTGTGTCTTTTGATTGGTGCATTCAGTCCATTTTCATTTAGGGTGATTATCGATAGATATGTACTTATTGCCATTGCTGGCTTTAGATTTGTGGTTACCAAAGGTTCAAGGGTAGCTTCTTTACTATCTAACACTCTGACTTAACTCTCTTGTTAAGCTATTATAAACACAGTCTGATGGTTCTTTATTTCTCTCTCCTTATTCCTCCTCCATTCTTTATATACTAGTTGTTTTATTCTGTACTCTTTTAAAATTTCCTTTGATTGTTTTTGTGGATAGTTGATTTTATTTTTTGCCTTTAGTTAGTATTTGGATGGTCTGCTTTCATTGGTATGATTTTATTTTCTCTTGTGACATCTGAGAGACTATTTCCTTCCCCAGCTTTGAGGAAGTTTTCAGCAATTATTTCTTCAAAGACACTTTCTATCTCTTTTTCTCTCTCTTCTTCTGGTACTCCAATAATGCGTATATTGTTCTGTTTGGATTGGTCACACAGCTCTCTTAATATTCTTTCATTCTTAGAGATCCTTTTATTTCTCTCTGCCTCAGCTTCTCTGTATTCCTGTTGTCTGATTTCTATTCCACTAACAGTCTCTTCCACCTCATCCATTCTGCTCTTAAGCCCGTCGATCGCTTGTCTGATTTCTGCAGTCTTTCCTCCCTTCTTCCCTTAGCTCTTGGATATTTCTCTGTAGATCCATCAGCATGGTTATGACTTTTATTGTGAATTCTTTTTCAGGAAGATTGTATAAATCTATCCCATCAGGCCCTCTCTCTGGGGTTGTCTGGGTAATCCTTGTCTGTACCATATTCCTCTGTCTTTTTCTGGTGATAGAAGTGGTTGCTGGTAGGTGCCACGTGTGTCAGGTGGGAGAACAAAGTCCCTTCCTGCTTGTTGTTCTCCTTGCCCTTCTCTGCGGCCTGAACGGGTTTCTCGCCCACCGGGAGGCAGTCTCTGGGATAATCCCCGGAACTGCCTGTGTGCAGGGTTGCCCCCAGCCTAGGATACAGCACTGCAGGGGTTTGAAGTCTCGCTGGGTACATTCTGGTCCCCTTGGTGCTTTCCAGCCCTTTGTGTGGGTTCTGAGGTCCTTTCCACTTAGCTGCGCGCCTGCCGTTAGTAGATTCTGTGAGGATGCTGTGGGTGGGGCCGCTCCTCCGCTGTCCCACAGCAGTGGAGTCTCTCAGATCCTTTGCAGTGCTGGCCGGCGGGGGGGAAACGAATGGGAGGCTGCTAATCACAGTGGGAAGCCTTGGCCCAGCTGCTTTGCCCAGCCGCTGGCCAGGGGGTCTGAAATTCCCCAAGACTCCCAGTCTGCTGGGTGAGTGTGCTGGGACGATTTTGTTCTGCTGTTGCGCACTTGTTCTTTAAGACTTTGACCAAACAAAAAAGAACAAAAAAAGGAAACCAAAAATCCAAACAAAAGAAAACAACAAAAAATGGCGCCCATTTTTCTTTTGTGCCAGGGAGCCGGCTGAGGTTTCCTGTTTGTTGTCTCCGACTCAGATCCTGCACTTTTGTTTCTCTAATCTCCGATACAGCATGTGATGTGTGTCAGTGCTCCCGGTGCAGATCACCAGGGCTGGTTATTTGGGGGGCCTGCCCTTCCACTCTCCCCGCTGAATCTTTTCCTCCCGCCGGTGCGCTGGGGTGGGGGAGTGCTCGGTCTCGCCGGGTCGTCGCTTTGTATCTTACCCGCTTTGTGAGGCACTGAGTTCTCGCAGGTGTAGCTGTAGCCTGGCCTGGTTGTCGTTCTGTATCTTCTGGTCTCTTTTTTAGGAATAGTTGTATTTTCACAAATATATATGGTTTTGGGAGGAGATTTCCGCTGCCCTGCTCACGCTGCCATCTTCTCAGAAGCATTAAGGCTGTTTTTTAATACTTAATTGTCAAGACATAGGATCTATCATGTCTTTTTACATTTGAGATACATTTTTTTTAAAAAGCATAGTTCTTTCTCTTAACTAGCTCTCAGGAAGGAAACTTTGGGAAAAGATCCGGGAGAAGTAATGACAAAATTGTTCCAGTTAACTTCTAGAAGTATGGTTTTTAGGCCTGGATAAGTTGTAATAATGGAAATATTTTCAGAGAAATCTAAGTGAAGATTTTGAGTAGACAACTACCAGGATTATTTGGTATAAAAAATACCATTAAGTACCATTATATTATGGGCCTCCACAGAGCAAAAGTTGTTAAAAATCTGTTTTTCCTTATAGTGGCAAAGTACCACTGCTTATGTTCCTTTGGCAAATGTTTTTTACCTTTATGTGTAGGATGTTACCTACATTACTGTAGGGTACAAATTATGATTAGCATTAAGTTATCTCATCATGGTATAGTAAATGATTATCATGCAAATAGTACTGACACAATCTAGTCAAACTCGTCAAACCCTTAATATATTAATTCATATTAAAGCCTTGTTAGTAAACAGTACCACTTAAAAAAATAATTGCAGTGTTGTCCAAAAATACCCTAATGTCTCCCTGTAATGAAATGAGTAAGTAACAGCTTTATGACTTTCTATCTTAATATAATAAATTAACAGAGAGTAGTCACTGTTCAAGGTTTATTTGGTGTTTTACTTGGTATGACACTTGGATAGTTGGTTGTATTTTTTATATGCAGATTTTTCTTTTTACATCATATGGCAATGTACACTACTCTGATACATATAAGTACACAAAATAAGATCCTTCAGAACAGTTATACATAATACATGCAACATTGGATTTATACATTGGATCCCAGGATGTGATTGTGGAGAAAAAAAAGTTGGACTAGGTATACTGGGTGAAGGAACCAGAAGTTTTATAACACACATCTGGTTTGACGAGCAGCTGCAGCATACCCAACATTGGCAGTGGTGCCCCTGAGGTGGTGGAATTATCTAGTTTAGGACTACACAATATTAAGTACCATCCAGCATCAGGATAGAGCTCAGGGTTTTATGAACCATTTCTATTTCTAACTTGAGGAAACTGATGTTTTGTAGGCTGTCTTAATGTTTTTAGTCACAGATCAGACAAAAAGGACAAGATGAACAATCTCCAACTAAAATCCTGTTGTAGCCTAGACGGTGAAGTGGTAGGACATTAGAAGACTTTAAAACTGAAGCTCTTTTTGGATCCCCCAAAGAGTATCTGCACTCTTCTTTAAACGGGCCTCTTCCTCAGGAGTCAGAGTCACCTTCACAACATCAGAGATTCCATTTTGACCCAAGATGCAGGGAACACTAAGGAAGACATCGTCTTTTATTCCATAGAGACCCTGAAGACAAAATGAAAATACTCACATTTTACTTTCATTCTCTGTAATTATGAAGCTTATTTATTTAACACGACTTGATAAGTAGAAATTCCTTTCCAGATTTTCAGTTGGGATGTAATGAATAGTACATGTCATTAAAATAGTAAGATTCCACTCTAGAAGAAAATCTAAACTCTTTCCGTGATCTTCCAACCTTTATTGACTACACTTTGGTAACTCTAATTTGAGTATGATTTCGATTTTTCCCAAAGGAAGAAAAATCTATTTCTTTTATGGTCTTCCACCCACCTCAACATAATTGAAAAGCAACATTTTTAGTTGTTAAGTCACCAAGTATCTATGTACTGAACACAGTGTTAGTGGCCACTAATCCTAAAGCTCACCATTTCTTTCCCAAAATTAAAGCTGTGAGTGTACTAATTTACTTCACTGATATCAATGATTGAGGACTTACATTAATCTGCTTTCACAGAACAATCTTTTTAAAAATACCAGGAAAAGATGGCATTCAAATATGATGTATCGCTACAGAGACCCACCTTAATCATGGTGGAAATTGGATGCACCCGTCTAAGATTCTTCATTATACTTTCTGCCAAGTCTGCCACAGACAGTCCAATGGCCCAGGAAGTGTACCCTTTCAGTTTGATCACCTCATAGGCACTGTAGAGTAGGGAAGGGCAGGGAAAGGTAGCAAAAGTAAGGTGGGAGAAACAAAGAACAAAAGACTTTCACCAAACATATACTTTATAGTAAATAATGCCAAAAACTTGCATTATACACCTCAGTAACCCTTGCCATGTATACAGTATACTATGTACTGGGATCTTTACAACAGTACTGTAGTAGCAAAAGCCTGCCAACAAGCCCAATGCTCTCCAACATGGAAATGCCTAAATTGCAGTATATTCACAGAAACTGAATGTGTGGCACACAGTGGAATAGTATATTGCTATCAAAACAAGTAACTACAGCTATATGCAACAAAACAGATGACTCTTTCAAATGTAATCTTGAATTTTAATAAGAAATCCAAGATTACATATAGCATGCTTGACCCAGTATTATTTCAAGTGATGGGGAAAGGGGAGACAGAGGGATAAAGGGGGAAGGAGCACAGAATTCACTCATTTCCAAGCACTACCAGGCCAGTAATTCTGACCCAACAAACACCAGTTAGTTGACAGCTACTGTAAATGTTTCAGGTTTTATTTAATTAAGCAAATACAAGTAAGAAGTCCTTGCCTAGACCAATTCATGAGTCATTATTAAATTCTGTAGATCTGAAGTTCATATGACCCATGACTTATAATAATAAATAAATAATGACACTAAGCTGAAAGCTTCCCTGTTTCAACAATTTCTAACAATTAATAATTATTTACATTTTTAGTATCATTCTGAATCTAGACACTGCTTAAAACTTTATAATCATCTGAATAAACATAAAGCTAGCTGTTTCTATTCATAAAAACTATAATAGGAACTTGGATTTTAAAATTCTTATTCCTAACTGAATCATATATACCATTGAAGTAAAAACTGAATCTCAAATAGGGTAGACAATCTAACTGTTTTTATCTTAATAGTAGTTTATAATGTAAGCACAGATTTATCATACTATACAGAAATATGGCCAAAAAAAAAAGACTAGCTAATATCTATGATTTTTAATATCTATACCTGTTTTATAGTATGGTCTAATTTAATGAAGGTTTAGAAAACAAGTTTTCTAACAAAAGGTACTCAAATACAAATACTATTAAGCTATTAATCTTTTAAATAAAATATTAAATGTTAAGCACCCATATTGCCAAATTATGAGATCTATTACCTGTCAACGACCTGTTTGTGAACCTCTTTCCACTGCTCCTTATCTGCATCAGTGCCTAAATCAGGATGCAGATTCTTCAGGGAGACACCAGCAACATTTACTCCACTCCACACAGGCACTAAATTAAATATATACAATACATTTATTTCCATGTACCATCCAGCAGACTAGTAATTTTGACCCATTTTTCTAATTCTCTTTTCTTATCTGGGCTATCACTCCCTTTGGTAGATGGTCAAGGCTACCAATGCCCTTACTTTTAGATTTGTGTTGATTAGATTATAAAACTAAGAATTTTCACTATATTCTAACCTATTGGGATATTTAATCCATACATATTTGACAGTCTTAGATCACAAAGGAGATTTTCTCAGCATAAAGAAATAAGAACTCTGCACAAATGATCTTTTAGCTGTGATAATAATAGAGTTTCTCATACAGTCCTTTGGATTTGCTGACCTTTCCAGGGCTAAGCAGTTAAAGTCAAGTATAAATAGCTGTGATATTAAATGACTCGGGTCATCCTAAGAATTCTCATTTTATTTACTATGTCTATCGTAACAAGTAAAAGAAATAACATTCCCTATCTTCTATGCTATAAAATGTAATAAAGTGGCTAAAATCTTAACATTTCTTAGCATATAATTATACCAAGATAGATTTCTAGAAAACATTTTACCCTAATGAATGGACATCTGATTTCAGCTCAGATTTGATAGTGAAACTCCTGTCAATATTTTACACAATCTTTTTGAAAACAAAAGGAGAAAACAAGTTATGCTTACCACTAGAGTCTCCATGCTCTCCAAGGACCCACCCATGACAGCTTAATGGGTGAACTCCCAGCCTTTCCCCCATGAGATAACGGAACCGGGCTGAATCCAGATTGCAGCCACTTCCAATAACCCGGTTTTTGGGAAAGCCGCTTATCTTCCAAGCCACATAAGTCAAGATATCCACTATGAAGAAAACATTTAGGTAAAGATACTAGGTAAATCGCTAGATGATTGGCTACTCAAGATATGTGGCTCTCTAAGGATCTTGATATTGATCATGACTAATATTTTTGTTAGTATTTTTAAGCCTCTATTATGTATAATATAGCAAATATATTAAGTATTCGAGAAGTGTGGTTTAATGCAAATAAACTGTTTATCAATAAAACATTCATAACCTTATCCCTTATCCAAGATCTTCTTGGGCAAGTAACTAATTTTAAGGTTCCAACTACATTAAGAGGCATTTTTTCTCCTTTAATATTTTAAACTTAACAGTTTTACAAAAACAGAAACCCATTCTGGGGAGGAAAATAATAAATAAATGTGTATACAAAATATGACATGTACTATCAATTTTACACTAGCTCACCTATTTATGTAATTAAAAATCTCACCTGGATTGGAAACAATAAGCAACTTGCAGTTTGGGCTGTATTTTACAACATTAGGAATGATGAATTTAAAGATATTCACATTACGCTGGACCAGATTAAGACGGCTTTCTCCTTCTTGCTGACGTGCCCCAGCGGTGATAATAACCAGCTTAGAGTTTGCTGTCACATTATAGTCTAGACAAAGGGAAACAATAACCAAGTTAATGCCTTTAAGAGAATTCCCTACCTAGCCAGCAAAAACTTGTTTCCTCAACTTGTTTTTATGAACAGTTTTATCTGTTTGGTCACTTCCCTACTTCCTTGCATACACAGATAAACACCCCAAGTGTCCCCCAGACTCCTTCAGTTTTCAGAGTTTTAACACTGAGGCCACGTAGTGTGGAAGAAGAGAATGTCAACACCTTCCTCATATTCTGCTTTTAGTCACATTGTGACTTTATATAACTACAGCTAGGCAGAGCTGAAAGGAATCTAAAGAATCAAAATTCCCAGATTTTTGCTACCTCTGCTCAATACTCACACTCCTGCATATTTCTGTTTCTATTTAACTACCTAACTATGGTCATATCAGTCTAGGGATGGACTCTCCTTTTTTAAAGCAGAGACAACTTTACACTTATCAAGGATGTCTTGCTCCTTGATACCTCCTTATGGCACAGGATAATTAACCCAAAGATATGATAAGTACTCAATGATTTTCAGTTGTCAAAAGCAAATACTTTTTGGGTCCATGCCTAAGGTTTCTGGCTGGTGTTTGTGTGCATGAACAGGACAAGCCAAGAATATCTGAACAGGCTCCTTTACCCTATACTCAACCTTGTGTTAATGTATGAAAGGAAGCAAGGAAAGTAAATATATTTAATTTAAATATTTGAAGCAATGTGGTTAAATATGGACCTAAGGAGCTTTACTAATTACATTCTAATTCAGATACTTTTCACATCATGGACAAGTTGAATTTCCATTTAAAACCATTAACTAGAAATTGAAACTCTGATATCCATAGGTACCAAAGCAAAATTGCTCAAAGGCTATCTTATCCTATATAAAAAGAGAAATCTTTGAAGAGGTGGGATTTAGAGTCTAATAAAGGATTAAGTCTAGCAGGGACTACAATATAAACTTATTGAAATCAACCTTTTCCAGAGACAATTTTTGGTGTTCTAAGGAAAAGGCTGCCGTGCTGGAGATCCATCATCTCTCCCTTCAATTTGTCTTCAATGACATCAACAAGAGCAAGTTCATCTGCCAAGTCCTAAAAGACATAAAATTTTTAGTTAAACTGAAAAATTGCTACTTTCAAATTTTTAGAAGGACAAGCAAAATTTCTATGTATCTAGCATAGGAAAGTTCTGCTACTTTATTCTTATCAATACATACCTCAAAGTAAAGGCAGTCCCCCATTTAAAAGCTGACTCACAATAACCCATACATAGAAAGCAGTGACCCTCTCTCCAATCCTCTCCTCACTGGAACAGCCTCTGCAGGAACTCCACCACTGTACAGAAGCAGAACACTGGCTTGGCAGTGATTAGAATAATGTCCAGTTATGTAACACTGCTCTACTTACTCTCTCAAATTCAGTTTTATACATTGATTTTAAGTTGTTATTCATTACATAGGCGATACTGACCAGTACTAAAACTTGAAATTTCGACAGCAATGTTCTGGATCATTCGCTGATTATGTTTTCCCTATATTAATCAACATTAAGTTTTACAATGATACATTTTTATAGTGTGCATTGCCAAATACTGGTGAAAAAATTCTTCCCATTGAAACTATAGAAGTTCATAGGTGCATTTCAGACCAGGAGCACCAACAGCCTTATACAAATGGGAGGCAGACAAAGAAGGTACTCAGGCTAACTGCAGATCCACCCCCATATCATCTACAATATAGTGAATAAGCTGGCAGCTACTGCTACCCACACCTGAGTTAGAGGGCATCACAGGAAAAGACCATAGGAGGTGTGTAGGTGTGGGAAAAACACATGGCATCAATTTCTGATCCAGTGAGGAAGGAATAAGAATTGGTATGGGTATCGCCAACTTCTCAAATTTTTCATTACTCCACTTCACTTTTACAAGAGAGAAATACAAGTACCTGTTCTCACTAACCAAAAGAAATCTGAAGGGGATTTTTGCTTTTACAAAAAGTCAAAAACAAAAATAGCATTCAGTGTTTGTTTTGCAGTGAGCTGTTACAGAGGCGGCCCACACCAGAGCAGCATGAGTAGCCCCCGTCAGGCTCCTTCCACCAGGATTGCACTCAGCATCTCACAGTCAACCATAGCTTTCAACTGTGTCTGTGAGCATCTATGCTTTATCATGATTTATTCTGTGCATCTGTTATGTCCTACTGTATCACAGAACCCTAGGAGATGTTATTTTTGGGGTCTGGGAACCCTCAGAAAATTCCCATATAAATTAATGGTAATTGCTCCTTTGTTTTATGTCATTTCAGCTTAGGAAAAATTTCATGGGAACACTCCTCTTTGAGTGGGAGAAACCAATATTCCATGAGGCCTACTCCTAAGAACATATAGAGCTACCTGTGTCGTTACAAGAGCTCTACATAGCTCAATTCTGTCTTCAGTCCATTGTCACTTCAATTTCTGTTCAGAACCCAGAATTCATCATTTCACTCTATCAGGAACACCAAATGTTTTAATATTGTAAGCTACTTCCATTTGCTTTTTATATAAACTAGGTTTGACTACTGTAAAAAGCATTGTTTATTCATGCACAAGTTCTTTTTCTAATTAGATTTTAGCTACATAATTGGTTCTGACAGCTATCCAAGGGGAACAATGGGGATTTGCATGGGAGGAAGACTTAAGATTCCCACACTCATTGTGATTTTAATTTACCATATGTATTCAACCCAAAAATTACTTTAAAAATATTTTAGCTTGTTTAAAGGCACGTACTCCTCTTTTTCATTTGTAGGCAATTCACGCGTGTTAACCCAGCAGTGAGTTTAAGGAACTGCACCGCCAGCCTAACAACCTTATTTTTTTAGTTCAGATCCCATACATACCATCATGTTTCAAATGTTTGTTTCACATGAAGTTCTTTCAATGAGTGCATGAACCTAAATATCTATATACACAATGTGATAATACAACTGTTGGGAGGGAGTGGGGAGGGGTGGTGGGGTCAAGAGAGAGCTGCCTTCCAGCATGATGGGTTCTCACTCACCTTCATTAAGATACTGATGGCACAGGCCATGCCAACAGCACCGACCCCAACAACTGTAATCTTATTCTGGGGGGTATGTTCTTCCTTAAGAAGATTCTGAATCAGCTGATCTTTGAGAGATGCCATGTTTTTGGACTTGGAACCCAAAGGAATCTATAGGACGAAAAACATGCACTGTCACTGCATCCTCTTTATATCAACATATTAATCAAAAGCTGTTCTGAAAAGGCTAATGTTACCTCCTTTTGGGGCATTCAGAACTAAAAAGGGGGAAGGAAAAAAAAACTAAAGATAGACAAAGTTGAGTTGAAAGGCCTATGCCAGGGTCTGTTCCGGCTAGGATCTTGGCTTACCTTGGCATGGAAAAATAATATTGATGTTTGGGTGTAAGTATAACCTCCTGATGGCTCACTCATCTTGGTTTAACTGCTTCACCACCAGACCAGAAGCCCTGGGACGGGCTCTGAGCTCTGGTCTTGCGCGCTCACTCACTGCCCCACCCACAAGGCGGGGTGAAATCGGACCAACTGCTCGGTCCTCAGGAGTTCGCGGGTTTTACACCCGGCCCTGCCCCGGAAGATCAGCCGCCGTCCCTCCCTCACCCACCCACGAAACTTGTGCGCATGCCCTGGCGAGGGCAGGAGCAGAGGCCGCGGGCTTTACAGAGCTGGGCATCGGCCCCGCCCGAAGCCCCGCCCGTGAGCGGAAATGATTAAGAGCTAGCTCCCAGTCAGACTTAGGACTTAACTTGTGCTCGGAAGCAGACGGGAGCAACGTTAAGGCCCGTCTGGCAGCCCCCGTGGCTTGGCGAGCGGCCAGAGCTAGACTTCAAATAGCAATACTAGACATCGCGGACTGTTAAGCAACAGGGAGGGAGGCGCCTCTGGTGGGGTCTGCCGTGATCCATGTTGCAAAGGCGTAAAACCCGGTAGGAGGAACTTTTGTCAGTACAGGAAGTGCAGAAATAGCTGCAGAGGCCTGTGGCCTGGAGCCCTAAAGTTAATATTTGGAGGAATCCCCATTCCTGAGGTGGGGAGAGGGACTTCGACTCTGCTAATCCTACCCTGCCCTGCACTCACTGAAGGGATTCGCACAGGTTGCATCCGAAAGTACCGAGTGCCGTCTTGACACCGTCCCAAGAGGCAAAAATACCCGAGAGGACTTCAGGCAGGCAGCCTAGAGCCACCAAGTTGGAATCACTATTTCTAGCAGCCTTGTAAGGTTTCTGCAGGCCGCCAGCGGGGAGGGAGGAATTCTTCCTTCAGAGAACTCCTAGCTTTACCAAAACCTAAACCCTGGGCTCCAGCGCTCCCTTCAATGTGGGGACAAGCAGAAAGAGGAGCCCTGCAGAAAAAGGGTTTACTGCCCAGCTCTGGGGATTTGGAACATCACTGAGACATCAGAGGTGACCTAACCGTCTCCCAGCTTTAGGTTACCCCATTTGTCAAAAGGAGTTGGTACTGGATGGATCCTCAAAGGACCGAAAACTGTGCCCCTTTTTGCTTCATCTTTGCATTCATCTTGCCTAGTGTGACGCCGGATATATCAATAGCTACTTAAATAACGTAATTTGTGCAGAGTTCCCTACAATCTTAAGGCAGCAGCCGCCTCCATGGAGCCCACCTCTCGAGGGTCTCAAGGTTAAAATGAGACCCGAGCGGCGCTCAGCGGCTTTCCTGCTTCCAGGAAGCCGCCCCAGACCGCTAAGGCTTTTTCGGCTCCGTGGTTTCTGGCAACCGGACCTCAAATTCTGCGCGGTTTGCAGATTTCGAGCCCGGTGGTATGCCCCACCCTTCAGACCTATCATCTCCTTGTCCTGCACCCGCAACCCAGCTCCCCCCCCACGGGCTTTCGACCCCAGCTTGGCTGCGGCCATCTCCTCGGTTTCCCAGCCGAACCAGAGGCCACGGTGCCCATTCAGAGCAAAAGCCAAGTATGGCGGGTTCCGCGTGCACGCATGAGGTCGGCCACCGCCCAGGTCTCCAGATTCTGCCTCTAGGAAGCAGCGCCTACACCCCCAGGAGCAGGGTCCCCGCCGATGGCGGAGCGGCGCCAGGAGGCCCGGGACACCTCGCTCACCCGCCCCCTCGGGCGCAGTGCGCGCCAGGCCCGACCGTACCGCGAGTGCAAGTCGGGCTGGCGGGCGTCCGCGGCGCGCAGCGTTAGTTCCTGACTCTGCAGTCGCTGCTCCGAGACGGTGCTGGTGACCTGAGGGGGGCCTTAAATGGAACCGCGAGACTGACGTCAGTGGGTAGCCAGGCGGACGTGCACGAACCCACGTGTGGGTCGGTCTGGGGGCGGGCTCCAAGTCGGGCGGGGCAGTGCAGAGGCCCTAGCGGCGCGCGCAGCGGTACTACGCGCCAGCAGACTTATCCACGTGCGCCGGGACATCTAGGAGCTGCCAATGCCACGCTGCCTCCAGCCACGGAAGTCCGGGCCAGCGCCACCCGCCAAGCTCAAGCCAACGCTCAGAAAAAACCTGATCTGAATCTGAACCGTTGTTTCCGAATACCCAAAACAGCTTCTGGCACGTAGTAGGCACGAGGCAGCTATTTGAGGGAAGGAAGAGGGGACAGAGAGGGGGAATCTGCCCTTAAATCGATCTCCGAAACTTTACGCTGCTTTTCCCTGTTGCTGCTAAATCTTCTTAAGTCCCACAACTCAGAGTGAGCCCTCAGCACCCAGCCTTTGCTCATGCTGGTTCCTTTGAGTAGCCTGCTTTCCTCCTCTGTGTCTTCTTTAAACCTGACCCAGCACACACACACACACACACACACACACACACACCACTCCCCATACACCCACAAAGTTGGTGATCTCCCTCCTCTCTGCTTCCACCACCACACTGTTCTGTATCTCCTCAAAGTGGCTTGCATTTGAGGTGTATGTGGCTCTGCAGTCTTGACAGTGACTCTCAAGGGATCAGTCTATCAGTCTTCCACCGTGGCACCTTGGGCACCAGCTTAGCACCCAGTTCTGAAAAAGATCCATACTTGTGGGTTTCTTGGTTTTGAAGGGAAAACTCTAAACTCCAGCTCCAGAAAAGCAGGGCATCTCTCTTACATGTCCTAACAGCTTTCTCATCACTCTAGGAGGCCCAGAAACCTAGGCTGTCACCTCAAACACACAGTTGGAGGGGCTGAGCGCCAGCCACAGATTCTCCAGGGTTCTTCAGGGTGGGGCACATTGCAACAGTGTCTGTGGTTCCTTGGTCTTTGCAATGTCCTCATGCAGTCAGGCTGGGCCCCTGCCTGTTATCAAATGTGACCACAGCTGCTGGCAGGAGGAGGGTAGAGCTCAGAAAGCAGAAGTTAAGCTGGGGAGTCAGGTAAGATTCCTCACCAGGAGGCCTCTGGCGTGACCTCTGAAGTTAATCTAGGCAGAGTTTGCAATGCCCTAAATGAAGGCATCTAACAACAGATCACTCCAAGCACATTTCAATCTTCTGATACAGACAACAGCCTCTATTTAACTGCAAATATGAATAAACAAGTACCATTTACTGAGCGCCTCTTATGTCAGGCAGCGAGCTAAGCAATCCCTATACTCATCTTCACTCTAATTCTTTGGAGTACACATAATTATCCCCATTTCTCAGATAAGGAAGCCAAGGTTCAGGGAGAGTAGTGACTCTGCCAAAGTCATACAGCTTAATACATGATTTCAGCTGGTACTTGAACCCAGGTCCTACTGACTCCAAAGCCTATGATTTTTTTCTCTACAGGATGTTGCCCCTCTCCCACCCCTTACCCCCAACTTGGCAAAAGTCAAGAAATGATGTAGGGGGCCCATGCCAGTTCCAGGCTCAGACAGCTCAGTTTTCAGCAAATGAATGTCAGTGGGTGTCTCTGCCTGTCTTCTCGAGCTGGGACATCAGTCTTCTCCTGCCTTCAGACTGGGTTGACACCAACGGCGCTCTCCTGCTTCTCAGGTCTTTCATACTTGAACTAGAATTTCTACCATCTGCTTTTTGGCGTCTCCAGCATGCATACGGCTGATATGGGACTTCTCAGCCTCTATAGTTACATGAGCCAATTCCTTATAATAAATACTGATTTATCATCTATTGGTTCCATTTCACTGGAGAACCCTAATACAATCCAAACTGAAAATTTCTGTGCTAAAGCCCAGGCAGAATGCGGGACCCATGGGTCAGGAAGTACTGTTTCAGTGGGCAGAACTGTCTCAACCTAATCAGTGTTCTTTAGGGATGGCCTCTTTAAAGGGGCACAAATCTCCCAAAGAGTTGGTTTGACCAGGGAACAGGCTGGCCTCAGAGAGTGGGTGGTGAACAGCATCCCATGTAAGATTTTCTAATGGCAGAAGAATGGTGACCACCCAAAACAGTGCTGAATCATTCCTTCATTCAATATTTATTTCACTCTTCCTCAAGAACATTCAATGGCTTTCAGAATAAAAGCCAAATTCCTTGGATAGGCACACTGGGCCCTCCGTGATCCAGTGCCCACATCCCCTCTCTGACCTTATTCCTATTTCCTTCATGCTTTCTATATGCCAGTTCCAAGGCTACTTACCATGTTTCCCAAATATGCTATGTACTTCCACCTAGGTAGTTCCTTCAACCTGAATATTCTACCCTATGCCACCCACCCACCTACCCAAACCTCACATATTCATAGATCAAGGGCTGTTCCTTGGGCTTTAGAGTAAACTCATTTTATTGCTGTGCACCTCTTTCTCTCTCTAAGGTATAAGCTCATAGCGGGCAGAAACTTTCTCACTCATCTCCATATCCCAGCACAGACATTTGTTTGTTTAATAAATGTCTTCTGAATTAAATACCTACCATTAAAGGGCACTGTGCTAAGTGTTTAGGACACAAAAACAAATAAGACAAATGTATTAGCCTTCAAAGACTTTTTACCATTTAGTGGGGGAAATCAACAGCATCCAGTTCTGCCACACTGCCAACTGCCACACAGAGGCAGAAAAAAATCACTCTAGCATTCAGAGACGAGAGAGGGGGTACCAGAGGTGGCTTTGGTTGAGGATACCAGAGAAGGCTTCCTGGAAGAAGAAGCATCTGAGCTTAGCCTAGACAAAGACTTCAATTATCGAAGATCAGGTGTTGAGAAAGCAGAGAACACAGCATGAGTGAATGCATAGGGGCAGGAAATTCAAGACATGTCTGGTAAATGTTTAAATGCCAGGGTAAAATATTTGGGGGTTTTATTTATTTTTTGGTGGTCAGCAATAGTCATATTGGTTTTTAGAGCATGAGAGAGAAGGTGAAAACAAGGTGTGGGAAAGGGGCACCTTATCTGTAAATAGAAACTCAGAACATATTAGCGCCAACCGCATCTGCACAGAACATACACTTCTCTGACATGCCCTTCACAGTCCCACAGCCCCGCTGAACACTCACTGACAGCCTGACTTGCTTCACCTTTTCCATGGTTGCAAAATTGATGGTTTTCCTGAGTTGCAGGGCCCAAGATGCAGGGGGCCTCATCGGTCTCCGTCCCTGACAGGCCAGAGCCTGCTGTGTACGTGCCAAAGCCGAGGCTCCTCTCTCTGCCAAGAGAGCAGGTGCCTGTCCAGGGAGACTGCCTCCTGTCACCTCCCAGCCCCATCTTTCGGTCACATGATGGGAGCGGAAACGAAAGACTCCACCCTGACTCCTCAAGTTTTCCGGGTGCTATCTCTACGGTACCCTGATGCTTCTCCCCACCATGTCCCCTCCCCCAGGCTGGCCTTATCCTCAGCTCCTAGATGCTGCCTATGTTTTCCTCTGTGGCTTGGACTGTCATTCCCCCCAGAGTTCATTCTTCAGATGATTCTCTATCAGAATACAGCTCAGAAACTCTAGATTCCCTTTGCTATGGACTGGATGTTTGCTTCCCCACAAAATTCATATGTTGAACCCAATGTGATAGCATTTAGAGGTGGGGCCAGTAGGAGGTGATTAGCTTATAAGGGAGCAACCTTCATGAACGGGGTAAGTGCCCTTAATGAAAAAGTCCCCAAAGAGACCCCTCGCCCCTTCTGCCATGTGAAAACACAGTGAAAACATGGCTGTCCGTGAATTTGGAAGCAGGCACTCACTGGACACCTGCTGGCATTTTGGTCTTGGATTTTCCAGCCTCTAGAACTTTGAGAAATAAGGTTCTGCTGTTTATAAGCTACCCAGCCTAAGGTATTTTGTCATAGCAGCCCAAATGGGACTAAGGCACCCTTCCAACCTCTTCCTACCCCAGGAAAGAAAAAAGAGCTCTGATCTTTTCTCTTCATCCTCCCCCTGGCAGGGAGTTAGGCCACAAGCTTTCCATCCATTGGCAGCTTCCAAAGATAGTCACCGGAATATAAGAGGCTTCCAAATTGAAAGTCCCTAAAATCAGTGCTGCAGAGGGAGTCCCAGGGCCTCTCAGAGCCATACAATCCCCAGTGTAATGGAAAGTACCTCTTATCTTATCAGAGGGGGGAGGACTGTGGGAAAGCCTTTCCTTCTGACACCTTGGGTGACAAGGACATTGACAGTCATGGCTTAGCAGGGATGAGTGAGCAGCCTGGTGGACAGGTGATACTGACCTGAGGGTCAGGAGACCTGGGTTCTGACTCCAGCTTTGTCATGGACCTTGGGGTGACATTATGGCAGTCATACTTCCTCTGTAGCCTCAGCATCTTTCACTGTAAACATCCAGGGAGACTCTGAGTTAGTGAATCAAGCCTCCACAAGCACCTTCATTTTTACAATGGCTCAGGATTCAGAGGCAAAGCTGTCCTCCAATTTTGGGAAGTGATTTGGGTTGCTCTGGGAGTGGAAGCAAACATTCAAGGGGCCTGGCTCCACCCTTGGTAACAGGAAATCCATGCCTGGTATTCTCTTGTTCCCCATATTATTTCCAAAATTGGGACCAAAATTCCCAAGGCACTGGTGGATGTTGGATTTGTTAATTAAAAGCAGTCTCACAGGGTGTGTGTGGGGGGACTTGACAATATGGGTGAATGTTGTAACCACAATGTTGCTCATGTGAAACCTTCATAAGATTGTATATCAATGATACCTTAATAAAACAAAGCAAAAAAAAAAACCAGTCTCACTGGGCTTTGAAAGCAAATTACTGATAACAAGAACCCATCTCTCTTTGATTGCTGTGTAAATAGTTTTAAACCTTTAAACTTTGCCAAATGGGGAATCACATTCCAAGCCCTAGCTCAAAAAAGAAGGGTCATTTCCTATAAAATTCAAGAGGATCAAAGTGATTGTGAGTGTGAATACAGCCAGAGAAGTCTATTCATAATTTCCTGGGGCTGGAGTGTGGAAAAGGAGTGGAGGTCTTAGCTATGCAGCTGCTGACTGCAGAGCGTCCTCACTGAAATTTGGGTATGTAGGCCCTGGGATTTTGTTTAAACTGCTGTTCACAGCCACTCACCGAGCTATACCTCACAGGCAGGTTCTGCTGGAGAGGTTTTCTGCCCTGTTATTTGAGCCTGCTCAGAGGACCCTGGCCTGAAAAAGCAGTCCCGCCTCGTTTTACCAGAAGGGGTTTGGGGTCCACTGGAATCTGGGAGCAAAGGGGAGCTCCCTGTACTCTCAGGCTGTGGTGGGGCTGTGCAGACACAGAGAAGGCTTCCTCTGCAGCCATGTAAAGTTCACTGGGTCCTTCATTTGTGTGTAGCTTTAGGGTGGCTTTCATAGCCATTCTCTCATGGCATTTCCACCTCAGCCAACAGATGAAAGGAGGGCAGGAATTTTTACCTCTGCTTTACTGGTGAGATTATCAAGCCTCAAAAAATGTAATTGCCTCAAGGCCACACAATGGAATGTGGCCCAGTGGGTTTCAAACTCCCAGACTAGTTTTTCTTCCCCTATACCAAGCTGCCCCTCTGTCTTTCCTGGGTACCTCACAGCTTGGAAAGCAGTTAGCACTTTGCTACCTGGCTATCACAGGGTACATGTGATAGGCACTCCCCCAACCCCTTACTTGGGCTGCAGGAAGCTCCAAGCAGCTCAACTGCCCACAGGGCTGCTTCAGGGCCTCATCCATCAGCCTCCCTCTCCCGGGCCCTCTGTCAGCCTTGCATGGCCCGTGTGTGTGCAGGGCCAAGCTCTGTCCTTTGTACACTTGCAGGATTAGGCTCTCCCAAGGGACATTTTAGCTTAGCTCATCCTCCAGTTTTAGCTGGGGAAGGGATGAAGGCCTAGGAGAGGCCTTCACAGCCTTAGCCCTCCTTCACCCACTGAATCAGAGGGAGACCAGCCCCTCACACCTGTCCCTGGCCTGGCTTATGCTGCAGAGCCTCTCAGCAACCCTGTCGGCCCACAGGGCAAAATAACTTGCACGGTGAGGAACTAGCGCTCAGAGAAGGGAAGTGAAGTGCTTGGGCCCCAGTGTTTCAGTGGTAGTGACTAAGGGCCTGGAACCTCTCGACTAGATCAGTGTTTTCTCATCTGCACCAGACACCATGGCCTCCTCCACCAGCCTGGGCTCTTTCCTGACACTGTGGGTGTGGCTTTCATTTCTGACTCTGACTCCTGGGGTTTTTTCCACTGTATGAGAGCCTCTTCCAGCAGTCCTTACTCAGGGTTGGCAGCGTGGCAGAGAGGCCTTACTTTGCAGGAGGCCACACCCCAGCCATGAAAGCTACAGGATTGGCAGGAGGCCACCTCAGTGGAGCACTCTTCTCACAGAGCTTACAGCCTCAGCCTCCTCTCCAGGCCCCACGGCTGCAGGCTCAGACTCTCCCCCAAGCTCAGTTAGGTTTTTTTTTTTGCTATTATTAATATACAATTAATTACATGAGCAACATTATGGTTACTAGACTCCCCCATAATCAAGTCCCCATCACATACCCCATTGCAGTCACTGTCCATCAGCGTAGAAGGAGGTTATAGAATCACTACTTGTCTTCTCTGTGTTATACTACCTTCCCCGTGCCCCCACCCCGCTACATTATGTCTGCTAATCGTAATGCCCTTTTTCCCCCTTACCCATCCCTTCCCACCCATCTTCCCCAGTCCCTTTCCCTTTGGTAACTGTTAGTCCATCTTGGGTTCTGTAAGTCTGCTGTTGTTTTGTTCCTTCAGTTTTTTCTTTGTTCTTTTTTTTTTTAATCAGTCCCCAGCCCAGCATCTGGCATTTAGTGAATTCTCAATTAGAATATGTTTACAAATCTGTACGCAAAGGAGAGACTTCAAAGAGTTCAAATTGCTTAAATGGCCAGAGGAGAGATTTCTGTATCTTATGCAAAGAAAATTAGATTTTGGATTGGATTAATATTCCCAGAACAGAGAAGATCTAGACCATTTAAAAGCATATTAATTATAAAATCCTGAAAATATCTAAAATAAGGGGCTTTTTTTTCTTTTTAATAAATAGGGCTTCTGTAACCTCAGTGACCATACCATCTGTTAAGCATTTAGTAACATCACTTAGAGTGGATTGCATTTTCTAAGTTTGGCCCATCATTCATCTGTGTGGTAAATGGCATGGCATTTTTAGCATGTTCAAATTGCAAGTAATTTAGCATTTCTGAAAGTTCTTTGGTGATTTGAGTCACAGTCAGACAATAATTATGATTTGTTTGAAAATGGACCATAATGTGTGATTATTATATCATATACACTGAAATGCTTTTATTTTTATTTTTATTTTAGTTTATTTTGATATCATTAATCTACAATTAAATGAGTAATATTATGGTGGTTACACTACCCCCTTCATCAGGTTCCCCCCCCTCCCCCCCAACCCCATTGCAGTCACTGTCCATCAGTGTAGTGAGATGCCATAGAGTCACTACCTGTCCTCTCTGGGTTGTACAGCCCTCCCCATTTTTCTTTGTTCTTATACTCCACAGATGAGTGAAATCATTTGATACTTGTCTTTCTCTGCCTGGCTTATTTCACTGAGCATAATACCCTCTAGCTCCATCCATGTTGTTGCAAATGGTAGGATTTGTTTTCTTCTTATGGCTAAATAATATTCCATTGTGTATATGTACCACATCTTCTTTATCCATTCATCTTCTGATGGACACTTAGGTTGCTTCCATTTCTTGGCTATTGTAAATAGTGCTGCGATAAACATAGGGGTGCATCTGTCTTTTTCAAACTGAGCTGCTGCATTCTTAGGGTAAATTCCTAGGAGTGGAATTCCTGGGTCAAATGGTATTTCTATTTTTAGTATTTTGAGGAACCTGCATACTGCTTTCCACAATGGTTATACTAATTTACATTCCCACCAGCAGTGTAGGAAGGTTCCCCTTTCTCCACATCCTCGCCAACATTTGTTGTTGTTTGTCTTTTGGATGTTGGCCATCCTTACTGGTGTTAAGTGATATCTCATTGTGGTTTTAATTTAGATTTCTCTAATGATTAGCGATGTGGAGCATCTTTTCATGTGCCTGTTGGCCATTTGAATTTCTTCTTTGGAGAAGTGTCTGTTCAGCTCTTCTGAGCATTTTTTAATTGGCTTATTTGCTTTTTGTTTGTTCAGGTGTGTGAGCTCTTTATATAATTTGGATGTCAACCCCTTATCAGATATGTCATTTACGAATATATTCTCCCATACTGTAAGATGTCTTTCTGTTCTACTGATGGTATCCTTTGCTGTACAGAAGCTTTTCAGTTTGATATAGTCCCATTCATTCATTTTTGCTTTTGTTTCCCTTGCCCAGGGAGATATGTTCATGAAGAAGTTGCTCATGTTTATGTCCAAGAGATTTTTGCCTATATAAGCTCAGTTAGTTTTTAAGCAACCAAATTTCCCCTCCTCCTTTCCCATCAACCACCGATGGGCACAGGCTGTGCCAGCATCTCCATGGGAACCAGGGGCTGGGGCTTCCTGCCTTGGGGGAAGATGATCCAGAGCCAGTACCCTTAGCAGGGCCCCCTTGCAGATCCCAGGAGATTTGACTGTTGCTGCAGGTCCATCACACCCCAGGGGCATCCTTGGGGCTTGGAAACGGTCCAGTGAGGCAGCCAGGCTGGGCTGCCCTGGAAGACTTCAGGCCCAGCTGGAGTTCTTTGAGAAAGGTCCTGAAATGGGGCAGGCTGGGAAGAGCCTTCTTTGGAGCCCAGCACCTCTCTTCCACGTGGAACTGATTCTTCAGGACAAACTGTGGGGTCCTGGTGTTAAACCCTCTTGAGGGCAGTGGGTGAAAGTTGAAAATTTCACAGTACGTTAGTTGGCTGTAGACTTTGCTCTGCCTGGCAGAGAGCAGTGTGGTGGTGTTGGCACAAGGGGTAGATTGCAATGGATTAGGCAATAACCCCAGTTTCTTGCCGTTCCCCACCCCATGGAATGGTCCCTGGGACAGCTGAGGAGCTGACCGGCTCGCAACTAGGCAGGGGGAGGGGCTTACAAACATCCCAGAGCAAGAGGGTGGGGAGACCTGCTCCCCTAACAGCTCTCCTAAAGGAGGAGTGGGGGGCTGGCTGGGCACCCCAGGGGCAGAGACGGAGTCGACCTCACTCTCACAATCTCAAGGAGGCGGGGTCTCTTCAGAGCGAGATTCTGTTTCCAGGAAAAAGATCAGAAGGCAAAATGAACTGCTCCTGGTTCCTCCCACTCCTATTCGCAGCCCTCCAGGCACATCTCTGCTTCCAACAGCAGCCTGGAGGCAGAGGACAGGAGGGGGCCTGAAATGCAAGTGTGTAAATCCCACACCAGCTGAGAGTCCGCAGCCTTCCCGGCTCCCTGGGCTACTCCTTTTCCAGTTCAGTGTCTTTTCCCAGCTGAGAGGAGTTCAGTCTTTCCTCAACTTGTTTGTTGAGGTTTTGTGATGCAGAATCAAGATTAAATACCTGGGTGGGGAAGACAATACAGGACTACAGAGGGAAGGAAAGAAGGGTTTGGGTTCACAGGCTGTTAACCCAACATAGTAAAGAGGAAGAGAAACCATCTCAAGGGAGTGTAGGAAGCAGTGGTGGTGGGAGATTTGACAAGAGAGGTCCTAAAGTCTGTGGACAGATAAAAGCAGATTAGAGAGGAAAGAGGATTCTTGATAAATGTTGCTGTGTACATCACTAGAAGTTTTAATCTCATTTTACCAAAGGGCAAGCCAAGGTTTGAGCTATTTTGAAATTACTTCTGACTGCTGAAGGACGCTTCTTAGTCACTGCTGGGAGACCAAACCTTGTGGGTTCAGACTTTGTGAGAATTATAGTAACATTTACTCCCATGTTTATTGAACATTTAATATGGACTCCGCACTCCTGCTAACCCTTTAAATGCATTACCTAATTTAATCCCCACAACTACCCTGTGGAGTAGGGAACACCATTATCCTCCTTTTACAGACACAGGAACTGAGTCTTGGGCACTTGCCCGAAGTCCCACAGCCAGATGTGCGGGAGCCAGGAAATCCAGGGCTCCCCATGTGGAGACCAGGGGCTACTGCTCCTAAGCACAGGGCCAGTGGGGAGTTCCCCTCAGTAGGCTCTGAAGGAAATTGCTAGGCCTTGCTGAAGAGGGCTCTCACCAACCTAATGAAGCAGAAAATCAATGAGGTTTACATGAGGCCTGACTACATGCAGGCTGCTCACTCACTGATCCGAGCAGCACAAATGCACCGGCTGAAGTGACCATCTGGGGCATCTCCTGCCATCCTGTTTCTGTGCCATTTTAAGTCCTGGGGGGAGAATAAGGTGGGGAACACATAGCCTAGACTGTCTCTGAGGGGGCCTGTCTTTCTATCTTTCTGTCCAGGCCTTTCAGAATATAGACATTCCACTCCCACCCCTGCCACTTGGGGAGATGCTCTACACATCTAAGGGACAAGGAAGCACTGACAGCAGGACCTCACCTACACTGCAGGCCTCTATGTTGCATCTGACTCACTGTCCTTCAGGAAGAGGGTCTCAGTGGGAACCTCAGGGTAGGGAGCTAGACAGACATGGGTTCAAATCCTGACTCAGCTCCTACTGCCTGTATGTTTCTGGGCAAGTCACTTAACCTTTATAAGTCTTATGCATCTGTGAAATAGGAAAAATAATATTATCCATTTAATAGGTTAATGCAAACAAAAGGACTTGGCACAGGGTCATTGCTCAATAAATGATTTCCTTATCTCAGAAAATGGGCTGGGGAGAGAAGCAGATCTGTGGTCATGGTTCCAAAAGTTTGTTTCATCTATTTGGGACTGTAACTGGTTCCTGGAATTCTTCTTGGCCCTGCACTCAGGCCTAGCCTGACCCCTTCCTCAGAACCTGCACAAATGCCTGGCTTATCCAGCCTTCTTTTTTTTTAAAAAGAGGAACACCTTATTACTTAGTTCTACAGTTAGTTATACATACAGGGCTAGGCTAGCCAGGGAGGGACTGCCAGTTTCCTAGGGTTTTTTTATGGTGTTGTTAGTCTATGATGTTAAAGCACATGGGTGTTTCTGGCCACTTGAAGTGGTCACTCTGCCTGACCATTGCCACATACTGGTCTCTGCCCTTGCATAGATTCAGAAAGGCAGCCCCTGTCCAGCCGGCCCTGGCCTCCCTCATTTTTCTTTTTCTCACAGGTTGGAAGGAGAGGCAGCCATGTAATGTCCAGAGAGAGCCAAGCAAAGCACATATCTTTGGGGGACAGGCTCTGGGTCTTCCCCCACTATGGCTCTTTGCTTTGGCCTCACACTGCCCTGAGTTTGACTCCTGACTCTGCCACTCACTATGAGAACGTGGGCAAGTTACTAGATCTTGTGGGCCCTCTGCAGAGTGGGGATAATACCATTTTCATAAGCCATTGTGAGGTTTACACATAAAACTCTGGGCAGTATAAATGGTACTCAGTGTAGTTGCTTAATAAGCACTGGTTTTCCTTTTCTGTCCTTTTGGGGTGACCTGGAATGCTGAACTGAAAGCACTTCTTTGGGACCTCTCAAGAGTCCAGCCTAAGAAGAGGGACAGCCCCTAGGAGCTAGGAGAGACCTTTGATGCCACCTGCTTCCTACCCTGCCCTGCTCGGTCGGGGCTGGCGCTGTGGCAGGGCAGCTCTGAGACAGGTGAGGAGCCAGCTGCCTCCACAGGCTATGAACTGAACACTCCAGCTGTCAGTCACCAGCCCCTCCCAAGGGCTCCCTGCCTGTTGGAGCGCAGGAGCAAGGTGCAAAGGAAGGGAGGCCCCTGGGACCAGAAATGCAGCTCAAAGAGGGAGGAGAGTGAGATGGAGCCCTTGCTGTGGGACCACTGCAGGCTGTGTCCCTTAGCTTTTGTGGGGCCTCTTCTCTCCTGCTAACCACTTCTCCCCATGGCCTCATCAGGCCCAGGCCTGGTAACTTGGGGTACTGCACTATTCCCTGGTAGTTTCTCTGTAGTCTGTCCACACCTTTGCAAACAGCCCCTTTATTAATCTCCTCAAATTACCCAATTTGGAGGTGCCATTTGTTTCCTGCCAGGACCCTGACCAAGGCAGTAAATAAAGTTACATAATCAAAGAGTAAACATTACTGATTATCAAAAAACTATGAAATAACTATATTGGGAGGCTGGAGAGAGAGAAATGGGAGTAATGGTATAAGAACACTAAATCCTTACACACATATACTTACATATAGTAAAGGTAAAATATGTTAATAAGTGATTAATTTAGATGAAGTGTGTATGCTATGGTTGCTGCACTAGTCTTTTCATTTTTATGTAGAATTAAAATATGTAAAAAATTGAGTTTGGAAAAAATGAGTATTTCTCTAGCATAAAAAAAAAAAAGATTTTCTGGCTACACTGGGGCTGTCAGTTCTTTAAAGTAGCACCCATGGGTAGAAAGACAGTTATTTCAAAAAGCTTCTTGGAAATTCCAAATCAAAATCTACAGAATTTGCTTCCTTATATCCCCCACACAACCCTCAAGATGGAAGGACTATGAAAAGTATCTAATGTTTCTGAATGGCAGAGCTAAGCAGCCTCCATTTCTCACTTATAATCTAGGGTGGCAAGGAGAACGTAGAATGGCCAGGTTTTGATGAAGCCAAAAAGAACTTAGAAGATAAATTTATTTCTGGTCTTCCCCTTCTTCAGACTCACAATCATTTGCATCACCAATAATTCTACCTGCACATACATATAGGTTCATCCACATCCTGCCTTTATGGAGCTAAGTACAGACACCATTAACTTGCACTGTGCTAATATGATTAAAGCTCAGGGAGGTGGGGGTGGGGACACAAACCCAAGGTAATAGTTTTTAAAAAGAATATAAATATTATAAGCAATAATCAGACACAACAAATTCGGAGCCCCCATTAAACTCTGCTCTCAAAGTTGAAAATTAATTGAATGCAATTTTTACAAGGATATAAGGAAAATAAATATTGTGGAAATGAGGGAAAGCATGGACTAACCAACTCAATCCTGTAATGATATATGACCAAATGGCATCTGTACAAGTGACAAACCACAAAATAATCCAATAAAAGTGAATAATCTTCGAAATAATTTAGACTTTTTAGTCACAAAGATGTTGGTCTGCACTCTTATGCATTTCTAATTTAAGGAGAGAAATAGGTAACTGTCTTTCTAGATCCTGATGATAAAAATATAATTTTCAATTTCAATTTAATTTTCCATTTCAAATATTTTTTGAGCACCTCCTTTAGGTAAGGCATTGGGTGGAGGGGATTTGAAAATACAAAAGTGAAAATGAGCTCCTAACTTCAGGGTACATATGTATATATATATTTTTAATTGACATAATTCACATACTATAAAATTTACCATTTAAAGTATACAATTCTGTGGTTCTGAATATATTCATAAAGCAGTGTAAGCATGACCAGTATCTAATTCCAGAACATTTTCATCACCCCCAAAGGAAACCTTGTATTAGCAACCATGCCCCATTTCCCCTTCCCTCTAGCTTCTGGTAAAGCACTAATCTACTTTCTGTCTCTATGGGTTTGCCTATTCTGAACATTTCATATAAATGGAACTGTATGTACAATATGTAGCCCTTTGTGACTGACTTCTTACACTTGACATAGTGTTTTCAGGTTTCATCCATGTTGTAGCAAGTAACAGTACTTTGTTTCTTTTTGTCTCTGAATAGTGTCCCATTGTGTGGATATACCACATTTTGTTTAGCCATTTTCAGTTGATAGACACTTGGGTTATTTCCACTTTTTGGTTATTTTAAATAATGATGCTATGAAAATTCCTGTACAAGTTTTTGTGTGAACAAAGTTAATTAATACAAAATTATTAGTTAATGTAAAACACTAATTCCTTAACTACGTAATAGAAAGTCAGTAAGATGACAAAATTGGTAAATTAACAAAGAACGGTATAATAGAAGCCAAGAAAGTGAATGATTCTGTAAGAGGTTGGCAGACATGATGTTTAGGTATGCCCTTCTAGTGCTTTTTTGACTTTTGAAATTATGAGAATCTGTGCTAAAAAAACAAAATTAAGTTTTTAAAAGCCAAGTCAGAAGAAAACAGGACAGTGAAGGCCCTTTGAATTCTTCTGAGGACCTAGAGCATAATGAATGCTTAGTGGTACCAACGGCAGAGTTTGAGCCTGTGTGGCTCTCCTGAGTGACTTCAGATCCAAGGATCCATCTCTTCTGTTGCACTTCAGGAGAATAAAGCAGTCTCTCAGCTTCAGCACCATCTGTGCTTGTCAGTGTGTGGCCTGATAGAAATGAAATAGCTCTTGTTCTCTCTTTTATTTATAGTGGCTAGAAGAGAAAGTTCTAGGCTGCCTGGGCGTGGTGGGAAGAAAGTGAGGGGGTTGGGAGAGAGAGGTCAATAGTTAGCAGCTGCATAGATTTTGCATTCAAGAGCTAAGGCTGCAGGAATTTACCCTAAGAATGTAGCAGTGCAGTTTGAAAAAGACATATGTACCCCTATGTTTATTGCAGCACTTTTTACGATAGCCAAGAAATGGAAGCAACCTAAGTGTCCATCAGTAGATGAATGGATAAAGAAGATGTGGTACACATACACAATGGAATATTATTCAGCCATAAGAAGAAAACAGATCCTAGCATTTGCAACAACATGGATGGAGCTAGAGGGTATTATGCTCAGTGAAATAAGCCAGGTGGAGAAAGACAAGTATCAAATGATTTCACTCATCTGTGGAGTATAAGAACAAAGGAAAAACGGAAGGAACAAAACAGCAGCAGACTCACAGAACCAAGAATGGACTAACAGTTACCAAAGGGAAAGAGATTGGGAGGATGGGTGGGAAGGGAGGGATAAGGGGGGGAAAGGGGCATTACGATTAGCACACGTAATGCAGCAGTGGGAGACACAGGAAAGGCAGTATTTATAGAGAAGACAAATAATGATTCTATAGCATCTTACTACGCTGATGGACAGTGACTGGAGGGGTATGTGGGGGGGGGACTTGATAATAGGGGGAGTCTAGTAATCATAATGTTGTTCAAGTGATTGTACATTAACGATGCCACAAAAACAAAAAAAGAAAAGATAGTATTTCATCTTCAAAAAAAAAAAAAAAAAGAGCCAAGTCTGAAGTTCAGCTCTCCACTTCCAAGTTGGAGTCAGGGCTTTTAGGAAAGCTATTCCAGCTCTTCAAGCCTCAGTTTATTCTGAAGTAAATTCCATGAGGACACAGTCTATTGTACCCCTCATCTAGGACAGTGCCTTTTCATGACTGGAGACTTCATGAGGTGGGGCTGTAGACTGATGCATAAAAAGAGCTTGATAAGTAATTGTTGAATGTATCCTAAGGATTACACAAGAATGTACAAATAGCATGGCAAATATTTGACAACAGATTTACTAAACATTAGTTTCTTTCCCTTACTCTCTGCCTCAGCTTCCTAACAATGTTGATATTGCATGCTGAGTTGATGAGCTCTGAGCAAAAGACTGGTAATGGTAAATAATAATAAATGATAGGAAGAACAGTCATTGAATATTTGTGCCATATACTATTCTAAGCCCTTACAATTTTTTCCTTTTTTTAAATTAAGGTACCATTGATATAAAATTTTATGAAGGTTTCACAAGAGCAGCACTGCGGTCACTACATTTGCCCACATTATCAAGTCCCCCCTTACATCCCATTGCAGTCAGATGCTATAGAATCACTACTTCTCTTCTGTGCTATACTGCCTTCCCCGTGACCCCCCTACATTATGTGTGCTGATCATGATTCTAAGCACTTACATTTATTAGCTTATGGAGCCTTCACAATAAATCTGTTAAGTACTATTATTAAGCCCATTTTACAAATGAAGAAACTGAGGCATGGAGCGATTAAGTAATCACACAACTAGTAAATGGCAGGGCTAGGATTTGAACCCAGACAATTCAACTGTAGAGCTTGAACACTTAATCATGATAGATTTTTACTAGTCATGTAACAGAAAATGGATCACTGTATATTTTTAAAGAAATTCCATCTTGCCTAACTAAGCTAGAATTGTCATATCAACTGTCAAGATGTCAAATCACCATATTTAAAGTCTGGGGAAAATGCTGATTGAAGCCTGTTACAGACTTTGTTTTGAAGAGAAACCCTTTGCACCTATGAAATTGAGTTTCGATGTTGCTATCCTGTTAACTCAGCATATCTTCAATGGCTTTTTTCTTTTACAAGTTTGATTTCAATCTCTATTTTAAAGAAAAATTTAGCAAGTAGTAAAAGACAATAGGATGTGCTTCCCTTCCCACTCCCACCAGAAAAATGGAAATATTTTTTCCATAAATATCAAACATAAGATGTGCAATGGAACATTAATTTCAAATGAATTCTGGATTCTAATCTATAGTATCCTTTCACTTGCAACTGTCCTTTGATCTATATTTTACATATTATATCTCAGGCGAGAACAGAGAAACATCTTCCTGTTTCCAAATGAGTGGAGAGAATTTTTTAGAAATACTGTAGCTGAAATGTGAAATCAGTCACAGGCAATTTTATTTTTTAAAAAAGGTTCCTAATTTGGAGGATGCAGAGTTACCACATAAAAGTGACTATTAATGAACCTATAAATATGAACCATGAAAATCAGATTTGGGCATTTTGGGGCAGGGGAAGTGGTAAAAGTACAGAATAAAGCATTTTGTACTGTTCTTTAAGGGAATTTTCCTCCATTTAGGTCTCTAAACAATGAAACCAAAGATGCTGCAGCTTTTCTCTGTCAGTGAATACCCGTGTCAGTGTGAAGGTCAGCAAAGAGTCATGGAGCCCTCATGTACTGCTCCATGTGCCGTTATCCTCACAGTACCCTACCAGGTAAATTCTACTATAACACCCATTTTATAGATGAGCAGAGCCACAGATTAAGTAAATGATTCAAGATCACACAGCTAGTGAATTCTGCAGTTGAGGTTTGATCCTAAACAGCCTAGGTCCAAAGTCTGTGCTCTAATGGCTCTAACTAGACCGTGTCTCTACTGATGCTGAGGCTGCAGTCAATCCTGGGAAGGCCTGCTGGAACATTTTTTTCTCTACTTATTATCTGTGGGTCTAAATGTTCTTGGATGATACGGATCTGGATGTACACGTAAAAAAGTAATTTTGTATTCAGGTCAGGCATTATGGATAGCTGGGTGCCAGAAATAGCATACTAATGGATAGAACCAAAATTCACAAAAGTTTGACTTGAGAAATAGGATTATGAATGGATTCTCTAACCCACGATCAAGGTTTATCTTAAAGAGCATGAAAATGTGCACAGGTATGTTTGCCAGAAAAATGTCAAGACTGTAAGTCAGAAAAATAATTTTAAGAGCATAGAAAAATGTCCAGAAGCAAATGCACTGAGCATTACTTCAGGGGGGTGAGATTTGGGGGTAAAGGTACAGAAACATCTAATCTATATACTTCAGTACTATTCAAACCTTTTAAGTTATACTGTAATTTTTTAAATGGACATTAATGATCAGTAATCTCGTAATTGTCATTCTTTTCTCACTGCTGTTCACCACTTGGCTACCAGAACCAAAGAGAAATACATTTGAGTAACAAAGGCCTTTGATCTCTACCAACCAGTGAACTTGAATTTGACACCTGACGGGAGGACAAGTCCAGTGGGTGCAGATATTTCTGTGATTCAAACTAGCATAGTTGTCTTTTTAATCCAAAATGACAATCTTTGTCTTTTAGAATGTTTACTTTTAATGTAATTGCTAATAAGTTGGGTTTAAGGCTACCATCTTCCTGTTTATTTCTATGACTACAGAGAAGTAAAATTTTAAATTGAAGCCAGAATTTATCTTAGATTCAATTTCAGCCTACTCCCATTATCAGCCAACCTGACAAACACAGCAGGCTGCCAGGTGGCCAGAAGCTGTTGGTTTTTCATGCTGTATTGTTGGGGAGTTGGGGGTGGTTGGGAGGACCTGGATCTCTGGCCTCACCTCAAAAGGTGCCAATTCCACATTTGTCATATGTATTAGGGGTTTGTGAAAGACTATGATGACAGGGTTCTGTGGTTTCAAAGTTTGAATTTGAAAGTCTTTTGAGTTATATACACATCTAAGTAAGGATATGGACTACAAACTAAGGATGATTACCCCAACACCAGGTTCTAGGCAATGCTCCAGGTCTGGACAATCTAGAAGCTGAAAATAACTGATTCCCCTGGCCTCAGGAACTGGGAGAACAGCTGAGGTTTGAAGAAGCTAAACTGGGAAAGGGCAGAGGTAATGCACTGAGGAATCCTGTGCAAGTCTTGACATTGGAGACAGCAAATCTAAGTTTAAAACTGGCAGCTTTCCATCCCAGGGACACCAGCAGCTCCAGATGGTATATGCACCAACAGGAAACCACTTCCTAGACTAAGTCCTCAGCCTGGAAGAGTGTGTTATCTTTCTAGGTATAGATGATAAAGCATTCTTCTGTTCTTCAGACTCAGTGGTTAGTTATCACAAGAAATTCCACTCATTTTACAGTAAATCCAAAACACACTAGCACTATGACTTTACGCTTCTTCCCAGGAGAAACTCATTCTCCTGAGGCAGGGCATGGTTTCATTATTCTACATCTTGTAACCCTCTGGGCTAATGGGACCCACTAGGCAGACCAACCCCATGTTGTGATTTGCCATAAGAGTGGCACAGAATAGACTCAGAGGCAGGAATGACTGACAGGGCAAAGGAAAACTGGGTGATGGAAGCCCAGGCTGGGAAATAAAAGCTTCAAAACAAACAAGTATCTTACCTCAAAGTGACTGCAGCAGCTTAGCAGTTTAGGGTAAATTCCAGCTCTCTGAGGCTATGTGAATCTGGGTAAGGTTTAAACCATTTCTCATCTGTAAAATAATATGTAGCACCTACCTGATTCACTTGGTTGTTGTAAGAATGATGCAGCAGGAAAAGTGCTTGGCACACTGCTGGCTTAGAGCAGCCCTCCATTACCACCTATCATTTTCCACAGTGTGAAGGTAGGGCCATAGTAGGCCTAAACTGCTGCCAAAATCCATTTTTAAGACTAAGGATCAAGTATTTCAAATGCAAGCTAGACATGAAACTAGATCTCTGGTGAAATTTCCCATAAGTCCTTCATTCCCTCTGAGACCTGGTCACATACCTTAGGAATGCCTTTACTCAGTCCCCTCCTATTTACCAGAACTCCACTTTAATTTGGAGCAATTTTCCAGTCTGGATTGTTCCAAATCCTTCTAGGTTTTGGCTTCCATAGCTGCAAGACTTTTTATCTAAAAAAACAAACCAACCAAAAATCCTCATAAAAAAATATATTTGCTCAAAATCTTCTCTGAGGCCCCCCATATCCAAGGGTAAATCCTGAATTTCTTACCTTGGCATACACAAAGCCAAAGCCATTCACAAACTGATTTCCCAGCCTCTTGTCACTCCCAACTCTCCAATCTAACACATAGGGGTCTTTCAAAGCCTTCATGATTTTCCCAATGAACATTCAAGGCTTAGCTAACATGTTACCTCTTCAGTGAAGCCTACCCAATTCCACAAATGGTTTCTTCCTTCAGGCTCATTATAATACTTAATCTTTAACAGAGCACTCACAGAGCATTTAATTTTTTACATCTGCCTTTCCCAGTGGACATACTCTTCTTACTTTAAACATTTTTCGATCTATTCCACTCCTATTGTTCAGTTACGGTCATACTACATTTGAAAAGCACTTTGTAACACTGTAGGGCATAAGGGGTTACACTGTTACTACACTGATCTGCAAGAGAAATGGGAGGACTGAAGCAGAAAGTGATGCTGCCTTTTTCCTTTAACCAGGTCAAAGTTTGAACAGGTTGTGGACCTGTTGTAGACACTACATGGAAGATAACCAGCTTGTATGATGGCTTTAAAAAAGGATGAGTAGCCCTCTAGCAGCCCAACCAAGTAAGTATCACACATTAGTAGAAACACCAAGGGATGTGTTACAGTTAAAAGAGTATCTATAAAAGTTTTACTTTTTGCTGTGATTTTTTAATACAAGACACTGAAAGCCTTTCATGAACAGTGAGTTGATCCCATTTGGAACACAATACGGTGCAGATGCCAGAAACAAGAACATATGCTTTTTTTGCATTCAGGCTTTCCAGTTACCACGCAATGATTATCGATTAGCCCTGGACAGGAGCAGTCAGATACAGAGAAAAGGAGGTATGAGAAACATCTTTTATTGTTTTCTAAACAGGTGAAAATAAGTAAGATTTCTTATATTTCTCATAAGATTTTTAAATTCTTAAAAATGCAATTTCCTCTTGTCAAAGCACATGCCATCTTAAAAAAAAAATCTTAGCAATGTACGTTTGCACTCAAAGAAAAACATGCAGTGCCATTGTCTTCTGACAAAATACTGCATAAAAACCCCACACGACTTTCTGCAAATATGTTCCCTCTTTATCACTTAGGGACTCAAAACCACAAACATTCAGTGCAACATTTACTTTTTCTTATTTCCGTAGGAAACACAGGACCAGTGATGTCTTCTGACTACAACTGTTTCCTGATGGTTGAGCAACAGTCTTCCTCTGCTTTATTTTAAAGTACTCTTTAACTTGCTGATGTAAATAAAGTACAACTAGAATTCAGTAAAACTTGAGGATTCATGTGGAGGATGGAGGAGAAATACTTAAGGGGTACCCTGTGCCATAAACTTAGCAAAAAATTTACACAGAAAAACAAAAACAAAAACCTCAGATTTTATCAATGCACCCTTTTTAAAAAAGTATTGTTTTTTTTTTAATTTCTGAAAGCAGCTTAATGTGAATCAAGAGCAGTTCCTGAGTAACTGCAGTAAACAGTTTCGTTTACAAAAATATGTGTGTGTGTATATACACACACACATATATATTGTAACTTAGCTCATTTTGGTTCTGCCTTAATTTACCTCCCCAGCTTTTAGTTTCATCACAGCTCCTTTTCTTTCAGTTCATAATGTGCAAGTTCAACACATCAGCTCCGAGAGTCAGCATGGTGCAGATGTTTCTTGTCACTTCTGTGTGATCGTCAGCATGTCTGTCAGGCCATGTTTTCAGAGTCACTGCAGGTCACAGTTCTCTCAATCTCACAAAACCTGTGAGAGCCACAGACACTTCACGTTTTCTTCATCAGACGCCGTGACTGCCATGTATGGAGCTTGTTGTAGGCTGTCTGGAGCATCTCTTCTATGTGACTTACCAACTGAAAAACATGGCAAGATACTTTAGCAACAGCTGGGGCAAAGATCTGGCACACAGTCAGAGTGTTGCTTCTAAGCTCATTTGTATTTCCCCAATGAAGCAACATGCAAGCCCTCTGTGAAGGTGTTATCAGACACATTTTGTATGGAAAGGCAGACACAGTGGGGTACGGGAGAAGCTGGGTTGTACTATCTGCCCTATCATTAACCAGCTATAGAATAACATGAAAATTGTAACTGGCCACGAGGCCTCAGTTTTTTCTGACAAATGAAGAAAGTGAACTAACCTGATGATTTCTAGATTTATAGTCTGTTGACTAAGGCCAGGATGGTGGCATCATTACCTTGCAGAATAGTTGAAAAATATTCCCCTTAAGATTCTGATGTAGCAGGTCTGGGATAAGACACAAGAATCTTTGATTTTCAAAAGTTCCTGCAGTTAATTCTGCAGCACAACCAATCTTGTGAAGCACTTTTCTATGTACTCTAGGGTTTTTTTCCAACTCCATCATTTCAGGATTTCAGTATATCTCAGTAGATTACAGAAAATCTAAATGGTTTCAATGTTTCATACAAGTATTGTGTCACACCTCAGTTCGGGATTATGTGTCTTGAGTAGAAAAATTTTTGCCTTCATCATGGACCTAACTAGAAGTCAACAGACCACACTGACCTAAGCTGATAGACTCCTGAAGTAGAATGTCTTTGGATTATCTGTTTCCTTGGAGATGGACAGTGTTACATGGTTGAAGTAAAAGTCTACAAGTCTACAGCCAATTTTGGCTGTATGGGGATGGAGATCCGCTTTCAATTGTAAAACTACCCCTTCTGATTATCCTACTTACTGAAACACTGAATTCTAAATTTGTATATACAATTGACCCTTGAACAACATGGGTTTGAATTGCATGAGTTCATTCACATGCAGATTTTTTTCAATAAATGCACTGGAAATTTTTTTTGGAGATTTGCGACAATTTGTAAAAACTTCTCTTTTAAGAATACAGTATGTAATATATATGAGGCAAAATATATATCAACTATTTATGTTATTGGTAAGGCTTCCAGTCAATAGTAGGCTATTAGCAGTTACATTTTTGGGGAGTCAAAAGTTATATGTGGATTTTCAACTGCGTGGGAGGCTGATGCCTTAACCCCCATTGTTCAAGGGCCTGCTATACCACTCTTGCCTAGTCATTTCTGAGAGGAGTTGCATAATAGATATAAAAATGATCTTGTGTGGTTGCTCTAGCCTTGCATTAAAAACAAAGCTAAAATCCTGGGCACAAAGTGACACTTCTCAGTCACCACCTCACCCACTGCTCTGCGCTACTATAAATAATCAGGAAGCTGAAGGCAAGCCATAACTCAGGAACTATTCAGTTTACTGTTAGAATCTGCCTTTCTTTGCATTGATGGGTTTGTGCCTGCTACTCACGTTTTCAAAATAAGTATTTTTAGGTACATACACACAAGTTGTAAATCTACAAAGAAGAGCATGCAGATGATTATTACAGATGGCTAGTTAGTCATGGCCTTGGGAGAGCATGAGGAAGGTGTAGGCAACTGGACAGGGGCACTCAGGGAATACCTATGGGTATGAGTAATATCCTACTTGTTACTGTGAATGGTGGGTATACAGATACTTATTCTATTATTTAAAAGAGCTTATATATTTTATACACTCCTCTGAATGTATGATACATTTTACAATTAAAAAGCAGTATTCCAAACAAGAAGAAAAAAGTGAATCTCATTTACACAAAAACAAAGTTAACTTCATCATTTTACTATACAGAGAAAGAAAATTAGAACAAAATCAGATGTTGCCTTACATTTGTGCTTAAATACTGTCTCCGAATTTTTTCTTGGAATGGGCAGAGCTTTGTAACTTGGAATCGTTCCAAATTACTCTTCATTTTGACTACCTAAAAAAAGAGGAAATAAATAATGAATTACAGAGAAATGTCAAAGAACCTATAGGGACCAGGAGAAAAATGACACACAGAAAGGTTTCTTTTTTGTCTTTTTTAGATTAACTGGCTCCAGGAAGGCAGAGAAGCAATTTTCTAATAATTTTGATTTTTTAAAATTAAAAACCTCTATCCCAAAAGCAATACATGATTGCTGTGCTAAAATCTTTAAAGTATAAAAGATAAAATATACCTATTCTATCCCACCACTCAGAGGTTATTAACACTTTGGTTCATAATTCATATCCTTCTTGATATTTTTTGTACATATGTATAAATCCACACATGTAGAAAACACAGTACATACTATTTTAAAACTTCACTTGGTTTAATGTATCTTCCAGTCACTGAACACTAATCCAAGTAGTCATTTAAAATGGATGTACAGTATTTCAATGTGTGAACATAACAAATGCCTCTTTAAGCAATCCTCTTCTGCTAAGTATTTAGGCCATTTCCACATTTACCTTCATAGACTATGTTAGAGGAACATCTCTATGGCTAACTATTTATACCCACTCTTATTTATTTTCTTAGGTTAAACTTCTAAATATTGAATTTCTGGCATTTAAAAAAAGGCAATACTAGTCGTGGAATGAGACTTCTATTAACAATTTGCCCAAAACTGTTATTTTAAGTTTTTCGTTCTTTTGTGAATTATAGATGAAAAATGCTCTTTTAGTGTACCTTTGTAGATAATTTATTTGGATACTAGTGAGGATAAAAATTTCCTTTTAGGTTAATTGGGCCACTTGCATTCTTTAGTGAGTTGCCTATTGAAAATCTTTTGACTATTATTTTTAATGGGGTAGTTACCTTTTTCTAAAAGATTGTTCATAAGAGCAATCTAGATAGTAAAGCTGTTACTATTAATACCATAAATATGTTTCCGTTTGTCAGCTGTAGGTTTTAGTGTTAAATAACTAGTGCTATATTTGTTGTCAATTTGAGTTTGGATTTCATTAACTCCTAAAAAATGTACCAAATAAATAATTTTACTAATGTGATTTCTTTTGGGTCTCTGTTCTTCAATCACTCCCAGTGGCTTAGAAGCAGACACCAATTTTAAGATGCATAATTTTAAGTTATGGAACTGGTCTGGACCTCAAGTTTCTTCATCTATAAAATGGGTAAATAACTTCATCAGGTTGCTGTGAGGCTTAAATGAAATAATGTATGCAAAGTAGCTATCCCAGTGTCTGGTACATGTTAAACACTCAGTAAATTTTCTAATTTCAAAATAACACCTAAGTCACACTACCATGATAGCTGGCTGTGTTTGAAACTGGTTCTGACCTTTTCTTCTAGGAATGGTGTGTTAACGGGAAAGCAGGACCAGAAGTGCCGCAAAAGTTCCCCAACAGCCACATATAGGTGTTTCAGTTCAGACTGAATATCACTTGGCACCATCTCTGCAAAAGAAAGAAGAGGTGCACAGGATAAAAGCTAAAAGCTCTTTTTTATAGTATACAGTAAAAGCTATTTTTATATGTATGGTCTCTGAAAGAATGTCTACTCAGAGAATAAATTTGAATTATGTGCTCTTTGCCAATGCCAAACCAGGATGTGCTATTTTGAGATAAGTTACTGATTTCGTGGCTGACAGATAGCAGACTATAAATTCCCTCGGGATTTTATTGCCCTTTATTATTAGAGGTAGGGGGGAAAAAAGCTTTTAGTCTGATACAGGGAGACCAGCAATGTGCCACTGTTTGTAATATTAAAGACAATTGTGAAATGTAAGATCTTGTCTAAGTATGTTTCAGGATCTGGGTGCATAAAAACAAAACAAAAATTCCAAAATGTTCCAAAAAAAAAACCATGTAAAACTTTAGCACTTCTCGCAACTTGCTCATGAGGGCTTACTTAAGCAAAGGGACAGCAATAGAAGGTGGCCCAGCACATACGGTTTATGGCTCGCTGTGTCCCTCCCTGCATAAGCGCTCCTCCAGGTGACAGTGCTGTGACGGTGCTACTGGCAGCACTACTTGAGAGAACCTGGAAGAAATTTAGACACAGAAAACGGTTTTCCTCTTTTTTGCCATCTTTCTTTCTTTTGGCCCATGGAGGCAAAATTGTCTCTGGCTGAACTGGGATCAGAGGCTCTGTAAGGATAAGTCCCTGTCTGAGGAGAGGGGGTGGCTGCTGCAAACATCCTCCTTCCCCATCACAGTCTTGTTGCCATCTTTCTTAATGTTTCAGTTTCAATTTTTATTTGTTTCATTTTACAAAATATTTAGTAAGTCTTTATTCCCATATAGACAATTTACAGTAACAAGTGAACTACTTCCCATGAGGAAACAGTTGTGCATAGGAAGAGAACACCCACCAGTCTTCCAGGTATACCAGGCAAGTCTAGAGGTGCTGCAAAACTCACACACTTTTGCCTCATTAGACCCTTTCTTAAGCATCAACTCAACCTGTGAACTCTTACTGAAGGTAAAGTTGAGTTTAAGGAAAGATGACAAGCCAAGTAAAACAACATGTCAACATGTATTTGCTGGCAGCTGAAAATAAACAAAAACCAAAAACCCAAAAGCGCAGAAATATATCGTTTGTCATTTTTCAAGGAAGTGAATACCTTTAGCCAAAAGGGGACAAAGACATATTCCCCACTATACCAGTATCAACATTTAGGGATATGATTGGTCCATCTATTCAGTGAGTGCCTAACAAGTGCCAGGCAGTGTGGCTATAAAGAGGAACAGATCATTGTTGAATAGCTCAAATACAGAATTAGTCTGTCTAAGGTTTTTCAATGGAGCTTTTATAAGTAAGACATCCATATGTGTATGGGTTGGATGAAAAAAATTTTTTAATCTTAGTATAAGAGTACAGTGCATGACAATCATGAGTCAAGGGGCCACGGGAATACACTTTACTCCCATTTCCTTTTGTCAGAAATTTTACAGCATACCATAACCAGACACTTCAGTGATTGCTGTCCTTGCTCACTAGCCACTGGCTGCACTCAAGTACATATACCCGAGAACAGAATCTATTGGGCCTTCTTAACTCACTTTGTGTGTCTCAAATAATGAAATCATTTTTGGGGGTGCAGGGTTGGGGGGAATTTACATATGGGGAAGAATCTAAATATTAAAGACTGACCATAGCTTAAAAAAGTTAGGTGGTTCTCTTGGACATAAACATGAGCGACTTCTTCATGAACATATCTCCCCGAGCAAGGGAAACAAAAGCAAAAATGAACAAGTGGGACTATATCAAGCTGAAAAGCTTCTGTACAGCAAAGGACACCATCAGTAGAACAAAAAGACATCCTACAGTATGGGAGAATATATTCATAAATGATATATCTGATAAGGGGTTGACATCCAAAATATATAAAGAACTCACGCACCTTAACAAACAAAAAGCAAATAATCCAATTAAGAAATGGGCAGAGGACATGAATAGACACTTCTCTAAAAAAATTCAGGTGGCCAACAGGCACATGAAAAGATGCTCCACATCGCTAATCATTAGAGAAATGTAAATTAAAACCACAATGAGATATCACCTCACACCAGTGAGGATGGCCAACATCCAAAAGACAAACAACAACAAATGTTGGTGAGGATGTGGAGAAAGAGGAACCCTCCTACACTGCTGGTGGAATGCAAATTAGTTCAACCACTGTGGAAAGCAGTATGGAGGTTCCTCAAAAAACTCAAAATAGAAATGCCATTTGACCCAGGAATTCCACTCCTAGGAATTTACCCTAAGACTGCAGCAGCTCAGTTTGAAAAAGACAGATGCACCCCTATGTTTATCGCAGCACTATTTACAATAGCCAAGAAATGGAAGCAACCTAAGTGTCCATCAGTAGCTGAATGGATAAAGAAGATACGGTACATATACACAATGGAATATTATTCAGCCATAAGAAGAAAACAAATCTTACCATTTGCAACAACATGAATGGAGCTAGAGGGTATTATGCTCAGTGAAATAAGCCAAGTGGAAAAAGACAAGTATCAAATGATTTCACTCATATGTGGAGCGTAAGAGCAAAGAAAAAAAAAAACTGAAAGAAAAAAAACAGCAGCAGACCCACAGAACCCAAGAATGGACTAACAGTTACCAAAGGGAAAGGGACTGGGGAGGATGGGTGGGAAGGGAGGGACAAGGGGGAAAAAGGGGCATTACGATTGGCAGATGTAGTGTTGTGGGGGCACGGGGAGGGCTGTACAACTCAGAGAAGACAAGTAGTGATTCTGTAGTATCTCTCTACACTTATGGACAGTGTAATGGGGTTGGTGGGGGGGACCTGATGAAGTGGGTAGTTTAATAACCATAATGTTGCACATGTAATTGTAGATTAATGATACCAAATAAATTTAAAGAAAATCAATTGATCATAAAAAAAAAAGTTAGGTGGGTCTACTTGGGCCCACAGGCCAGATGTTGGGACAATTACAGTCTAGAAGGAAGTAGTGATCAAACAACCCCAAATCTGCATATATGTACCTAAAAAGTTTCCAAGCTCTGCTGAGGAGATGATAGCAGTAGCAAATGACACTCCAAATGTATTTTAAATTGCCCCTATTTTAAGAGTCTGAATAGTCCCCTTGCTGTGTAGGAACAAATCTTACCTCAGCATGATATTCAAAGCAACATGTCAATCAGTTTAACCTTATATAGACTCAGTCTTATTTTTTACTTTTTTTAGTACATCTAGTATCCAGATCTTGGTTTTTAAACCTATTTTAGCACTCAAAGGAAGATTCTGTGGCTAAGGCAAGGGAAGTATAAGATAAACTTGGAATATCTATCTCACTGTGCCATAAAGTAAAGAAGTGCTCAAAAACTGATGAGACCATTGTCTGAAAGATACAGAAGCCAGTGTGAAGGGTGTGGGGAGAGACTGATTACAAAGGGGCACATGTACATTTTTTGGGGTGACAAAACTTTTATCTTGACTGTGCTAGTGGTCATAGAACTGTACATATGTATTAAAACTTACAGAATAGACTAAAAAAGGTAAGTTTTACTGCATATAAATTACCCCTTAGTTTAAGAAAATGTTATTAATACTTTATGATCTATGGAAAAAAACTAAGAACTCATGAATCCTTGCTGATATAAATTAAAAAATACAGCAGAAGGGAAGGCTTCTTTTTAGTAGAATGTCAACTGATAAACACAGAAGGGATGATGGAATTAGAAAAATCACTATTCAGCCACCAACATGATAATAATTGCTCCTGGCAAGAATCATCCATGGATTCTAAAAAAACTAGTAGGTAAAAGTTTCATGGGAAATGGAATATTTACACAGTCCTAAAGTATCTCCCCACAAGATACTTTTTATTTACAAAGGGAAAAATAGTAATTTTTTGGTGGAGAAATGGGGCATATACTACCTTAATCACGTGATCAAAGTTAGTAGCAGAAGGGCAAATAAATATATGTCTCCTGATACAATAAAGACGACATTATCACTGCCGGGGTATTCCTGCCAAAAATGTATAATGTGAATACAATCATGAGGAAACATGAGAAACTCAAATTGAAGGTATTCTACAGATAACTGGCCTGTACTCTTTAAATATCAAGGTCATGAAAGACAAAGAAAGACTGAAAAACTATTCCACTGTAAACGAGACTAAAAAGATATGACAACTAAAGGCAACTCATGAACCTGACTTGGATGCTCGACCAAGAAGAAAAGTTTTGCTTGCTATATAGGATATCAGTGGTACAACTGGCCAAATTTTTGTAAAACATACAGGTTAGACAATAATGCTTTACCAATCTTAAGTTATTGTTTCTGTAATTGTATGGTATTATTTATGAGAAGCCTTGTTTTGGGAAATACCCACTGAAATATTTAGGGGTAAAGGAATCTACTCTCACAAAAGTCCAAAGAAAACTTTTTTGCAGTTTCCTGCAAATTTGAGATTACTTTGAAATAAAAAGTACCAGTATGTGCCAAGTACTACAATACAGGTATGGACTCAGTGCCTTGGTGTTTATGAAAACAGACAAAAGGAAAAAGCTAACTCATTACTGGGCATGTTGAGGATTGCTTATTATTAGTTCCGCAAGGGCAGAAACAGAGTAAGGGCATTCTAAGAAGAGAGAAAGCATGAGCAAAAGCATAAAGCATGAAAGATGCAAAAGCAGGAAGCATGAAGATGACAAGATTTAAAAACTTTGGGTAGTTCAGTACAAAAGAGTCCTGTAGTACAGGACTCCTGGTTATGTGTGGAAAGGATGGTGGAGATATGGCTGGAACTGAGACTGGAGATGTGGGTTAGGGCCAGATTGCAAAGGGTTTGTTTATCCAGACAAAGGCATTTGGATAATTACTGTGGCAACAAAGAAGGGAAGTAGGTTTTTAAGTTGTAGGGTGCTAAGATCAGATTTACGTTTTTAGAAAGATTATCTTGCAACAGCAGTGTGGAAAACTGATCAAGTTTACCTAAACCAAGGTGATGGAGTCGAGAAATACCAAAGATTTAACTGATCAACTGAAGTATGCATAAGGGTGAGGAAAAATGAAGGAGATAATGAGTTCTGTATTCTGAGTCTGAGGTTATCCAGAATGTCTAGAGTGATGTCCATAAGATTTTTAGAAATCTGGGAGATTTCCCAATAAAACTGTGCATATAGAAGGAAAAAATGAGCAGTCACTTAACTCATTGTCTTATTTTTCATTACCATCTTATCTTCAGATCCTTCTTGAATAGGCCTAATATATTTTCTCCCTCGCTTGATTTTTTCTACTTATTTAGTAGAAATATGTCTTTAAACCCAATTAGAATAGTTGTATAGTTCAATTTGGTTGTGCTCATAATATGAGGAAGTGACTATGGGAATTCTCATTTTCAAACAGTACAAGTCACTTACCTGAGTTAATTTGGGCGTGTAAGTTTCCATTTCTTGTCTAATACTTTGAAAAGAATTAATAATGTCCTGACTTGTTGCATACTGTAGTGACTGGATTGGAGTTGGACCATGATAATACCTGAACATTAGCAAAGAAGAAATTAATTACTAATCACACAGAATAAAGGTGCTTAACATCTGTCTTCCCATATTTAGCAGTCTCAATATAACATTCTCTCTCAATCGAGAAATGGTAATATAGTTAAAAGAGATTTTAATAGAGTAGACGAAACCAGCATAGAGCCAAAATTTATTTTCTTGGTTTTGATCAATCAGGATCCTTTCTTGAAAAGCACAAAGTAAATATTCAAGGAGAAAGGATAAACTTTTATGATAACAAACTGATTAAAACTTAAGTGCTACACTTGAGAATATACTCTGCAATGACTTGTGTTATATAATTATTCTACCTCAAGTTAATTTAATATTGACCAAACTTACCTATCTGACTTCTTGAGGTTTAGTGCAATTGTTTTTATGGAATTATTTTTTCCCAAGTCTTCATACTCAATGGACTCTTGTAACTTCGCCTGTAATTATTAACACAGCACTTTTTATAATTTTCCATTACAGAAGTAATGAATATGCCTGGAAAAGTAAAACTGTACAGGGGGTAAAATATGAAGTCCTCCCACCATGAGCTTTGCTTCCTAGAGTTGACTGCTCTACAAATGGTTGAACCCATTTTCTCACCAACTACTTACAGAGAACACTTGTTTGCCTAATACACTGACCATACTAAATACTATTCAACTTTTTATTTTTGATAATCTGGCAGGTAAAAATGTGTATTTTACTATTTTCCCCCCAAATAAAATACTAATTTTATATTACTAATTTTATATGTGTTGTAAATGCTTTTTCTTCCAATCTGGTGTTTTTTGGTTTTAATTATTCCCTTTTTGTTTATTCTTTGTGGTTTACTTTTTTGCTTAAATCTTGATCCATTTGGAATTTATTTTGGAATAAGGAGTAAGGGACTCTGTATTTCTTTTTATTAAATTATCAATCAGTTTTCCTAACACCATTTGAAGAATTTGTCTTTTCTCACTGATTCTGGGAAATGCCATGTTTATCACATATATGTATTTAATTCTTCTTTGAATTTTAATTTACTTTTGGACACTGTTTGAATTTTACTGATCTGTTTTCTCTTGTTCTAGTCACAAACCTGTAAATTTCTACAGCCTCATAATAAAAATACATTAATCATGAAAATAATTCTACAATATTTCAGCAGCTATACTTACCAAGACTAGATCAAATCATTTAGCTTATTAAATGTATCTCAAAAAAAGATCAATTTGAAAACCTGCATTTTAAATTGCCCCTATTTTAAGAGTCTGAATAGTCCCCTTGCAGTGCAGGAACAAATCTTACCAGAGCATGATATTCAAAGCAACATGTCAATCAGTTTAACCTTATCTAGACTCAGTCTAATTTTTTACTACTTTCTCAACTCTAAACCCTTCAGCCAACTTCAAAGCATACTGATTATCTTCATTACTTTTGACATGTCAAGCTCATTTCTACCCCTGCTTTTGCCTTAATCAGTCCCTCCCTAATCTCCCGTAATAATCCAAATCTTGAAACTCCGCCAAGGCCTCCTTAGGTCACCTGACTTCCATACTTAACTGAAAGCTCCAAAAATGTAAAGACTATTATTACTTCCTAATCTCATTCTATAAAGCCCTTTGTAGAACACACAGCAGACAACTACTGACTTGAAAGAATACCTAGAGTCAACTTCTATTACTGAATATTATGAAAATTCATTCAATGACTTTGACAACTTTCATTACCAAGAATTAAGGGCACTTAGCGTCAACAGTATTACAAAGAAAAGAGTAACTTCCAAGAGTTCTTAACGCCTTTCTATAATTTACATTTTAGTTATTTTAGTTTCACTTTTCTTACTTCAGAAAATAATTATTTTATTGGCTCTGCTAATTTTAAAGGTGCATATGCCTGTAGAAACATATGAAGTTACTGAAATATATAAAGTACAAGACTCATCCATAATCCCTTTATGGAAAGATAATCACTTAGCATATTCTTTTCAAGGCCTTTTTTAAAGTTCATTAGCTTTTTTTTGTACATATGAAATTATGTCACATAGTCTATTCTGTGAACTCTATTTAATTAATTTGGTCCCTATTGAAAATAACACAATTACTCTAAATTTAACTTTTTAATTATTTTGATTTTGTCTCACCTATAGATACTAAAAGCTTTGAGGACAGAATTCTGTCTTAATTCATTTTTGTTTCCCACCACCTAATAATTTAGGTAACTTTTCAAAATTGGTTTCTTGAATTTAATGTTTTATGAACTATTGTTATAGCACATGTGAACTTGTTATAATTCAATATACCATAAATCCTTTTAGTCATTAATGGTTGCATCAATTTCCATTGTATGGATGTCAACAGATATCAGGATGTTTGCTATTCCCTCTATTATAATACTGTAATGTATCTAAATCATTGAACAGCTTTTTTTAAAAATAAAATGTCCAAAATGGGGGACTCTCTTGTCCCCTCCTGGCGTGAGCCAGGAACTCTGTCCTTTCACTCTATCTCTAAATAAAAGCCTGTATCTTGCTCTCCTTAAAAAAAAAAAAAAAAAAAAGTCCAAAATGGGATACTGTCCAGAAGTAGAATTAAGACCATAAATCTTTACAATTTTAACACATTTGCCTGATTGCCCTCAAAGCTTTATCGTAATTTCTTTTTATAACTGAGGAGAAAGGAACTTAAATCAAAGGACCGAATAGTTGACAAACTTACAGGGAAAGAGGAATTTCCAAGTATGTAACTGCCCATATTCCCCCCCATACAAGCAACTTTTAAAATATTTAGTAAGATATTTTCAGCTCTGAAACGCAAGGTTTAATATGAGGGCCAAATCCTACCTTTTAAAACCATGCACATAAGCCTTTAGTTTTTTTTTTCTGTCATACTGCCTTTGTTATTCAACTCTTATTCAACAACTATTATTCAAAATACTCCTTCCCACAAAATTATATGTCAATATGTATGTATACATGTGAAAGAAAATAAAACAATAAAAACAATTTAACAGACTGAATCCATGGAAAGTTGGCAGGCAAGCCCAAACTGAGGAGGTACTCCTTAAGATGTTCTACAATTTAAGCCAAACACTTTATGTCTTGGGCAGAAGAACTGAGTCATTTGAAATAATCAAGAATCAATATGAAATACCAGCAGTTATATAAAGTATCTGTAGAAATCTGAGCCCTAAATGTTCCAGACTTTCTACCCATACCCTTTTGACTGCTGGCTGAAAGCAGTCTGCATCTCCGGAATTTCCATCAATGCTGCTGGGCTCACCATTTTGTTCATTTTGTGCTTCTCTTAAAACAAAGGAAAAAAACTATGTTAAAAACCTCAAGCAGAACAACAAACAACTCCATCTGGCTATCTTGGAAAGCCCAGTCACTGCACCTTTGCATGTATACTTAACTGTTTCCTGAGACCTGCTGCCAGGACCATTGCACTGTGATGGTTAAATCTCTTGATGATGGCAGCATTACTATTCTCTTTCATGGATTTAGAAGTAGATGGCACAGAGGAAAGGCCATAGCCCTATGAGAAATAATTTAGTAGATTAAAAGTCAAAATAAAGTTCCAGTTTTCCTGTTATGAGCAACACACTCAGTTGAAAAAAAATTTTCTAGATGATGGGACTTCATTAATTCTGAGCATTATTAAATATTTACAGGTAAACAATGAAAATAAATGCCATCATACACATAAAAATTAAGAAATACCACTAACTCCTTTTAGCATCACACACAAAAAATCTTAAACTCTGAAGTTTTTTAAAGAGCAATTCTAGACCTAGTTAACAAAATAATTAAACTAAGGAACAGAATACAGTGGAAAGCAAGCATGGACTTTGGAGTCAGAAAGATAAGGAATCAAATCCTGACTTTATCACTTCAAAAATTAGTCTAGGCAAATTAAATCTACTTTCCTAAGCTTTATAAAATAGAATATTGGAAAATTAAGTGAGATATTTTCAAATATGTACTGAATACATACTATGTGCTAGGCCCTGTAAATAGAGAGTAAATAAGACCCTGTATCAAAGGAGCCAAAATATCAGTTAGTGGGATGCTGGGCTATAAACCAATACATACAGTTAAGACTTACAAGTGCATTGAGAGGAAGTGGGTTATTTCACTAGAAGAGCAGAGGGACAGGTTTGAAAAAACTTCATGGAGCACTACAAGATGAACAGGTGCTTGGAAGGCAGACATGGAGACATTTCAAGGTATAGAAACAATGTAAGACATACTGTCATGGGTTTGTATGTAGTTTAGTACATCTGGAATGAAGGGTGGGCTAGGCAATGGTGAGACACAGGCTAAAGACACTAAAGAAAGATCAGAAAAAGACTTTGCCATTCCTTCATTTATCAAAGAATTACTGAATGCTTAATACATGCCATGTGCTACTTTCGATAGGGAGGTTAGGGAGGGTCTCCCTGAAAAAGCGGCCTTAGAACAGATGTCTAAAAAGATGGAGAGAAGCTAGTCAGGTATGAGCAAGAAGAAAGAACAGCAAGTGCAAAGGTCCTGAGGTAGAAAAGGCTTTGGATGGCCCTAAAATAAGTCCATTTTACATCTGAAGCGTGAATGAGTGGAAGCGGCACAAATTCTGGTAGAAGTAGGCAGAGGCCAAATTAAGAACAGCCTTGTAAGAGGCTGTTCTTTTGAACTGAATGTTGGAGATGAAGGAAGGGGAGGAATCAAGGAGACCATGCTAATAGTTTAGAGCAACTGAGTCCATGGTACTATTTTTTTCACTGAGATAGGGAAGTCTCATGAAGAAATAGGTTTATGAGGCTGGCCATCAAAGATTCGATTTTGAACATGTTATGTTCAGATACTGGTGAAATAACTATGTGAAGCTATCAATTAGGCAAATGGATATATATGATTTTGCAGTTCTGGGGTTACAAAGACCACCTATTTGGGATTCATCATTTCATTATTAGTATTTAAAGCAATGGAACGGAGAGAATTTATTCAGGCATAGGCCCCAGACCATATTCTGAGATAGTTAACAACTGGAGGACGACAGGAGAGGCACCAGAGGCAATCTGAATCAACCATTTCTATTAAGGGGATTGGTTATATAAATGTTTCTGTATCTAGATAGAATACTGTGTAGGCACTAAAAAAAAAAAAAGATGATAACAGTAACACCTATTACTTATTGAGAACTTACTATGTACCAGGCTCCTTTTAACTCTAGCAGGAATCCTGTAAGGTCAAAGGTCAGTACTTTTTTTTTGCATTAAAAAAATTGAGATATAATTGTCATAAAACAGTTTAAGGTATACAATGTCTTGATCTGATATTTATATACAGCAATATGATTACTACTGTAGCTAACACTTCTATCATGTCACATATTAAAATTTTTTAATTTTTATCAGACTTGAAGTATAGTTGACATACAATATTATATTAGTTTCAGGTGTACAACATAGTGATTTCATAATTATATACATTATGAAATTCTCACCAGAAGAGTAGTTGCCGTTTGTCAATATAAAAAGTTATTACACTATCATTGATTATATTCCCTGTAATGTACTTTCATCCTTGTGACTGACTTATAAGTTTGTACCTCTTTATCCCCTTCACCCACTCCCGCACTTCCCTCCCCTATGGCAAACACCAACTTGTTCTTGGTATTTATGAGTCCATTTGTTTTGTTTTTGTTTTCAGAATTCACATAAAAGTGAAACCATATGGTATTTGTCTTTAACTGACTCATTTCACTTAGCAAAATATGCTTTAGGTCCATTCAGATCGCTGCGAGTCTCAAGATTTCATTCATTCTTTTTTATGGCTGAGTAATATTCCACTGTATATTTGCCTACCACATCTTTTTCCGTATCTATGGATGGACACTTATCATTTCTTTTTTGTAGTGAGAACAATTTCTTAGTAACTTTGAAATTTATAATACAGTGATTATGTTGTACATTATATCTCCAGAACTTATCTACTAGTTGCAAGTTTGTACACTTAAATTATATCTCCCCAGTTTTCCTATACTAAGATCATACTAACCTCACTTTGTAAGAAAATGGGGCCTAGAAATATTAAAAAATAACAGTCTAAGCCAGGTAGTTTGGTTTTAGAGTCGATGTACTTAACAACTATGGTACATTTAGCTTAAGACAGATACTGATAATGGGCAAAGTGAAGAAGAAAGTCACATATGTGCATGTATAAGACATGATCTCTTTTATTAAAAAAAGAGGGAGGAAGAGAGGAAGGAAGGACAATTTTTTCCCATCATATGAAGCTGTATCTCCAAGCTTCACTAAAGCATCGCTTTTTCAGGATGATTAAAGACGGCCATGTTTGTAATGTGTTGAGAGTCACCAAAGAAGTGACTAAGTGCTGGTAATTACCAAGAAAGCAACTGAATTTCATTAAGAAAATGACTCACTGGGCACCAAGGATTATTTTCTGTTAACTTATCATTTAGACTGTAAGTTAAAATTTTAATGTTGGTTTTTTCACCTGGTGAGTACATATGAGTACATACACTAATATAAGAGAAGTTGGGGGTTAAAAAAAAAAAGATAGGACTGTGTGAGCATGTGTATATGGTCAACAGATAAGGAGCCAAAAGGGGAAGAAAATTAAGAGTGTTAAGACAGTAACTGAAGAAGGCAGGTTCCTAGCCTAGAATTAGAGGCACTTAGCCTAGAAGATAGACACAGTGATAGAATTAGCCTGCATCAAAAGCGATCATCTTTCTCCATGATGATGCTGAGGTAAGTGGCTCATACTTGATGGTCTATTAAAACATACTGGGGCTACTGTGGGGGTAAGGGTCGTGAGTGTGCTCAAGGTTTGGCAAATACTGGGCGATCAACACATCTATTATCTTTTTTTGTCTACTACTGTTCATTCATACTTCTTTAATGTTAGCTAGAGCATAACGCTGGACTCATCAACATGTTAAATCTTTATTATTACCTAGAGAACTATTGATGGAGAAATCTAGAAAATTCCTTTAAAAAAGTTTTAGCAACTTATATGGAAATTTCAGTTCTCCAAGGCAATTTTAATAGCAAACAGTGTTATTGAAAAGCACTTCTGGTAAATGACTCAAATAACATTTTGTTTGTTTTACATTTTCACAAATGGAACATCTACACATGAGGTAATTTTAAAACTATAAACTATATGTTGACTACTAGGAAAAGACTGTTTACTTTCATAAATCCTTTTACTACTACTTACCTCATCTAATGGTTTATCTTCCAAAGCTGTCAAATCAAGTAGTGGGTTTTTCACTCCTAACGAAACCATTGTTTTTAACCCTAAAAAATCAATGAAATAAAAAGTTGACCAAGTCTTACCTTTCTCAGAAATTAAAAAAATCTCACTGATAGCTCTAGTGACCAGAAAGCAGCAAATTAAATGCCAGAGTATGTCAGGGATAAACAGTTACCTTTTTCATCTATTTTGGCACATTCTGCAAAGAGGTCCTTTGACCCTGTATTTAGCCGATCCCTGTGGAAATAATGTGACTGGAAAAAACGTGTCCAGAATTCCTTTTCTGTCATGTTGTGGGGAACATTTTCTGCATATTTCATTTTTACTGTGGAAAAAAACATAATTCAGTTACATACTGAATTTCCCTTTCTTAAAATCTCTAAAATAGTTAAAATATAAACTCATAGCAAAAATTAGATCATGAAATTGTTTAGCCTAACAAATTACAAACAAAACCTTATTTTGCACCAAGAGAATTAACAAGTCTCAAAGTTTCAGAAACATCAAGAATCTAGGGGTCTCATCTGAGTTTGTTTGATCATTAATACACGTGCACTCTCAAGCCAAGGCACTGCGTTAAGTGCTGGGGAAATATAGAGCTCAGCACCCAGTGGACTATCAGTTCGGTTCTTCAGGAGCTCTCAGCCCAATGAGCAGAGGTTAAGAGCGCTGTGTCCTGAGCCAGAGAGCCTGAGTTTAAAGTTCTATGTTCACACACTTATTATATGTATGACCTTAGGCAAATTATTCTCTGTATTTTGGTTTCTTCATCTGTAATATGTGGGTTATTAACAATACCTACTTCATAGAATATTTGTGATGATTCATATACATGTAGGATGATTTCACTTATTCGTGGAATATAAAAACAAAGCAAAACAGAAGGAACAAAACAGCAGTAGACTCACAGACACTGAGAAGTAACTAGTGGTTACCAAAGGGGAGGGGTAGGGGCAGGTGGTGGAGGGTGAGGTGGATAAAAATCACAATATAAGTTGGTCATGGGGATGGTAGTACAGCATGGACAATATAGTCAATGATTCTGTAACAACTGTTTATGTTGATAGACAGTAACTGCACTAGCTGGGGCGAGGATTCAATAATATGGGTAAGTGCTGAACCACTGCGGTGTACATTTGAAACCAATATAAGATTGTGTACAACAATACTTCAATAAAAAAGTGTATCAAAAAATATACATGTAAGCCTTAAAATGGTATCTGACACACAGTAAACATTATCCAATTACGGTGTTATTGTTAGAAAGATATGAAAATAATTACAACGTGATAACTCTTTGAGGCAGAGGGAAGGCCCTACACAAGCAAAGCGTGGAGGCTTACATCTGTCCAAGTTAAGTAAGGATTTTATAGAGGCGGCAATGAGGTGATGCCTGAGAGGAGTCCTGTGGGAAAGGTAAGTTGCTTAAGGAGTAAAGGGACAGGAGTGAGGAAATGGGGAAAGAGAAAAGCATATGGCTTTTGGAGTACTGTTCAGTGAGTAGAATGACTGAGGCATGGCTCTCAGTCTTGCTTGCTATGCATCATAAATCACCAAGGCTGGGGTCAAGACATTTACACTTTTAGGATTCTGTAAGGGAAATGATTTGTGGGTTAGAAAGGTCACTCTAGAATCAGCATGAAGGATGATCTAAGTGCTGTAGAGAGACTGACTCATTTATTGATATCTCTGAAGCATGTCATCCTGATCAGGTATGCTGAAGGGGTAACTACTAATGGGAAGAATTAGACATCATACCAAAAATTTGATGACAGCATATTATATCCTGAGCCCTTAATAGCTATCATGGTAGGTACTGGGTAAATTACTTGACATATTTTGTTGCACTTGATCAGGAATAAAGGTAAAGCATTTTGTTTTTCATTGAATATTACTGAATTCATCCAAACAAATATTTTAACTATTTGGAAGAACTGATTCTTCTTACCAGCTGGATAGGTCCTAAATATGGACTCAATGATATCAGAGGTTAAATTGTATCTCAGACCATTACATCCATCTGTTTGGGGCCGGACATCAGCCTAAAATAAGGACCACACACAGATATATGTATATATTCATGACAATATCAAGCGAAGATGTCTAAACAACCAATAGACACTGGACAAAGGTGGAAAAGCAAACTTTCTGAGTAAACTACAGAGACTGAGGTAAGTCCCTCACCTTTACTTTTGTCACAGAGACAAGGCTCAAAGAAGCCTGGTCTGGTTGCACATAATCTTAGAGACCTATAAAATCTACCTCCTAAAAATTGAACATAGTCAAATAGGCATGTTTAAGTGTGGCCAAAGGCAGATAGCTATTAGAGCTTTAACATAAAATCTGTACAGTTACCAAAACCACTATAAACTCTGGTTACTGAATAATTAAACATGACTGATTTCTTGAGGAAAAGCCTGTTAATTCAATTCACTACTAAGCACCCAGAAAGGTGCCAAACACAACTGGTACTTACATTTTTGTTAAAATGTTTAAATACTGCTTTGGTACCAGAATATAAACGAACTGAATCCCACTTTCTAATTCCACGGGTAAGGTATTCTCAATTTCTAGATATATTTTATAAATATTACTTTTTCTATAACATGATGGTCAATATATACATTTAACTTTGCATTATAAGTAAAATATAGTAATCATTAAAAAAGGGTATCAGGAAGCCCTAAATGTATTAGTATTAGGGGAAAAAGTATTAGTTCAATTGCTAAAAGATTCTCTTTCAAAGGTCCATTTGATTTTTGGCATGCTAGGGTCAAGTCCAGAAACCAAAAATATAAAACTGTCAAAAAAGAAATATATATTCAAAAAAATACTGTATAATTTAAAAAATATTTCAGAAGAATACCATGGATACTAAAATATCTATTAATTTGCTTTAAGGAAATGCTAAGTTTTACAAAAGAAATGGCACTGTTAACACACATACTGGGTTTTTTTTTCTTCTTCAGAAATCTAGAAGAGTCACATACCAGAAATGCTGCAGAAATACCAACATCTTGCTTATGATTGGATGTAGAAGAACTCTCTGCTGCATTCACACTTAAACGATTGGCCCAGAATTCCTCAGCACTGATCACCTGACTCACAACAAGATCTTTGTAAAGCTGAAACAAAACAGGATCTTCTTGCAGCATTCTGGTGATAGAATATATTGAATATATTGAACTTCCAGAATAAAACACCATTTGGGTAACATCTTAAAGAGACCTTAATAACAGGAAATACAACTTTTATTCTTTGACGATTGAGCAGCAGAGGTTACTTATTTGTTAGTAATTAAAAGCAAAAAAATATTTTTTGGAGGAACAAATTAAGTGGAGATAAATGAAACTAAGTCTGAAGAAGCAAAGACCAAACTCTCTGAGGGCATGGATATGGTCTTATTCATCTCTGTGTCCCAGGGATAGAAAGGCTACTGTACTGTATTATCTCTCACAAATAAAGGTGAATGGGGAAGAGAGGAGGTATGCTTGAGTTTTTCCAGCAACTAGTTTTTCATAAGCCCTTGGAGCCATAAGCACAGATGGCCTGAAAGATATTGGTGATGAAATTCTCTTATTAGAAATTACCATTATTTTACATGCTTTCTTAACTTTTTACAATATGATTTCTTTCAGGTTTCTTATTCATAAACTTTTAATGGTTTAGTACCTTCTAAGTAACAGTGAACTATGAAAAGAAATTTAGGGACCTTGGCATCTTCTAATCTCAGTTCTGTTCCTAAACAGATGCTGGGCTTGGGCAGTTAACTTCTGAGTTTATACATCCTCATTTACCCAAAGCCAAATAGTTAGTAAGATGCTAAAGTTGAGAACCAAACATAGAGTTAAAGATACCAAAGCCCGTATTTTTCTGTATTATGTTATGGAAGCACAAGAGGTGAGAAATAACAAGCTATTACTGCACTAAGAATCTGGAGAGAAACTGGCATCTCTTCAAAATGTTGTTATTCTCCTCCTTCACCTGTTTTTCTCTTCCAGTTCTTTATTTGCTTTCCTCTTGAATTTGGGCAGCAGCTGTTGTAGAAGGTCTTTAACTGCATCTCGTTCTTTCACTGCTGTGCTTTCATTGGAAAAATGGAAGTTAGTTGTGTCCCCTGCATGTAGGACCAGCTGAAGTTGAATTTTAGCTTTTCCTTCTGGACTGATTTTCTGGCCTAGAAAAAACCATGAGGCTAATTAGATAAGGGAAACTGCCATACAATAGGTTACTTCTCCTCCCAGGAAGATTCAGGATTCCTCTGGGCTTTACCTGCCCTGTTCCAATCTTGATGCTTTTGCAGAAATATACTCTTTTCAAATAATCCCATATAACCAGAGAATGGTTCAACAAATTCACTAACACTCTGCCTCCTTCTTCAGTAGCCTTTTTGTGTGGCACTCCTCACCCACTGCTTTCACCCCCAGACACTAAAGGGCTTTTGTTTCCATGCAACTAGGCAGACCTCTTTAAAACTTTTTCAACAGACAACTAGGAATCCTAAATCCACCCTAAATGGCTGCCTCCAATCAACACTGTATTAATAAAAATGATTTGTCATGATTCAAAAAATTCCAAAACACAGCCCATGGCTTGCTTACTAATTGTACAGGAAAATATGTAATTTTTACATTTGTGAGATTTGGTGTCACCACTTTAACCAAGTGATCAAACTTAGCCTCATTAAAAACCTCAAGACAACCTGTGGGACAGGGCTTTCCGAAGTGACAGAATTGGAAGTAACCGCCACCACCTATGTGTGTTCTTGCTGAAAATGTTTGAGTATAATCAAGTGTGTAAGACCTGACTTCCAGTTTATAAGAAATACAGGTATATAGAAATAATTAAACAAAATCTTAAGAAGACAATCAGACATAATCAGAATGTGTGATATTCGACAAGCCTATACTCTTAAAGAGCCTATAACTACATACACCAACCTAGACTGGATATTGATTAAAAAAAAAAATCACAGCTATAAAAAACATTATTGGGACAACTGGGGAAATGCAGCAATGGTCTGAATACTGGATGCTTATTATTAAACTTTTCTTGGTGCGGAAATATTATAAGCAGTCAAAGTGTATGCACATGTAATAAAGCAAGTATGGCAAAATAACAACTGTAGTATTCAGGTGGCTTAAGTTATATAGCTATATATAATGAACCATCCTTTATTCTTTAACTTTGAAGATCTTCATAATAAATTGGGGCTGGGAATGTCAAAATACAGCTACATAGCAGAGGACTTGTAGTCTTAAAGAGTGGGCTTCATGGCAATGGTACCGCTTGTCTTCTTCATGGAGGGGCTTTGTCCCACTGAATGGGTGACTCATGGCAGTGTGAACATGCTTCCTAGAGCTCTCAGCCCCAAGTAACTACTAACCCTTAAATAAACAAAACTTTCTATGGAGATGCTCCTTCCAGACCAACAGTTTGGATGAAATATCTCACTGCTCAAGTAGTAATATTAAGCAATTTACACCATCGGCCACCCTATTCCCTTGTTCCATTCCTTCAACACAAACTACTCCTTTCTAGGCATCTTTTCTCAGTCACTGCTTTACTCTTGCTCTATTTTAGTTCTTGCCCGTGAGAGGCATAATTCTGAAGGTTTTTAGCTAGCTTATTTTACTGCTAATTTATTATTGGTAACTTTCAATGGCTTCTTTCAGAAATGGGCATTCTTTCAAATATTCACCTTAAAATGAAAACTGATCTGGTGCAGATCTAGATTTGCATGTGTGCTCTCCTCCCCAATAGCTGAGAAGAAATGTCAAGGAATAAGATAGCCATATTTTTTATTGCAGAGTATCACAGTGTGTTTTGCAAAGCTATAGGGCTAGCTTTCTGTTTAAGAGAAATGTTAATACAAGCAGTTCTTAATTTATGAATCTACTGTAGTACAAATGTCAGTTTATAAGATTATTACCAGGAACTTGGCTAGACATTTTCCCATTGAAACCAAGTTTTAAAAGGAGGTAATATTACTGGGGTAGTGGATGCAACACCAGACAGCTTATGAATTATGAATTTTAAACAGTATTTCCTTTTGAAAAGATCCTAAGTTATTTTAGTGCAGAAAGATGAGGATCTTAGTCAGTTCCAGCAGAAGAATAGAAGTCCTTAGGGAAATTTCATACTCTAAAGACATTTGTAAATTGAACACCTGCATGTTGAGGCTTGTCTATTTTTCAAGGTGTCATGTTCCTTGAAACCTATGCAGGATTTTATCTAGGGGAAGAATCTTACATCCAGGAAAACACATGAATCCATATTAATGTTCACAGTTAAGATACCACAATTTATGAAAGGCCTTGTTACTAGACTCCTCTGGGGTCTCTCCTATTGAAGATCTTTAGTTAGGTGAATTGAAGAAATCCTTTCAGAGTTAAGGTTCTAAATTCCAGGGTTCACTTGGTGCTTTTAAACCTAATTATTATTGATTCACAGGGCACCACGTACTTTGAGTAATAAATCCAAAGTAAAATCTTGCAAATTTGCAAAGAGAAGGGGTTTTGATTTTAGTCTTCATATTTAAAAATCACAAAAAGGCTATTAAAATATTATGCTCTGTATTTCTCCCATCTACAGTCAATATAAAATCAAGTCTATCTTCTCAACAGATGATGGTCACATAACCAAAGATTTGACAGCCTGCTTAAATGATACAATTTTATTAAAGGGCAATCTGGCATCATCTATCAATAATTTTAAGTGCATGAATCATTTGAAACAGTAAATCCTCTGCAAGGATTCATCCTATACACACAAATTCACAAAAATATTAGTGCCCAGATCTAAACTGCAACATTGTTTGCACTAACAAAACTCTGTAAAAGTTACCTAATGTCCTTCAACAGAGGACTAGTTAAATACATGATTGTATATCCATTCAGTGGAGTCCTGCACAGCTCTTAAAATAAGGTACGTGTGGTGATATTTATTTAGGTAGATTTACATATGTAAACTACACACTCTATTATTAAATAGAAAAGACAAGTTATAGAATGACACATATATATACTTAGTGATTCCACTTTGTAATAGTTTCTTTATGGTTGATTATTTGGATGTAATAATAAAAACCCACAAAGATTATAAAAACAACCTTCTTAAAGAATTACTACAACATACATCAGACCTTAGTATAGCTGACTTACATTTAATATCTGCATACATATGGCTGATTGTAAATCTATCTTTGCCTTCAGGTGCCCAAGCAATTCTTTCTGCCATGAGGTACAGAGCTCCATCCTGCTTCTTTTGACGCACCTTCTTCACAATCAGCAAAACTTCTTCAGACGAAGTTGCCATGATGGCTAGAAGGTGCTAAGAGACAAAAAGATTTCACATTTCAATTAGGGTCAGGTTTGTTGACTTCCAAAGTCCCTTCCATATCTAAAACTTAAACTAATAATGAGGAGGAAAAAAGTCTCTTCCCTCATTTAAAGATGAAGGTAAAGTTGGATAGCGTTATTCCTTCAAAATAAAATTTCATTTTACTCATACCATAGGTGTATATATTTATAATATCTGGCAATTTTTAAACCATATCTACATTGCTAATCAGAGTGTTTTCAATTTATCTTTATTTTCCTCAATTGTATTTTTAAATGTGAAACACAATTTTACTACAAAATGTTTTAAAATCTGTATTTAGACTTGTAGAACTTCAGAATTAAACAGAACTTCAATGAATATTTAGTCCAAATTTATTTTGACTAAAACAACTAAGGGCTACAGGATTTGTGTGACCTTCCCATAAGCACTCCCAGAGCTGAAACCATACCCAGGCTGATTCCTGGTTTGTTTCTTCCTATGTGCTTATCTCAAGATAAATGTCTGTCAATAGTGATTTCTGCTTTCAAAAAGCTTCCAGCTTAGTGAGCAAGATATTGTGTGTGTGTGTGTGTGTGTGTGTGTATACACAAATTAGAATGTGTGAAGTCCAAAAAGGGAGACAAAATATGCCTGGATCAGGTCTCACAGGCAATTTCTCACAGGCAATTTCTTCACATGGGAGGTTTTGTCAAAGGTCTCAGGTGTAATTAACAAACCAACAAAATGCGTATCTTAGGTGTTCTGTTTGATGCCCTTTGACAATTGTACACACACATGCCATTACCCAAAACAAGACAAAGATATTTCCATTATCCCAGAACATCTTCATGTTCCTATCCAGTCAGTTCTCTTCCTCTCACTTGTCAACAAATTATTTTCTGATTTCTATCACAAGATTAGTTTTAGTCTGTTCTATGATTCCAAATAAATGGAATCGTGCCAGAGGTATTCTTTTGTCTCTGGCTTTTTGCTTAACCATTTTTTGAAATTCACTATATTAGTACATGTATCAGCTTATTTTTTTCATACATAAGTTAGTTATGAATTGGGTCTTGAATGAGGATCGTGACAGATGAAGGGAAACAGGCATAGTGGGCAGAGGGAATGGTTTGGGGCAAAGCCTTGAGGCTCTCTAGGAAGGGTAAACAGTCAGCTCTGGATATATCATAAAGTTCATGCTGGGGATCAGTGGGGTGTGAAGGGTGGTTAAGATGGAGGAACACAGTGGAGAATTCCACACTATGTGGTAGACAACAGAACACCTCTAAAGACTTTTTAAGAGGGGAGTAATTTGTATTTTAGGAAATAATCTATAGGTAATATGAGAGACTGAAGAAAGGGACCAGAAAGGGTCTGAGCCAGGAAGCAGTGAGAATGGAGAGGAAGGGACAAGGAAGGGTACTGAGAAGCAGGACAGAGAGACATTTTAAGTGCTGATGGAGGTGTCACAGCTGCTTGCTCATACCCCACTTCTAAGGTTTACTGACATGGGTACAGTTGTGCCATTCACAGAAACAAGTAAGAAAGAAGAACAGGTATGAACAGGAAGACAAGGAATTCAGTTCTGGATGAGTGCGAGGTCCTGCTGAGTCATGCAGGTAGAGATAGCCTATATCATGCAGGCATTTTTAAAGGTTGGGATGGAGCCTAATAAGCTAAATAACAAAAGGATTAAAAAAATTCTACAATCCCACAACCTAACATCAATTTTCTTAATTTTAAATTGTGCTTATCTTAACTGTACCCACCTTATGAATGTAATCATTAAGTACACCTGTTAATTACCTTGTTTTTCACTTGGCTATTGAACCTATTTCCCCATGTTGTTTTACAATCTCCACAGTTTTGATATCCATATATCATGTATGATAAAGGGTTAAAATTCTTAATACATAACACCATTTTTCTTGATGTCCTAAGATTTTGATGAGGTTATTGCTAGTTAAAAGTTACTGATAATTAAAATAAGTGTTTTAAGAGACTAGTGACATGAAAGGATACTGTTAGGTGACAAAAGCAAGCAAAAAAAATGCATGTAGTTTGATTCCATACTCTTTAAGTTTTAAAAAAACTATCCCAAATGTATTGAATGCTTAATATATGCCAAGCAGGGGACTAAGTTCTTTATAGGCATTATCTCATTTAGTACCCAGTTAACAATCCTAAGGTAGGTTCTATTATTAGTTCTATTCTGCAGATAAAGGAAACTGGGTCTGAGAAATCAAGATGTTTTCCCAAAGCTTCAAGGAAATAGCAGAACTGGGTTTGGATCTGGGTCAGTCTGACCTTGGAGTTCCACCATGCTGTTCTGCAAATATATACGAATGGAGGGATATGCACACAATTTAATAGTGGGTTACCTATGGGTGATAGGATTACAGATGATCTGAATGTTCTTTTTGTTTTCTGGATTACCTACAATAAATATGTATTTTGCAATAAGAAAAGTACTTATTAAAAAATGTCTTTTCAAGAGTTTATTCCCTATCAAACCACATGTTTATAAGGAAACATGAGAAAGTGTGAGTGGGTAAGAATTAAAACAACTGTTATTTTCAATTTCTGTAATATGTACAATCACTTGTATTTTTGTTTAGTTTTAAAATTTTAATTTGTAGCAGAAATTTTATAACATTAAATACTTTTAACATGAACTTTCTAATATTCACTACAATAAACATATTATTAAAATAAAAAACCTGTTGTGTACTATGTACATATATTATGTACATGTACTGTGTGTTATGTACAATTATATTGCATACCATACAAACCACATTTTAGGAAACATGAGTTAAAACCTAAGGAAGATGGGAGGGGAGGGCTTGCAGGGCGGTGAGCAGATAATTACAGGATAATGTTAAGTATGTTCATATGTGGAGGAAAAGCAGTGAGTGAGCAAGGAGAGCTGATGGAGAAGGTCCCCGATTAACTGGGCTTATGTAAAAGCACAAATAAAAAATGTTAGCTTTGAAAGAGAACAGAAAGCTTTTCTGACATGGGAAGGTAAGAAAGAAAAGATGGGTGAAGATTGAAAAACTCTAGAGTGGGGAATAAGTTAGATTGACAGAACTGACTTTAATATTAGAGTCAATTACTTTAAATCAATTGGGAAAAACACAGACTCTTATGTAGAGCATGTAAAACCATTGTTATTAAAATCCCTATAGGGAGAAATTGCTTGGCAAATTTCCCTTGTCATCTGTAGCACCTGTTAATTATACAAGGACAAGATTTTAGGAAGATTAATAGAACCAGTGGGGCTAGCCTATAATGACTTCTGTGATTTCTAGATTTTTCTTGAGGATGGCTTCTTGGATGGCAAAAACTTCTTCCCAGTAGAACTCTGTGAGAACTACAGAATATTTTATTATAAAAAATATTGGTCCAGTTACAGTTACATTTAAATAAATTGGCTTGAAGACCTGGCTTTACTAATAAAGATTATTTACTTGAGAAACAATCTGCCACAAGACTTCTTTAAATAGCAAGATTCTCCAGTAAAGGCATTATTTCAGTTGCAGTTAAACACGTGTCTAAAGCTAAATGTACATGCCTTGCTCTAAGCATCTGCACATTCTCATCCCTTCTCATTAACTGGCTTTTATTAATTTTTTCAGTCTACTCCAAGCTTCAAAGTTACTATTCAAGGTCTCCTATTCTTTTCTTTATAACACTGCGACTGTAATTAAAACAATTCTTT